>CM042860.1:8601129-8658629 GCA_023658055.1 Thaleichthys pacificus
CTGGCCCATATTGTGTTTGCCTTTTTGTCCGGCCCATAACTCGGCCCAGGAAGCTCTACACAAGCCCCAAACTTGGCCTGGCCTGTTCATCAGAGTCCCCTCTACAGGCATGGTTTGGATTTTATTTTGAGATTTTGCAATATTTGTGTTGCCTTTTTGTCCGGCCCATAACGGCCCAGGAAGCTCCTACAAGCCCCAAACTTGGCCTGGCCTGTTCATCAGAGTCCCCTCTACAGGCATGGTTTGGATTTTATTTTGAGATTTTTTACAATATTTGACTTGCCTTTTTGTCTGGCCCATAACTCTGCCTAGGAAGCTCCTACAAGCCCCAAACTTGGCCTGGGTCTGTTCATCAGAGTCCCCTCTACAGGCATGGTTTGGATTTTATTTTGAGATTTTTTACAATATTGACTTGCCTTTTTGTCTGGCCCATAACTCTGCCTAGGAAGCTCCTACAAGCCCCAAACTTGGCCTGGCCTGTTCATCAGAGTCCCCTCTACAGGCATGGTTTGGATTTTATTTGAGATTTTTTACAATATTTGACTTGCCTTTTTGTCTGCCCCATAACTCTGCCTAGGAAGCTCCCTCAACAAAAGGCCGCACTAATTAGACTAGGTTTAAGAGCCTATATAGCACTTTTTACAATTTTTCACCTCGGGCCCCTCACCCCCCCCCCCCTTGGCCGTTCCCACCATTTCACAGTCATAAAACCCATCTCCTGAAAAAAACTGGCTTTCTTTTGACCTGCCTTTTTGTCGCCCTTGTCCGCCAAAACCTCCCACGAGCCCCCCTCGCCCCCGCCGGCCTGTTCATCAGAGTCCCCTTCTAACAGGCATGGTTTGGATTTTATTTTGGAGTATGCCATATTTGACTTGCCTTTTTGTCCGGCCCATGAAATGGGTGGAAGCTTTTTTAGGCCTTTTATTTTGAGATTCTTTTTTTTATTTTTTTTGTTTTGTTTTTTTTGTTTTTTTTTTTTTAAAATTTTGACTTGCCTTTTGTCTCGGCCCAATAACTCTGCCTAGGAGTAAAGTCCTACAAGCCCCCCCAAACTTGGCCCTGGCCTGTTCATCAGAGTCCCCTCTCTACAGGGATTGGTTTGGATTTTATTTGAGATTTTTCATTTGTGTTGCCTTTGTTGTCCTGGCCCATAAACTCTGCCTAGGAAGCTCACACAAGCCCCAAACTTGGCCTTCGTGGGCGTGTTCATCAGAGTCCCCTCTACAGGCACCAGGTTTGGATTTTATTTTGAGATTTTTACAATATTTGACTTGCCTTTTTTTCCTGGCCCATATAACTCTGCCTAGGAAGCCCTACAAGTTCCCAAACTTGGACTCTCCTGGCCTTGTTTCATAGAGTACCCCTCCTCTACAGGCGAATGCCATGATGGTTTATGCCAGGTTTGGATTTTTTATTTTGAGGAGGATATGGGGGGTGAGATTTCTGGCATATTTGACTCCTTTTAAAACTTAAAAACATTGCCTTTACTCGTCAACGGCCATTTAAACTCGGCCCAGGGAAGGAAGCTGCTGCTTGTTACAGGACCCAAACTCGGCCTTAACTGGCCTCGGCTGCTGTTCACAGGTCCCTCTACAGGCATGGTTTTGGATTTTATTTTTGAGAGTTTTTACAATGATTTGATTTCTGCTTGCCTTTTTGTCTTCTGGCCATCATAACTTGCTAGGGCTAAGCTCCTACAAGCCCCCAAACCTTGGCCCTGGTCTTGTTCATAGAGCCCCTCTAAGGTTTATAGGTTTGGATATCACTCGTTAGATCAAGATATATTCTTCCATCCTCCCCCGAGGATTTTACATTTGCACTGCCTTTTTGTGTACCTCTTCTTCCTTCTCCCCTGTCTCTCGCGATGGCCACATCATCACTACCCTTCCCCACTCCCCCAGTAGAACTACACAAACACTTTCCTTCTTTTGCTCATTTGAACCCACCCCTATCTTCTCGACTGATAACCAAAAAACCAAGCACTCAACGATGCATATACCAAACTTTGCACTCCCCTTGACCCACTCCCTCTTCCATCAGAGTTGTCCCCTTCTACAGGCACGCGCGCACTTGGATTTTTCAATCCGAGCATGTCACAAGAACTCAACGTACTACCATAGTGACTTGCCTTGCGTCCTCGGCCCATCATAACTCTGCCTAGGAAGACCGTACTACTAAGTCCCACATTCATCGTGGCCTGCCCTGCTCGCTTCCAGGTAGATGCGCAGGCCGTGTGGGTGTCTTGTTCCTGGACGCACGAGATGGACCAGCTCACTAGCAGAGAGCCATGCGACACTGGTGAACGGGGTCTTCTTTGGCAATTATTCATTTTCATTTGTTATATCTGTCTTTGTGTGATCCCTGCATTTATTTTAGTGTTGTGTGAGCTATTTAGGTAATGCTTGTGAGATGGTAGAGATTCGTATTATTGCATCGCGTTTATGTCGTGATTATTGAGAGGCGAAGAGGGGGACGGACACGGATGAAGAGAAGCTAGTAGAGAGAGGGAGGTGAGAAGGGAGGAAGAGAGATGAGAGAGGGTATTGGTTACTTGGACTGAAGATCTACCAAACCCGGGCCCTATCACAAACCAACGAGTTCAAACAAACATATTCAAATACGCGGCGTGAATAAACAAATAGAGAAATCCAAGAAAACCCCCCCATGCTCTCGAAAACGGGATAGAGAGCTACAGCAGAGTCCCGGATGTGACGTCAGACGGGAGAGGAACAGGCGAGCCGCCCTTGAGTTCGGTATACACACATGTTACATTGCCGAGCGGCCCCCCCCGACGGCAGACACTGACTATTCTTCCCTATCATTATTTCAAACAATCATAGATGCACGTCCCATACATAGGGGCACACTTGGCACGCTCGAGACGGCACTAGATGTGCCTCATCACAGACACAATGATACCGCCCTGGTCAATACTCTCTATAAACAACGACCTATTGCAGTGTCCCCTTTCCACATAGCGTGATTGTTGTTAGTACATGATAGTTATGTCGTGAAACGCATAAATTGTGAGACATGAATCTGATGCTGTGCATCGGCGCCCAAGCACAAACAACAGGTCCGACGGTAATAGAAAAATGGAGTCGTTTATTAAAGCGACGCGGCGCCGCGCAGTGTGTGCGTCTGTGTGTCTGTGGCGTTCGCATGCGCAAGTGTGTGTGTGCGTGCTCGAGAGCGTGGGTGTGTGTGTTTGTGTGCTTGTGTTGTGTTTAGAGCATGGGGGGGTTTGGTGGGGGGTTGGGGGGAGGGGGGGGGTGTACTTCCAGTTCCCCATTATTATTCTAGCTTTGGTATTTCATTGTTTATGGATTTATTTAAATCCTCTCAGGTGAAAGCAAGTAGAGGAGGAAGGAGGAGAAAGGGAGGAAAGGAGAAGTGAGATATGCAAAGCGAGTGGCATTCTCCACTGGCCAGCTTATCTGGCTCCTCCATATATGCTTACAGTTGTCGTTCAGTCTGCACATGTATATATGTCTTCCCCTTCTTTCTCTCTTCTTCCTCCGTGTCACACAATAATAGATGTGCGTGTATCTTACTTAAGGTATAGTTCTACTCTTATATACAACGTCCACACATACTACCACGTCTACACTAATTGTGAACAGGCATTCCCATACTTGGCCTTGGTCCACTTACATAGATGTCCACATCATACACAGGCCCCTCAAATGAGTTGTTATTTATTTTACTTGTTGACCTGAATTTGTATCCTTTGGATTGTTTACAACATATCATATGTTATATATGATTATGTGTACTACTGATTGTTGTTTGTAGTGGTATATAATTTATTTACTATATATTTATATATTATCGCCATTTATAGACCAATCCAGGGCCTGTTATATGACAGTTGGGAGCGCTGTTCGTCGAGAGAGCACAGAGCAGTGAAAGGAGTGAGCGCGATGGGCCCTTGGTCAGTGAGATAGAGTGAGAGCTTGTGTTGACAGCAGGCTGTGGCTGCGAATGTGTATTGAGGAGAGAATGTGTGACATGGCAGAGAGAACTTCTGGGACCGTAGCGTGTCGGTCTGAGCTTTTTGTGAGTAGAGAGAGACCGCTCCTTAATCGGCGCGCAGGAAGCGATTGCCAACAAGCCCCACATGTGGCCTCAGGCCTGCTTCATCAGAGTCCCCCTCTACAGGCATGGTTTGGATTTTATTTGGAGATTTCTGCCGAGTAGCTCTCGCTGTTGTCCCCCCTTTTTGTGGCGCCGAGGCCCCTCGAGAGCACAAGTGCTGTCTCAGGCCCAGAGGAAGCTCCTACCAAGGCCCCAAACTTGGCCTGGCCTGTTCACATCAGAGTCCCTCTCTACAGGCATGTGTTGGATCTTTTATCTTGGGAGATTTTTTACAATATTATGGACTTGCCTTTTTGTCTGACCAGTATCTAGCCTAGGCGTGTGTCGCACGCTCCTTCCTCCGCCGGCACCCCCTGGCCTGGGACGGTGAGCGGCCTCACGTGCCCGTTGCCCCTCGCTTACAATCTCTCTCAAAGACTGGCCTCCTTGGCAAGGCACGATGGTGTGGCGCAGGTTGTGCCACCGCGTTTGCGCTTTGTGCCATAACCAACTCCCAGAGTGCTTGCACACTGACCTCATTATGTACCCTTTTTTGTGTCCGCCCTGAGTCATGACACTCCCTGCATATTGAGCACTCGCAGGCGCTGGACCAACAGCCCTCATTGTCTCACAATTTCCATGACTGCATGGCAAAGAGAGCCCTTTATGTTGTCCGTGTACGAGCGTGCCGCCACACCCGAACGAGGCGGCTTTGATGGTGCGATGGTAACAGGAGTAATTTTTGTTGTTTTCGCACGACTGTCTATTTTAACCATAGTACTCATGTGTCCTTTGGACCCCATTACTTAGTGTCTGCCCGCCATACTCAACTTCACACTCCTCGACAATCTCTCTCCCTCCCTCTTGCCTCTCCTACACAGTAGCATACGACGAGATATTACTACTTGCAATCGCACACGCCACATGCTCTATGGCACTTCGTCTGTCCTTGCTCTCCATTCCTATGCCTCCTCGTCCCCTCTCAGGATGGTTTGGCTTTTCTTCTGAGCCGTAGTCCTTTCAACGCATGCACAATTGTCTGCTTGCTTTTGTCTGGCGATATCACATATGCATCACTGCGTCTGTAGATGTCCGAGCCCCGTCCCTCACTATACGCGACCAACACACACCATCAGTAGAGCGACCACTATAAATGAAATTGTATGCACCCTGCCGTGAGTGTCGTGCTCGCGCTATTGCAGTGCCCCTATGTATTTAGCGAGAGAGAGACTGTGACTGATATATATTTGAGCCGTTGGCACAGCATTCAGTAGGAATTGTTCGCCTTTGTTACGATCACTCCCGTCCCATTATCTTCACCATGTGGACACAGACACCCCCCCTCCTCATGTCTGCCAGCGGGATAAAGCACTCATGAGCAAGCCACACAAGACTTCGGCACGGCGCGTTGCGCTGTTCACGTGTGTGCAGGGAGTTCCACACACCACTAAGCTCCAGGCATGGTTTTAGGTTTTATTTTGACGAGATAGATGATATTCTGAACACCTTGAGTGATGTTTGCAGCCACTTGTCCATTGGGTATCATGTCACCCCTCAGTGCACGCATAACACCTACTATGCCCTGTATGGAGCAGCTGCATGTGAAGAGAACATCACGAGATAAACTTAGGGAAATAGTGTCACCCTTGGCTGTGCACTGTGATAGAAGAGGTCACACCCCTCTACGAGCGCGAGTTAACGTATTTGTGTTTTATGAGATTTCAGGCCATATTGACTTGCGATTCTGTCGAGAGTAAACTCGTGCGCACGAGGGGGAGGTGCATGGTTAGCAGGGACTCACACACGCTTAAATTCAATCATGCCACACCGCTTCTCGCTGATACGCAAAGGGAGTCACCGTGTCTATGCTAGGCTTTCCGATTAGGTTGAGAATTTGATATGATGAAGATGAAGAGGTTGTTATCAGAGTAGAGAGCTATGGGGCGTTATGACTGAGGGCACGGGCAGAGACTGCCTGAGGACAGATGCCGTAGAAGACCGCACGAAAGTATGAGGACGCATGGTAGGCTTGTGACTGTGTATCCTCAGGAGTCCCTTCTACAGGCAGGTTTGGATTTATTTTGAGATTTTTTACAATATTTGACTTACCTTTTTTGTCTTGGCACCATAAATCTGCCTAGGAAGAGCGTCGTCCCACCTTGGAAGCTAGGCAAACTTGGCCTGGCTGTTCATCAGAGTCCCCTCTACAGGCATCGGAAGATTTTGAGTACCATATCGGCTGCTACATGAGAGTGTCTTGTAAGGCCAATGAGTTTTGTACTGTGCGTGCCAGACACACTGTTCTGGACCTTATCGCTAGCCCCCCAGGTTCACTATTGTGGCACACACAACACCTCGGCCCAGGCTATATGACGTCACACACATGCACACACACATCCACTAGACTTTGCACATTCCTTGGGTACACATGTGTGTCCAGCACAGAACGTCACACATATATCAGCCAGAACCTATGAGGAGGCCGTGGGGATATGTGTGCTGCATGGAAGAGTAGTGTACTATGAAACACCATATGTAGACTGATGCTTGATGGTCATAGGACCTGCAATTTATAATATACTGCACTCTGGGTACGCGTCCGTCGCAATAACGACTCCGCCACAACTATCCTTGCCGTGGGGCGACCCCTGGTCAGTCAGATCCGGACCACCCCTGTCGTATTACCACGGGCAGTGTGGTCATTGGAGTTTGTTTTACTTTGAGATTTTACAATAAGGTATTGTACGACAATTGGCGCGTGTTTTGAGACTGAGAGGACCAGAAGCGGACGTCCAGTACCGAGGACAGCGCTCCCTGAGGCAAGACACGACAAAAGTTGCGCGTTGCTGTTCATAGAGTCCCCTACAGGCTATGGTTTGGATTTTTTATTTTGAGATGTTTGTACAATATTTGACTTGCCTTTTGTCTTGGGCCCCATAACTCTTGCCCTACGGGACTCGCTCCATAGTGAAGCCCCAAATTGGCCCGTCCTGGATGTGTATCTGTGTCGCGACGAGAGTATATAGTGCGTTTGATCGGTCACAGGGTACCATTGTGCAATGCATTTTAGTGAGATCTATATCCTTTTGTAGAAATTGGTTTTATCGTACTATTTGTTCGACCATTGTGTGATGGATACGGAGTCTCACACCACTTGCCTACGTGGAGTTTCTATCCGAAAGCCACAACATGCTGCCTTTTGGTTCGTCGATTGTACTGACTTATGTTGTAATACACATGGTTGTGTCGTCTACATGTGATGTCCACTAACTCTATAACAGTGCTGTAATATATAGTAGATAGAGACGAGGTGTTAATGTATGATTATTGGAGTTATTTAGACGCATATAGTATTGACTTGCCTTTTTGTCGAGACATGAAGACTCTGAGATAGAGAGAGCTCTACAAGGATCTCAAAATTGAGAGAGAGGAGTTGTTGATCAGAAGTCCCCGATCGTAAAGAGCATGGGTTATGGATTGTATGAGAGATGATTTACAATATTTGACTTGCGCTTTTTGTAGCTGCAATAAACGTAGACCTGGAGGAAGAAGTGTAGCACGCACCAGAAATTGGGAGAGATGGGCAGCTGTATTCATGACAGAAGTACCCACTCGACAGGCGATGGTTTGGATTTTTATTTGTAGAGAGAATTTTGTAGGCCAGAGATTGTGTTGCACCTTTTGTCAGAGAGGGACCGGACCAAACGGAGCCAGGAAGCGGCCATAAAGGCCGCAAAACTGAGGACTGGGCCTGTTCGATCAGGTACGACCTCTAGAGGCGATGAGAAGAGAGAGTACGACAGAGAGAGAGAGAGAGAGAGAGAGTAGACATACTCGCCCGATTTACCCATTGGTAGTAGTCCTTTCGAAATCGGATCGGAGGAGGAGGAGGGGGGCGAGGAGAGGAGGCGGGGCGACAGGAGGAGAGGAGAAACTGACTGTTCGTGGCCAAGATTTCAAACAGGCTTACACACACACAGAGAGAGAGAGAACAGCACAGAGAAAGAGAGAGAAAGACAAGAGGAAAACGGAAAACAAAAGGGAGGGAGGGAGGGCTGGAAGAAGTTCTTTCTAAGGCCATTTCAACCCGTGGCAACGCCAACCCTAAACAGGGTCCTCATGATGCCTCTGACCACAGCAAGGTTCTGGAAGCAGAGAACAGGAACCAGAGATCATGCCAGGAGCTCCAGGCCACCGAAAGCTAGGGCCGGCTATATGTTAATACCCAGCCGACACACAGACAGTTCTCCTGTGGCCAGCCCCTATAGCAGACAATGGAAGTTCCTGTCTAGACCAAGCAGCCGAGCGGTGATGACAAACAGACTGGAGATGCTCTGGACAGGCTGATCCTCCCTTTGTTCACTCGGGGCACACACACACACACCCTCACACACTCTCACACACACACACACACACTCTCACACACACACACCCTCACACACACACACCCCCTCACACACACACGCTCGCACAGACAGACACGCGCGCGCACGCAACGATGCCACCGATCGATTCACATCGGTCACCCCCACCCGCTCCAACGCGGGGCCCCGTTAGCGCATGGCACACAGCAAACAGCCGCGCCGACCGCGACCTTGAACGTGACCCCACGAGACAACGAGTTCAGCGGCCCACCCCCAGTTCAACTAACAAAAGTCCGGCCTCCGTTCCAGGTCCCCCCCCCCCCCCCCCAAAGTTGTCTGTCCTGAGCGACTTGACTTCCTCCGCTGGTGTCCTTGACCGACCCTTGGCTCCACCGCCTCCCGTCCTTAACCTGGCACGGCTCTCACTGTTATTGGTCATTTACTTAATGGAGAAATACCGTAACAGGATTAGCTAAAGGGAAAGAGAGCGAGAGAGAGAGAGACAGAGAGTGAGAGCGTGAGAGAGAGAGAGAGAGGGCAGGGTGGATGCGTGTCACGGCCATTTTGGAAAGTTATCAGCCGGCCCCCGAGGTGCTCCTGAGCACACCTGAAAAGTGATTATGCTAAGCGGGCGTCTCTCCCAATATTCATAAGTGTTTATGGGTGTTAGAGGGGGAGCTGGAGAACGTCTGAGCTCGCCAGTACGGAGCCTCTTAAGAGGGCCTCCATAGCGGGCCTTAATGTGATTAGTACCCTGTGTATATTCCGTGGGGTTATTCACAGTCGGAGAGGAGGGGACGGGGGGGTGTGGACAGGGGGTGAGGAGGGCTGAGGAGGGGTCCAGGGGACCCATTAGCTGTCTCCTCTGTTCGTCTGGTCTGTCTGACCCTCTCTCTCTCTCTCACACACACTCTCTCACTCTCTCTTTCTCACACACACTCTCTCACTCTCTCTCTCTCTCACTCTCTCTTTCCATCAGTATTCACCCAATGCGGTGGGTCCCAGCTGGCCGTGGCCCTGCTTTCACACACACACACATACACACACTCAAGTAGATGCATAAACACATGCAAACACACATAGACCGCACACACACACACACACACACTCCTCTTTGTCCCAGGCCAGACTCTTTGTGGCGCGCCAAGCCACTGGCCACAAACAAAAGGGCCAGTTTGACCAACACTTGTTCCTGAGACAAAGCCGGATGCAGGAAATGTGGTTTACTAAACAGAACCCTGCCGACAAAGGGCTAGACCCAGTCCATGTTCTGACAGGTCTGGTTCCACACTGTCTTCCAGGGTGGCAGAGGGGAAGTTGGAACCTGGCATTAGTGTGTCAACGCCAGAGTCCAGACTGACCACTAACTCCACACAACAGAGAGGAAGAGGGAGAGAGGGAAAGGGGAGAGAGTGAGTGAGTGAGAGACCAAAGGAGAACATAAAGGACAGGCAGAGAGCTGGAACCCAGAGAGAGGAACGAGAAAAGAGAGGGAGCGAGGTAACAGGAGAGGGGGAGAGAGAGAGAGAGAGAGAGAGAGAGAGAGAGAGAGAGAAGAGAGAGAGAGAGAGAGAGAGAGAGAGAGAGAGAGAGAGAGAGAGAGAAAAAAGAAAAAAAAACTTGGCGGGGGGCCGCGTGCAGCTAGATCTCCAGATACCACAACTCGGCATGGTGGTCTCCAGACGGGCGAGCGCTGTGCCAGGGTAGTAATGTGTTCTGTGTGGGGGCCCACTCCAATCAGACTTTCACACTTCCTACCTTTCCCCCCCCCACCCCCCACCCCCCCCCCCCCCCCCTCTCTCAGGAAAGCTGAGAAGAGCAACGGTGAGACATGGCGTCTGTGTCTCTCTGACCCACTAAGGAAAACCATTAGGGACAGATGGCCCCTCCACAGAGAGGCCTAATTCAGGAGATGCACACACACCCGCACAATGGACAGAGCCGTACATACGTGTGTGTGTGTGTGTCTGCGTGTGGATCTGTGTGCGTGTGCGTGGGTGGGTGTCTGGGCGGTTTTAAATATGCATGCGGGCCACCGGCGTGTCATAGTGCGTGTCTGGTGTTAATGTGCGTGTGCGTGTGCCTTATACAAGCTGCTCTCCGGAATTGGCAAAAAATACGCATCCCAGGTTTGTGTCAATTTGACGGGACCTTCTCCTATAAGCGGACCCGAGTTTGAACTGATCATCATTCATCCATAAATCCGCCCGCATACCCCACGGTCCCGGCCCTCCTTAGCCCAGTCGGGAGCCCCCTAGCCTGGGCACGGCCGAGCCCGGAGCTCCCTGCTCGGTGAGAAGCCTGGTCGTTTGTCCTCAGGTCGTTATCCACCGTGTGCTCCCAGCGACAGCACCTACCCGGGGTCGTCATCAGCCCGGACGTCACGGCATCCCGGACGAACTCCTGGAGCTCTGAAGGCAACGGGTTTTTTAAACGGCTAGCACATACAACCGTGTGTATAGCTGTTCGTTTCCCATTTCCCATTTGATTCATCTCGCTCCCCCCCCCCCCCCCCCCCCCCAAAGCGACGTACAAATAGCACGCGTATTAGACGTTATGTCAGATCAAGTGGACACGTATGGCGGAAGCCCCAAACTGCCAAGCAGACGTTTTAACTACATGTGCAGACAGGTATAGGAGAGGACTTAATCAAAGGAGGGGTATTTTTGGAAGTTGGCTGTCTCCCTGATGACAAGGCATCTCCGTGACTCTGAGGGGGGATGGAGGGATGGATATGGGTGTTGTCAAGGTGAGGAGACACGTCTCCGGTGATACCAGCTTTTGTCTTAGATGAGTCATTGGCATTACATCCAGAACAGAACACAATAGAACCAAATAGAACAGAATAGAATCCCAAATCACACAGCCAAACAGAGCTTAAAAGCTCGTGTAAATTCAGCCTAAAAATGGATATAATAGTAAGAAAACTATAATAGGGGCCTCGATAAATCCGGTGGAACGCGGTAGAAGTCAGGTCTCTAATGCCCCGGGCTGCAGGGCTGGGGAAGCTGAGCCGGACACACATGAGAAAGGTCGGACTCATATCGGCCCGGGCTAGAATATCCCCTCTCACTCCTATCGCCTCCGTCCAAACCACACGCACAACACACACACGAGACATTCCCCCAGACGCACGGCCTCCGCAGCTCTCGACTCACCAGACGGACCGAGTGAGAGAGAGGGAGAGAGGGGGGGGGGGGGGGGGGGGGGAGAGCGACGTAGAGGGAGAGGGAGAGGACAGAGAGGGACAGATAGACGGAGGCGGGTCGACTCGCTGTGCATTCCCACGCGGGCCGTTCACGTACAGATAGATGGCGTGGGGGGGGGGGGAGAGGGGTGGAGGAGGGAGGGGAGGAGTGGAGGAGGGAGAGGAGGGGGTGGAGGAGGGGTGGAGGAGGAGGGTGATCCGGCTCAGGGTAAAAGCCCCCCAGGCGGGACATTGGTCCACTGTCAAAAGCGGTTTGGTCCGGGGCTACAGGAGCAAAGTGGAGCGCGTCAGAACCGTCGGCGCGGCGACAGCCGCGATGCGATTCGCCGTCGCTGGAGCGTACGACGCTCTCGTCGCTGACCTCTGCTACGGCGCACGCACGCACCAACACACACACACACACACGCATGCAGAAAGGCAGAGAGAAAGAGAGATTGATTGAGAGATTGAGAGATTGAAGCACACACTTCAATCTAGAAATACATACATTTACCTACGTGCTTTGAATAAGCTGGAGAAACTGGCCCATCAAGTGTGTGTGAGGCTCTATGTATGTAAATACTGGCTGTGATGTGAGGGGACACAGCAGCCAATATCAATACACATCCAGTCAGTGTTACACTGTGTGTTTGCCTTGGCTACGGACCCACTATGTGTAGTAAATAGAGTGGTTAAAGGCCATTTGTAGACAGTATTGTGAGATGTGAACACACACACACACACAGCTTTTTATCATTATCAATAACTGAGCTGAAGTAAAATTGTGGTTTCCTCTCCATTGAAAGACAAAATGACTTCTTGGGGAAAAAAAAGGCCCCTTGGAATACACCCGTGCTATAGGTCGGCAATCACCGTAGCAACGCTCAAAAGAGAGGCGGACAGCGTTGAGAGAGAAGGAGAGAGAGAGAGAGAAAGAAGGATTTAGGAGTGTGGTGGGGGTTGGAGCTAGGGGCTATCGACAGGCAGGGACCTGTAGTCTGGTGAACCCGGAGCAGCTGGGAGAGATGACACACACACACACACTTCACACACACACACGCACACACACTACGCACACTACACAGTCGTCCAGGCTGAGCAAACACTTCAGTCTGTCTGGGGGCTAGTGTCATTCTCCCCCTCCCCTCCCTCCCTCCCTCCCTCTCCCTCCCTCCCTCCTCCCTCTCTCCCTCTCTCCCTCTCTCCCTCCCTCCCTCCTCCCTCATCCCCTCCCTCAATCCACCTCTCTCTTCCCTCTGCCAGCATACTCCCCTCTCTTTCCTCCCCCATTCCCCTCAACAATATTATGTTAGCACACTCCGATGACAGTAATCGAGAGGGGTTAAGGTGGGTCTCCCTCTCCTCCCCTCTCTCCTGCTCAGTCATCTCTACAGCCCTCCGAGGTGGCTCTCGATATGCAGGTGCTTTCTAGATTCCGAGGCCCTGGATCCCAGGCATAGTAAATAATAACGTCGAGAAAAACGAAGGGGGGAGAGGGAGAGAAAGGTGAGAAAGGTACGGCATCATTACACAAGTCACTGGGGACCTCGTTTTGGGTGTGTGTGTGTGTGTGGGGGGGGGGGGTTGGGGGGGGTTGGGGGGGTGGCTGGTGAGGGGCTGTTGAAGATATTCCAGATACGTTTCATGAAGAGAACCTGTGCGAATGACGTGTAATCCACAACCCTAGGCGGGCCAGCGACCAGAGCCTCAGCGTTGTTCTAGAAGAACTGCGCGTGTGGACCGTTTCCACGACGCTGAAAGTGCACCACACGGACCACCAAACTGCCGTCTCCAGGAGAAGTGACAACATCGTCCTCTCACTGGCTCCACATTCAGACGACAACATTTAGACACCGGCAAACAAAGGTTGTTTCAGAGCGGTCGTCCATTTCCCCCCCCCCCTCTCCCTCCCACCTCGGGTGAGAGGAGCAGCGTCCTGGACAGACCGGGGGGGGGGGGGGGGGGGAACGCGAGCCAATGAGAGGAGCCCGTTGTGCATATGCGCCCCAGGGCATTGTGGGGGAATGGCAGGGAGACACAAGAGGGGCCAGTGTTCGGGAGGGCGCTGGGGTGCCACGGGCTTAACACGTCTCCCATCTGCTGTGCGATCTCCTCGCGTCTTGGTAAAGTTCACGACCGTGAATGGCTGGACTCTTCTCTCCGAGGGGGGGGGGGGGGGAGGGAGGGAGGGGTGGGGGTGGGGGGGTATCTCAAGGTCAACCCCAGCACCTCAGCGCTCCCTGTCTGACTGGAAACATCCCTCGAGTTTGGGCTTAGGGTTCCCCCCCCACCCCCCCCCCCCCCCCCCCCCCCCCCCCCCCTCTGCGTGACGTGGTCGAGGTGACGGGGGCGTCGGTGAGACGGAGCGGGGAAAGATGGTGGACGGGCCACCGTGTCATGTGACTCTGCTGTGTGTTGGGAGAAGGGACGTCGGAGATGCCGACCGAGCCGTGTATCCGAAGGGGAACGAGGGCATCACTCGTGGCCATGCGATGCCCTATCCTCCTCCAGGCTGGTATGTTTTATTGATGGGAGACTTGGAGGGAGCAGCAACAAACACTGGAGCAGTTCTCAAACACTGACTTTGTCCAAAACCCTATTAAAGTTGTAGAACGTCCTCCTGTTCAGATGTAACTCACCCTTCCGACATGTGCGCACACACACACACACACTGCACGTTCACTCCACACACACACAGACACCCTTAGGGGCACACTACAAACTCACTCAAACACAAACACACATCTCACACGCACAACAGACAAACACTACACACACACACACACACACACACACACACACACACACACACTCTCTCTCTCACATGCAAGAGACAATAGACACCACCAGGAAGAGACATGGCAGTTCTCGGCAGAGGAAGTGGTCACACGAATGAGTGGCGACCTAGAAAACGGTTAGTTTCGGCTCGGCCCGACCAGCCGCTCGAGTCTCGACAAGTCTCTCACTGCGCACAGTCACCTCACGAGGACTGGAGGAGAGGGGGGGAGGGGGAGGGGGGAGGGGCTTGTTAATACCTTACGTGTAGCGTTTGCTCTCCACGACAGTGTGGAAGACGGATGGGCCATATGCCGGGTGAAAGCAGGCCACGCTCCTTCTATTTCTCATCCCTGAAAACCCTCTCTCGCCGTACCAGATTCCAGAGGAACTAATTGAACGCATGTGGTCTCATCTAGGGCCTGGCGGAGTCCCCCTCCGCCAGGCTGGGGATGCCAGACTTAGGGAGGGAGGCATACGGGGCGGACACTAGGACCGCGCAGGAGTCGTCGCTTCACCCCCAACCCCCCCCCCACCCCCCCCACCCCCCCCCCCCCCCCCCCCTAGAACCTTCTCTCTCTGTCTTCTCCCTCCGTGTCTGAAGCACAAGGCCTGTTGGACATAAACAGACGTCAGAGAGGGGAGCCCACTGTGCTCGGTTTCATAATGCCCCAAATCGATTAAAGATGTCGCTGCTTGACTCGGCTGAAGCCGGCCAGGGTTTACTCGTTTCCAGCTTGAGACGCGGGGAGAACGCACGGAACCAGCCAGAAAGCCTGGGCATCGTTGGGGTCGGCCTGCCATTGGCTGGTCTTGTCTCCCCAACATGGGTGCGACAGCAATGAGTGAAAGTATTAATTAAAGGAGCCCGACGTGCATGTTTCGGAATGCAGCTGGAGTCAATAAATCAGAGGTTTTAACAAGGGAAAGGGCTCGAAGATCTCAAACCGTGCTGGAATGCTACCTGCGCACCCTTGCCAAAAATCTGTCTGGGTCCGGGTGCCTATAGATCACTACAGTTCTAGCTGGGGGACTATAGAGACTGGCTGAGGGGGAGGAGGAGGAAGAGAGGAGAGGGGAGGAGGAGGAAGAGAGGAGAGGGGGGAGGAGGAGGAGGAAGAGAGGAGAGGGGGGAGGAGGACTGAGAGGTTGGCAAAAAGGGGGGCGAGGGCTATTTTCTATTGAGTCATCTGGTTTAAGTAAATACGAGTGTGTGCGTGTGTGTGTGTGTGCGCGCAGGCGTGTCTGTGTGTGTGTGTGGCCTCAAAGTGCCCCAGAAGACCACCCCTCACCAGCCGACCTGCCCGTCATCGTCCGCATCATCGAATCAAACCGGGTAAAGAACCCACTCAGCTCGCTCCGTCCCTGACACTGCACGCCCGCCTCTCTTCTCTCTCATTCTTCCTCGACCCCGAGCTCGCCCCCCCCCCCCCCCACCCCCCTTCAGGGCAGTTAAATAAAGCGAAGGGGGTGGAAGAGAGGCCGGCGGCAGGATTTTGGGAGGAAGGCAATGTTCCTCTGGTGACAGTTGGATTTATTCGTCGACAGCTGCAGGACAGTCACCACTCGGGCGCTCCTCTCAGTCATCTTCGACACACACGGAGGGCCGACACGTTCAGATATCCCAAACAGGCACTGGCAAGTGGGCTATAACACACACACACACACGGACACACACAAACACACTAGACTAGGCCAGGGCAAGGAGACTGGCAGGGCGGGAGTTCAATCGTAAGCCATAACTTCTGAGAAGTGGGACGGGCGCAGGAGGAGGAGAGATTGCAGTCGAGTGTCGACTCGTGACTCCTTCGTCTCCCGTCAGTACGAGGCGATGAGGATCCACGGACGATCAAAACAAGGGCTGTTCGCTCTTCCCTGCAAGAGGCTTTCTGTGGAGCTGCTGAGATTTATGTGCCAGATGCCTATGCCCGGGCTATTCTAACAGACAATAAAACTTAATTTACAGAAAGTTCTGGAGGTGGAGGACCCACAGCGGAATGTTCCCTGCTTTTTCTCCCTGGAAATATCAGCGTGAGGAGAAAAGCACAACATTTAAATTGAGACGATTTGTAAACCTGTTGTACGTGTAGTAGTGCCCTGTAGCCTACGTTTGACTACATAATATTGTGTTTAACTGGGGCTAAACATGTCTCACGTGTCATGATGTCACTCACCGATTCCCCTATCACACGGTTCTCCTGACGCCAAACAAACAATCACGACGAGGACTCCATTTCCCAGAGTTCCTAGCTGACAGGGGACAGAACGTCCGACCCCTTGCTGACACGGTGTCGCCGTGTCAACGACCTTGCGCCTCCCTTCTGTTTTCGTTCTGGGAACTGAACATATCGTCTGGCAGCTGAACTTTGTGGGTCTGGACGGGGTCAAACTGGTATCTATAGCGGCTGTATGGAACTAGTCACTGTATTCCTCTGATACGAAGTACAGAGGAACCTGGGGGGGGGGGGGGGGGTCAGGCCAAACTTCACAGGCACGCTGCCGACTGTCATATACCTTTGGCACCTCCTTGTAGATAGCAAGAAAAACATAAAAAAAAGATGTTTTCTTAAAAGAAATAGGGCATATATGGCCATTGATGTAGGCGGAGAGGGATATTATTTTTGAAGAGGAGGAGGAGGAGGAGGAGGAGGAGAAACAGTGTTAAAAAAAGCAGGCGGAAAGCTGGGAGAGAGAAAAACAAAAGAGTGGTGGACAGCTTTTCGCCACAACACCCCATCCTTGAAGGGGTGCTAGATTACATTAGTGCCAGCTGCTTCCTTTGTGAGGTTTTTACGGCTATAGGCCTCCCTAGAAGAAGAAAAAAAAAAAGCTGCTAAAATTTCACTTAATCGGCCCCAGAAACCCTGGTGTCAGGCAGCCACTTCAGCACCCACTCTCGGATAACTAAAGGCAAATCGCTAATAATAGCAGCCCTGAAGACCTTTCTCGGCCGTAGAGGCGATGCTGGAGGGCTGGTCGGCTGGCGGACATTTTGTGTAACCAAAGAGGGTTAGCCGGTGCCTGGGAAACTGTCCCTTCTGCAGCCCCAGCCCAGGGGGTAGACCCCCTCTAATGGTGGGTTGAGAAAACCAGACACACACACACACACACACACTCAGAGAATACCCTCCCTCCCTCCGTCCTTTGGCCAGTTCTGTTCATCCTCTGGGGTGATTAGCTTATGCTAATTGCTAATACGTCGAGTGACCCTCACTTTCATTTAAACCAGTCCTCGTCTGCTGTTCACAACACACAACAGCTGTGGGCACTCTGCTTTAAAAGAGGGAGGGGTTGGTAGTGGTGGTAGTGGGGGTGTGGGGGGGGGGGAGTCAAATTGTTAAATGAGGCCCCTCAACCCTGGCATCCTTCACATTCAAGCTTACCTGTGAGTGTAAACAAACAGAAAAAAACCCTCTCAAACTAGCGAGCCGTAGCTAGCGTTAGCACCGGGTGCCTGGCCGCTGACAGAGAGCAGGCAGCAGCAGAAGCAGTTTGGACGGCTTCCTTCCTGTGGCTGTGCGCTCGTTAAAGCGACATGTCCACATATGTCCACAACAGTTTACTTAGACAGTCAGAGGGGAGAGGGAGGGGGGATGGGGCCCCCATCGACCCCCTGAGATAATAACTTGACGGGGGGATGGAGGGAGGTGGGGGAGGGAGAGAGAGGTTAGCCAGGGAAGCTCACCGGACGGGTAAAGGAGGTGGCTGGGGGGGGGGGGGGTACTTTCCCAGTATTTGCACGGAACACACAGCCCCTCACCATCCAACCGCACGTACACATCCATACACCCAACTCCACGGGGAAGGAAGCGAGGAACGTTACGACCAGAGCAAAGAGGCGCGCGCGCGAGAGAGAGAGATGAGAGAGAGGGAAAAAAACCCTGCAAATTAACCTTTTTAATTTGCGAGCGTGGCCCTGTTCGGTGGGGGATCCAGCCGTCTGACAGATAGAGAGAGGAGCGACGGCCGCGTTCCAGCTCGTCTGGACCTCAGACTTGGCACAGCCTCCTGGTGGGCGTCCAGGGATGGCCCTGGCATGGCCGCGGGCGCCACGGCCCGTTTCCCTCGCAGGGAAAGCCAGCCTCAATAAAGACATAAAAAAGTGGCAGATTCGCTTGGCACTTTGAACCACGGGGCGAAGGCCAGAGAGCGTAGGGAGTTTGGTGGTGACTGATAACAGAACAGTGCTTGGTCAAAAAAAGGGGAGGAGGTGGTGTGTGTGTGTGTGTGTGGGGGGGAGGGGCGTTTCGCTGGAAAAGATGAAGAACTAGATCAACGGGTAAAGAGACCATACGCACAAACTCAAACACACACACACACACACTTTGCATGCACACACGCGCACACAAACCCTGTCGCTGTACACACTGTTCATACTGGGCCCCATTCTCTTCGAAATCTCTCTCACGATCATCTCTCCCTCTTCCCTTCTCTCTCTCTGTGTCGTCTACACACACACACGCGCACGCTATCCACACAAGCCTTCCGATGGTCACCTAGGGGCCTGCAGCGACTGAACTTCAGAGAGGGTTCCTGTCTGCGAGGTCTGTGTTTATGTCTGAGGTACAGGGTAAACAAACATCAAGGTCAGGGAAGCGCTGGAGCCTGTCCAGGCGTTAGCCGGCAGCCGCTGACAGCTCTGCAGGACTGCCCGGCCTGGTCGGGGCCACGTCTAAACTCTGGAGGGACGGAGGTCTTCATGTCTGGAGGGAGACTGCTCTTCACAGTTGGGGGGGGGGAAGCTGGAGGAACTCGAATGTAACAACCGTGAAGGATACTGCTGTCTTGGGGAGAAGGAACCACCGTCTTGTTTTTTCTTTCAAGGATCATTCTGTGATTTGGGTTACGGTGCTTCAAAATATGCCTCCATTTTAGCCAGATGCCACCGTTGCCCGTAGGCACGACTACATATTGCGTTTAATCCAATCAACATGTTTGTATATTTGGGAACAATACTAACAATATAGTATTTTTCATACAATGCCTTTCTCCAGTGTCAGTGTCCAGTTAAGGGCTTTACAGTAAGTCCGTTACAGCAACCTTAATCCTGGCTCGACTGACCTCATTCCCCACCTGCCATAGTACAGCAAGGTCACTGCGTAAAACCTTCATTTTAGCCAAACAAAAAAACAATACCACCAATCTGCATCATTCACATCCCTCCATTATGCTCCTTCCTCCCCCCCCCCTTCTCCATTTCTCCCTGCATTATGTTATTCAAATGCACCCAGAACAAGGAACATTGCAGGCCACTCCTTCTCTCTCTCTCTCCTCTCTCTCTCTCTCTCTCTCTCTCTCTCTCCTCTCTCTCTCTCTCTCTCTCTCTCTCTCTCTCTCTCTCTCTCTCTCTCCTCTCTCTCTCCTCTCTCTCTCTCTCTCTCTCGCTCGCTCTCTCTCTCTCTCTCTCTCTCTCTCTCTCTCTCTCTCTCTCTCTCTCTCTCTCTCTCTCTTGCTCTCTCCAGTCAGATGTCATGCCAAGGAACCCAGAAGGTGACGCTTGGTGCTGCTAACTCTGCAGACTTGTCTCTCTCTCTCTCTCTCTTCACACACACAGACGAGTGCATAAACAGTACCTCTCTCCAGTTCCATCTCTCCGTCTTTACACATACATGCACACACACACACACACACGCGCGCACACACACTCTCAGACACGCAGTGTCTTCACCAGACACATGGCCGAAGAGCTGACTGCCATCTGTGAGTGGTGGCCGGCTTTGTCTGGGGGGTAAAACAGGACCCCCCCGACCCCCACCCCTCACACGCACACCCCCCCCCCCCCCCCCCCCCCTCCCCGCTACCCGCGTGAGAGAGATCTTCTCATACAATCTGCACATATACATATGCAAATTGGCGGGGGGGCCGCAATGAGAACAGCAGCCGTCACACACACACACACACACACTGAAGGGGCATATTCAGATGTCTCCGTGCTAAACTACAGACGCATGTGTTCAGTAAGAAGAGAGTGTGTCTGACAATAAGGAGTGCATGCTCTATGAAAAGAGAGAAGAATGGCAGAGGATCCTGGAGAATAACCTGCTCCATTAAAAGGGATTAACGTGGGCTGGTGTGAAATAAATGTAAATGTGATTGTCCGCCTATACGTGCACACACAAACACACACATATACACACACACACACACACGTATGAACAGTACATACATTATCGCATGTTTTCCCTCCAGCTTGTGAGGCAACGAATTTATACATAAATAAAATACCCCACAATCAATGAATGAGGAATCTTGGATCAAGATGAAACAAGCATCGCCATCTATTTATCTTATTGTAGAAACCCCCCACAGAGAACTAGCTGAGGGAGACATCTTTTGATAGATCTAGCACACAACTACACCATGAATATTTCATTGGAAAGGCCTTAAGACAATAAGACATTGATTGCCTGACTGGTACTGCACACAAAACTTTGGGGCTTTTGTGGTGTGAAAAAAAAGTCTACAGTCGCTAGCCTGTTTTGCTACTTTGGATAAACTAACACACACACACACACATACACAGGCCACGGCAGGATCTGGATAGCAGCTGGAACCGTTTTGTGTCCATACTTCCCCTTGTGTCTCTGTCCGTTTGTCAAAGACCAAAGTACAAGACCTGAGAGACACAAAGCTAGCACCTGCAAGGTTAGTCCCGTAAGGTGACACCCGACCGTCACGCGTTCTCACGGCCACCTCCTAACCACAACACAACGGAAGACTACGGTTAGCTTCAAACCATAATACAACAACAACCAAAAACTTGATTTTTCACACTTTTCGGAGGGTTTCCTGCACCCAGCAGCCTGTGGTCTATATTCTGAAAATGCGAAATTAGAGAACGCTGACGTATAATGCTGAATTTGTGTAGAACGTTCATTTTCACAGGAGGACTTTAAATCCGTTTTGAATCCGCAGCAGAAGTTGGCCATGCTTGAAGTGAAGGCACTCTTGATGTTATTGTTTGTGGGAAGAAGGGAGGTGTTTGAAGTAGAACAGCAATCTATCCGTTCTAAACCTCAGGTGACGACTAGAGATGCGGAGAGCGTTTACAGCGAAGGACACACGCGGACGGTACGCGTGCAAAAAAACCATCGCGCGCACAAACGCACGCATCGGACACGTGGACTGCAGGCACACCCACAGACGCCCACACACACCACACACACACACCCGTCTTCATCACACGACAGGTAACCAGGGTCACCTGTCGTGTGATAAATATAGACCACAGGTTGCTGTGTGCGGGAAAAAGTGTGAAAAGTGATGTGTTGTTTTGTTGTTGTTGTTGTATTTGTTGTTGTTGTTGTTGTTGTATTATGGTTTGAAGCTAACCACTGCCGCTGTCACACGCGAGGGCGGGACCGTTTGGCCCGAGCCTGCCGGGACACCTGCCAAGGTGGTCGGGGGCTAAGTGTCACACTCGGATGTGAGGCGGGGTCTCGTTCCCTCTGACACGACGCTGCGCGGGACACAAAGGGGGCCTTTATGGAGCCCGTGTACTGTATGGCCCTCGTATGAAAGCCATCCCCTCTGCCCTCGCACTCCCCTATCTGCAGTCATGTTGTGCGTGTACACAATAGACACAACACAGCCAGGCTCATGTTGCTCCATCAACACCTCAGACAGAGAGAGAGAGAGGGAGAGGAGAGAGAGAGAGGAGGGAGGAGGGAGGGAGAGAGGGAGGGGAGAGAGAGAGAGGGAGGGAGGGAGGGAGGAGGGAGGGAGGGAGGAGGGAGGGAGGGAGGGAGGGAGGGAGGGAGGAGGGAGGGAGGGAGGGAGGGAGGGGAGGGAGGGAGGGAGGAGAGGAGAGAGAGAGAGGGAGAGAGAGAGAGAGAGAGGGGGGTGGGGGAGACAAGCCCGTTTATGGCCGGCCTCTCTTCTTTCTTCACTTTCTTTCCCACGCTCCCTCCTTTTCCCCTCTCTTTTATGCATTGTCCTGTGGCCCCCAGGTTAGCTCTGTTTCCTGCACTCTCGAAAAAAACAAAACAAAACACAGGCACGTTGTAGGAGGAGAGGAGAGGAGGAGAGGGTCCAGGCCAGGCTACGAGGCCTGCATGTGCATCTGCATGTTATCCAGGCTGGCCGGCTGCACTGGATAACCGGTCTGAACCGGTTCTGACATAGGTGAACCAGAGACGTGTCCTTTTTCGCCTCTGGCCAAAAAGCGAACCAAGGCAGCACTCGATATAGAGTCAGCAGGTAGGGGGAGTGTGTGGTTGTGTGTTCGAGCGTGCGCGTGTACTGTGTGCGGGGGAGTGTACGAGTGTGTACATGTGTGCTTCTGTCTCTGCAGACCTTCGAGGCCTGGACCACTGCCAAGTTCATCTGATAATGGACAACCACTAGGGGAGCTGACCCATCCCCCCTTCTCCTCCTCTCTTCTCTCCCTCCCTCCCTCGCTCCGGCAGCCGTGCCTGCTCGCGACCCCCCCTTAACCTCCCCAACCCCCCACCCCTGCCCAGATACAGGCTTCTCTCTCCCTCACTCCTTCCCCCCATCTCAACGTAGATCACTTCAGCTCCCTTTCTCTCTGGCTCCCTGGCTCTCTATTTTCTCTCGCTTTCTCTCTCTTTCTCTCTCTTTCTCTCTCTCTCTCTCTATCCCTGTCCCTCTACCTCCTGCTCTCCTCCTCCCCCCCTCCCCCCTGCTATTCAAGATAAACAGAGTGCTTCAAGTTCAGGGGACACCCAGGGACCCTTTAACAAAGCCATCTATCATGCTGTCTGCCGGGGCCTCCTTTGGCCACACCGGGGCCTGCTGTTGCCCCCACCACTGCTCTTCTGCTGGGCCGCCAAGCTGCTGCTAGTACCCCCCCCCCCCCCCCTCCCCTACCATCCCGCCAGCATGGAGGTATTCACCAGACTGGACACCGCCATGCAGAGCTAGCTGGTTCAGATAGCTAGCTAGCGTCTCCGGAGGCTTGTTAATCTACGCAGCGGGTCGCTGTCCAATTTCCCTGACAGCCTGAGGTCGAGTTATATAGTGGCAGACATCATACGCGTATACAGTGGTCAAGACTAAACACACACATACATCGTCCGTGGAGGTTAACAGTTCAACTGGTTGACCTCGCCAACCAGGTGAGAGTGGACTGGAAGGTCTCGCACACACGTAACACACACAACAGGGCTATGTAAACAGTGAGCTGCAGAGAGAGTACGAGCGGTAGAGAGACCTATCAGCCCAGCTGGAGAGAGAGGTCCGTAGGGAAACATCTTCTTTGTTATAGCGGCTAGCAGTCAGTCAAGGTCTCTATACCTTCTCCTGAGACGCACAGAGAGAGAGAGGGAGAGAGAGAGAGAGAGAGAGAGGGAGGGAGGGAGGGAGGGAGGGAGGATGGATGGATACATAGATAGATAGATATAGTTTTTCCTGGCTAACTATTGTGAGGAGTTCGGGCTAATCAACTCTTGACACCTAGAACTCACTCCAGGGGAGACAGCAAGACTGCCAGTGAAACACACACACACTCACACAAGCACACCCACACAAGCACACCCACACATGGAAAAAACACACTCATTAGAAACTCATTAGGACAAACACTCTCTCTCTCTCTCTCACTCTCACTCTCTCACTCTCTCACTCTCACACACACACACACAGTAGCCTAAACCCCATCTCTAGCCTCCCAGTAAGGGGGCTGGCCTACTCGTTTTAGAGTGCTAAATTATCCATTAGATGTTATCAAGTCTTAGCAGGCTATGCCATTCCTCTAGGAGACATCAATCATGCATGAAGCACAGACGGCCGCATTGGGATGCACTACCGGACCTACCCCTGTGACACACACACACACACACAACACACTGTTCCATTCTGGAGACATGGCAACAAGACTTAAGTTTGAATGTAGCCCTGTATGTCCTCTCTCTTCCTGTCATCCCTCCTTCTCTCTCTGTCTCTCCCTCTTTATCCGTATTCTCTCTGACCCTCCCGCTCTCTCTCTCTCTCCTTTTTTCTCTCTTGTTCTCTTGCTCAGACTGCCCCAAGAATTGTTTTGTCATTGCATTAACCATTCTTCTTCCTCTCTCTCTCTCTCTCTCTCTCTCTCTCTCTCTCTCTCTCTCTCTCTCTCTACTCTCTCTCTCTCTCTCTCTCTCTCTCTCTCTCTCTCTCTCTCTCTCTCTCTCTCTCTCTCTCTCTCTCTCTCTCTCTCTCTCTCCTCTCTCTCTCTCTCTCTCTCTCTCTCTCTCTCTCTCTCTCTCTCTCTCTCTCTCTCTCTCTCTCTCTCTCTCTCTCTCTCTCTCTCTCTCTCTCTCTCTCTCTCTCTCTCTCTCTCTCTCTCTCTCTCTCTCTCTCTCTCTCTCTCTCTCTCTCTCTCTCTCTCTCTCTTTCCTCCCGGTGGCCTGGCAGGCAGGCAGGAACAGACATGCTCAGAATACAGGGACGGTAATGGGCTAATCAAAAATGCAAAACAATTGGCAATTACCTTGCGAGGCTCTAATGGTCATTAGAATTTACAACAAGGTAATGAACTGAGAGTCAGCCCACGTCATGCATATTCATAAAGCAATCAGGCCTTTGAAGATTAAAGAAGCGCTTCAAATTCAAATGAGGCCCCGGCATATTATCAGTGAGATTCAGCCTGGAAGTAAGGGGCTGTGTGTGTGTGTGTGTGTAAGGGTGGATGTTGGTGTATGTGTGTGTGTGTGTTAGGGTGGGTGTATGTGTGTGTGTGTGTGTTAGGGTGGATGTTGGTGTGCGTTTTGTGAGTGCGTGCGTGTGCGCCTTCATGCCTGCCTGTCTTGCAATTAAGCATGCATGCTCACGTGTCTAAAATCCCTCACTTAAAAAAAAACTCCAACTCCCGGCTTGTTTTGAATCAACGGGGAAACAAAACCTATCCCCTTTACCACCGCTTCCATGGAACTAATACCGAGAATCCAGACTACTCTCTAAAGAACGGATACCGTTTTCTTCTTCTGATCTTCATTTAACAGAACTGGGATTTGAATCTAAGATCAAATATTAACTTGAGCTATTACGAGTCAACAGGCATTTGAAAAACAAAACCCAAGAGAGAGAGAACGAGCCACGTCCATACGTAGGCTACAGATTATGCCACACACGCAAACACACACACACGCAAACACAACCACCGACACACACACATGCCAGTTTTCACACATATGACGGGGCCAGACACTGGAGGCCTTTCAGCTCCATATCAATCTCTGCTGTGGAGATAAGCTCTGCTCAGCTGCAGACGGCCACCCACACACCCTCACACACACACCCTCACACCCACACACCCTCACACACACACACTCTCTCGCACACATACACACACAGAAAGTCCCATCCTCTCACACACCCTTATACACACACACACACACACACAAACACCCACTATCTCTCTTACACGCACAATGGCTGGTCTCACACACACACACAAACACACCGACCCCCACACACACACAAGAATTGTCACTATGAGCATGAACACCAAGATGCACACACACACACTCACGCACAGCCACACACACACAGGTCAAGCCCAGTGATGTGAACATCTTCTGACAGGGCAGTGATAGTGGAGCTACACACTGAGAGACACTGACCAGCTGCACCAGGATGTGTGTGTGTGTGTGTGTGTGTGTGCCTGTGTGCATGCGTGTGTGTTTGAGTAAACATTTAACGCACTATTTTCCTTTGACTGTCTTCCTAAAACATTCATTTCTTTCCATAAAAGAATTGACAGGGAGTGGTGAAAGCTAGTTAACGACAAAGACATTTCCACCGGCGTTCCATCTAAACCACGCTGAGCCGTTTCCCTCCACTGAGTCTGCAAAGTAAAGATGGCTACTTATTGACCTGCGTCAAAGGCGGCTTTCTTCTGCTTTTTCTCCTTTTTCTCTCTCTCTCCTCAGAAGAAAAAAATCCCCCCCCCCCCCCCCCCCCCATCTAAAAATAAAGTCATTAACCTGCCGGGGTTGTGCTGGTGGCGGGCGTGACAAGCCTGGCGTTGGAGGGTGACCTTTGAACCCCCCTTATCAGCAGGCCTGTCAGAGTATTGACAGGACAGGAGGGTGTTTATTTCTGGAGGGGAAAAAAGGGGTGATTTTTCATCTCCGCCGTAACAACAAGCCTTTCGGAGTATTGCTGGGCAAATATGCATTTGACAAGTTAAAGGGGAAGCTGATGTATTTATGTGTGTGCGTGTGTGTGTGTGATACCCTCAATTGTGTAAGAGAGATAGTGGGTGTTTGTGTGTGTATAAGGGTGTGCAAGAGGATGTGAGTGTCTCACTCCATAGGGAGAACGAGAGGTAGAATTAGCCATGGCATTGGAATGAGAGGTGAGGCATGCCGAGCCAGAAGCCTGTTCCTGGTGACCAACCAGAAGATACCTGACTGACTGACTGACTGGGGGGGGGAGAGAGAGAGAGGGAGGTGTCCAGGAGTGGTGGTGGGGGGGGGGGGGGGACTGGAATAGGGATAATATGCTCTTGACAGCCCCCATCATGGTCCAGCTAAGCAGCAGGGCCGCAACACGTTTACTACAGACAGAACACAGTCACAGGGCCGTGCGTGTGTGTGTGTGTATTCATGTGTACACACGCATACGTGTCTATGAGAACGAGAGTGAACGAACAGAACACTCCGTGTGTGTGTGTGTGTGTGTGTGTGTGTTTCCCTCCACCAGTCTCCACCTGAAAGGCCCAGGGCTACAGTGTTGGGTTGTTACAGACAAAACGGTGAAACAGGAAGGCCCAGCCAGGAGTCCTGAGGACACACACACACACACACCAGGTCCAGGTCCACACTCTGCCACCACATATAGAGCACCCCATCCGGTCCCTCCCCCCCCCCCTCCCCCCCGGGCTCAGCTCCCTGTGCCAAGTCTGCCCTGGCAGAAGCCACAGAGGGCTATCCTGAGGTAGGGCCTGCCAAGTCAAAGACCCTTTTATGTTCTGCCTGCAAGCCCAGGCTCGTAAAGCTTTAACAAACACCTCGGCCCCTGACACACACACACACACACACACACGTACACAAAGATATCCACAAATACTCACTCAAACACACATGCACACACACACACACATCGACAAAAACATTGAAGAAAAAAAGCCATAAACACACACACTCACAAACACACACAGACTCACACACAAGCTATAGGAACAGTCTGAAGAACTGGAATACACTCAAAGACACAAACTCTCCCCCGACAAGAAAGATTTGTGAATCTCTCTTGACATTATTTGTGGGTTTTAAAACTCATCTTCAGAATACAAAATCTTTCCCCATGAAAAATTCATCCGTGAAACACCACTACTCTCTGCAGTTCTAAAATGACCAGTGCTGAGTGGATATGCATTTACAGCAAAACACAATTACAGGCCCGGTCCCATTTCCAGGTGTCTAATTACTTAATAATAAGCTGATGAAGTCATTTAGCTGCTTGGCTAAGTGACATTCACGTATTTCGGCAACAAGAGAAAAAAAAACCTCGATTTTTGGAGCTGATAGCCCAAACAAAGAGTCCCAATTCACGCGCACACGCGCTACACCAAACACGCACGCACACACCAACACACACTGGCCACGTTAAAACCACAAACGAGGGGGAAAATATGTCACTATTGAAGCCAACCCCCCTCCCTCCCTCCCTCCCTCCCTCACCCCCTCCACCCCCCTCTGACAGACACCCCCCGCGACGGCAACGACGGGAGGGGCTGGAAAGATGGCACGCTGCCAACGCACAGCACCCTCCAAAATACCTTTGTCTCTCCCCACACACACACACAGACACACACACACAGACACACACACAGACACACACACACAGACACACAAACACACACACAGACACACACAGACACACACAGACACACACACACAGACACACACACAAACAACACAGCAGTAGGGCAAGCCGGCACAGGTGACGAAGACACTGGGGCGCAGCCCTGCTATGCTGTGTTGCGACACACCGGGCGCTCCTTGATCACGTGCCTCCCGCTTTCTTCGGGGGAAGAGACGTGCCTGCCAGGAGGCTGGCTGGGTATTGATCGGAGGCCTCGTTACAATGGAGGCCCGTGGGGAGGGGGGAGGGCTGGAGGACGGAGGCTGTCAGAAGGGTCGGAGCGGCAGACAGCTACTGTAAATAAAACTGGGGTTTTACGCTGGGAAGGAGGTGCTGGTGTTTGTTGGCTGGGTGCTACCTGACGGTACGCATGCAAGAGCATGCCACACACACACACACACACTCACACACACACTCACACACACACACACTCACACACACGCCACACACACACACACAGACACACACACACACACACAGACACACACACACACACACACAGACACACACACACACACACACACACAGACACACACAGACACACACACACTCACACACACACAGACACACACACACAGACACAGACACACACACACACAGACACAGACACACACACACACACTCACACACACGCCACACACACACACACACAGACACACACACACACAGACAGACTGGTGTACTGGATCTGTCTAGGCAGCATCATCTGCTCTATTTGTAGGAGCAGTGTAGTCTGGAGACTGGCGATGTGTCTCTGTGCATATCTTACATTGTTTATCATGCAAATGAACAGCCACTCTGTTCTGTCTCTCCACCGGCCCACAGACACAGCCTCTACCCTAGCCTCTACCAGAGCCTCTCCCCCATCCTCTGGCCATTAATATGAAGCTTAACAGCCCCCAGCCCCAATTCTGGCTCCAACCCCAACTCCAGCTTCAATTCTGACTCCAGCCCTTGATGTCCAGCCCCAGTGAACCAGACTCCACACCAGGAAACACTTCTCAGAAACCCCAGAACCAGATGCCTCCCATGGTCTATCCTAACCCCAGGCCCAGCCCAGTGGCCCCTCTCTCTGTCCCTCTCCCCAGACCTAACCTCTCCCCAGCCCTAACCTCTCCTCAGCCCTAACCTCTCCCCAGCCCCAACCTCTCCCCAGCCCTAACCTCTCCCCAGCCCTAACCTCTGCCCAGCCCTAACCTCTCCCCAGCCCTAACCTCTCCCCAGCCCTAACCTCTCCCCAGCCCTAACCTCTCCCCAGACCTAACCTCTCCCCAGCCCTAACCTCTCCCCAGACCTAACCTCTCCCCAGGCCTACCCTCTCCCCAGCCCTAACCTCTGCCCAGCCCTAACCTCTCCCCAGCCCTAACCTCTCCCCAGACCTAACCTCTCCCCAGTCCTACCCTCTCCCCAGCCCTAACCTCTGCCCAGCCCTAACCTCTCCCCAGCCCTAACCTCTCCCCAGTCCTAACCTCTCCCCAGGCCTACCCTCTCCCCAGCCCTAACCTCTCCCCAGGCCTACCCTCTCCCCAGCCCTAACCTCTCCCCAGCCCTAACCTCTGCCCAGCCCTAACCTCTCCCCAGCCCCAACCTCTCCCCAGCCCCAACCTCTCCCCAGCCCCAACCTCTCCCCAGCCCCAACCTCTCCCCAGCCCTACCCTCTCCCCAGCCCTAACCTCTCCCCAGTCCTAACCTCTCCCCAGGCCTACCCTCTCCCCAGCCCTAACCTCTCCCCAGCCCTAACCTCTGCCCAGCCCTAACCTCTCCCCAGCCCTAACCTCTCCCCAGCCCTAACCTCTCCCCAGCCCCAACCTCTCCCCAGCCCCAACCTCTCCCCAGCCCCAACCTCTCCCCAGCCCCAACCTCTCCCCAGCCCTACCCTCTCCCCAGCCCTAACCTCTCCCCAGCCCTACCCTCTCCCCAGCCCTAACCTCTCCCCAGCCCTAACCTCTCCCCAGCCCTAACCTCTCCCCAGCCCTAACCCTAACCTCTCCCCAGCCCTAACCTCTCCCCAGCCCTAACCTCTCCCCAGCCCTAACCCTAACCTCTCCCCAGCCCTAACCTCTCCCCAGCCCTAACCTCTCCCCAGCCCTAACCTCTCCCCAGCCCTAACCTCTCCCCAGCCCTAACCTCTGCCCAGCCCTAACCTCTGCCCAGCCCTAACCTCTCCCCAGCCCTAACCTCTCCCCAGCCCTAACCTCTCCCCAGCCCTAACCTCTCCCCAGCCCTAAGCTCTCCCCAGGCCTAACCTCTCCCCAGCCCTAACCCCTCCCCAGCCCTAACCTCTCCCCAGCCCTAACCTCTCCCCAGCCCTAACCTCTCCCCAGGCCCAACCTCTCCCCAGCCCCAACCTCTCCCCAACCTCTCCCCAGCCCTACCCTCTCCCCAGCCCTACCCTCTCCCCAGCCCTAACCTCTCCCCAGCCCTAACCTCTCCCCAGCCCTAACCTCTGCCCAGCCCTAACCTCTCCCCAGCCCTAACCTCTCCTCAGCCCTAACCTCTGCCCAGCCCTAACCTCTCCCCAGCCCTAACCTCTCCCCAGGCCTAACCTCTCCCCAGCCCTAACCTCTCCCCAGCCCTAACCTCTCCCCAGCCCTAACCTCTCCCCAGCCCTAAGCTCTCCCCAGGCCTAACCTCTCCCCAGCCCTAACCCCTCCCCAGCCCTAACCTCTCCCCAGCCCTAACCTCTCCCCAGCCCTAACCTCTCCCCAGGCCCAACCTCTCCCCAGCCCCAACCTCTCCCCAACCTCTCCCCAGCCCTACCCTCTCCCCAGCCCTAACCTCTCCCCAGCCCTAACCTCTCCCCAGCCCTAACCTCTCCCCAGCCCTAACCTCTGCCCAGCCCTAACCTCTCCCCAGCCCTAACCTCTCCTCAGCCCTAACCTCTGCCCAGCCCTAACCTCTCCCCAGCCCTAACCTCTCCCCAGGCCTAACCTCTCCCCAGCCCTAACCTCTCCCCAGCCCTAACCCTAACCCTAACCCTAACCTCTCCCCAGCCCTAACCTCTCCCCAGCCCTAACCTCTCCCCAGCCCTAACCTCTCCCCAGCCCTAACCTCTCCCCAGCCCTAACCCTAACCCTAACCTCTCCCCAGCCCTAACCTCTCCCCAGCCCTAACCTCTCCCCAGCCCTAACCTCTCCCCAGCCCTAACCTCTGCCCAGGCAGGATCCCATCTGTCACCCATACATCTGCCTCGACATGGTGGCCGCTCATGCTGTATGTCAAGCAGCAGGATCATGTGTGATGTGTGTGGGTTTGTTCTAAAAGGAACGGTGTCACCAGTTCCTAGAACAGACTGGCTATGGGTTACAGCAAGGCAGGGACTGTATAGGGGTGCATAGGGAGACGGTATATAGGGACAGACAGACAGGCAGGCAGGCAGGCAGGCAGGAAAGAAGATAGGCAGGAAAGCAGACAGATAGACAGACAGGAAGGCCGACAGACAGACAAACAGGCAGGCAAAGCGACGCGGGCGGTAGGGGACTGGTCATGCTGAGGAAACATGGCAGGTCACATATGGAACAAATGTTGGGGGGAGGGGGGCAGTGTCGGTATGGATCTGTCATTCTGCCTGTGTGTGTGTGTGTGTGTGTCTGCCTGCCTCTGCCAACATCATCCTAGGTATGAGCAACAAACAGCACTAATCCTCAGCAGTTTCACAGAGAGAGCACAGGCTATCGTTACCACGCTTCGCGGGGCATATTCAGTAAAACCTACTTTGCATTTTCCTCCGCAATTATGTCGTTTGCTAAGCTTCTCCTGGTGCCCCCCTGCCCCCTCCTGACCCCCCCCGCCCCCTCCCCCAATACAGGATGTGCCCCTGGGCCCAGTCAGCTGTTCTGACACGCTCCCCTCTCTCGATCAAACCACCGGGGCGAAACGCGTCACATGACGCGGCCGCAAGGTCTCGAACATCAGGAAGTGCGTCGGGTATTTATAGTCACACGTCAGAGGCTAGCGGCGGCCGGGCGCTACACCGGACAACAGGCCGGGAGACGCAGAGGGAGGGGACGTACTGGGACGGCAGACGCCCCCCGCAGCGGCTAACTGACGACAACAAGGAAAACGTCGACCGTCCGATACGTGACGGCTTTGCAAAACAACAGCGTCGACGCCCCGTGCTCAAGAGCGTTCCACACGTCCGTTTGTTTTGCGAGGGCCGCGGCGTGTTTTTCCGCTCGCTTCATTTAGCTGTGGCGGACGACCGCTGTGAGGACTCCTTCATTAAGGAAATGAAGAGCGCCACTGCAATTAGTGGTCGTCGGACGCTTCAGATAAACACGTTTCTTCCATGACAGTTCAGTATAATTAAATTCCTCTGGATCTTCTCCTTTTCTTCCCACCCGCCCCCCCTCCCCAGTGTGCCAGAGTGAGAATTTGCAAGGGTGTGTTTGAGGCAGAGAGATACGACCGAGCGGGAAAACCACAGAGAGATGGAGAACCATCTGGTGAAGCCACATGAGAGGGAAGAGAGAGACAGAGAGAGACGGAGGGAGACCAGAAGATCTGCCCTCATCTGTGGCAATGGAGCCGAGACAGAGAGTCTTTCTCTCACACACACACACACACGCACACACGCTCCCCTGTAAACACATGCGCACGCTACATTTCAGACAGTCAAGTTGGCCGCGAACGAGCCATAACCTTTCAATCCAGCAGCAGGCGTTTCCCATCGCAACAGCTATCTGACCTGCAGGAGCCAAACCCAGGGGACTGTGACAGCCCAGCTCCTCCGGATCACCCCCCCCTCCCCCCCCCCCTCACACCAACAAACCATAAACACCTGGCCCCCCTCGCTTGTTTCCAGAGGGGCGGCCATTTTGACCTCCTCCTCCTCCTCCACCCCACCCCCGGCCCAGTCCTCACCTGTGACATTCTCCTGCTTGGGGATTATTCCTTGCGGGGGCGCTGATAAACAATCCCTATCGTCGCGCGGCGACACCTGAACGGCCGCCTCCGCCGGGCGGCCGGCGCGCCGCGCCTGGTGCAGGCGTCCGTGGGGCGAGGGGGCGGGGAGCGGCGAGGCCAGCGGGGCGGAGGGCGGGCGGTCCAGGGGCTTGTCCGAGCACAGCCCTCCGCGGCACTGCCTCCTCTTGTGCTCGATGAACAGCAGGATGTCGGACAGGGGGAAGCGGGCGTGGCACTGGCCGCAGGTCAGCAGGTCCTGGTCCCACTTCGGGGGGTCTCGGACCCCCCTGCCGTGGTGGTGTGGGCCCAGCCTGGGGGAGTCCTGGGGGTCCTCGTCTGGACCAACAGCCGACAGGGGCTCAGCTGGGGTCGGGGAGGAGGAGGAGGGAGAGGAGGAGGGGGGAGCGGGGAGGGGGGAAGGGGGAGGGGGAGACTCAGTATGCAGATAAACAAGCCATGGATCTCATTAGATTCTAAAGGAGTAGCCTGTACAGATGAAGGGGAGGGAAAGGGGAAGGGGGACGGGCAGATGTGGAAAAAACTCTCTCGACACTCTAAAAGATCCTCACACGTCGCACACAGATTACATTTGTGCGATACAGTCAACCGTGGAACACGCAGTGTAGAGGGGAGATTGTGAAAATGGTGTCGATCCGTACAGGGCTCAGTTGGTAATCGTGGCGGAGCGTTGTAGAGAGAGAGGAGAGGAGAGGAGGGGAGCGCGGAGATTCGTTTGGCTGTGATGTCGGCTGATGTGAATGATAACATCACATTTGATTTCTGTTACTTGGCTACTGTACTGTATATCACCACTGCTACTGTCAAAGCCCCAGAGAGAGAAGTGTGTGTGTGTGTGTTGTGTGTGTGTGTGTGAGAGAGAGAGAGAGAGCGAGAGAGCGAGAGAGCGAGAGAGAGAGAGAGAGAGAGAGAGAGAGAGAGAGAGAGAGAGAGAGAGAGAGAGAGAGAGAGAGAGAGCTTGAGACAATACAGTAAATCATACTGATAATGAGATCTATATCTAAGTCTTATTACATTTTCATTACTGTTCTCTACTGGCACTGTCCATCTCCTGTGATATTATCACATTATTCATTGTGTTATTATACATAACATTAGGAAAGAAAGAAAGAAAGAAAGACTGAAAGAAAGAAACAGCACACTGTTTCGATAAGCTGTGACACTGTTCAGCTTGCAGCCGAACGATTAAGTCGCGCCTTGACCCTCTTTATTGTGGTGCCAATCTCGTTTTTTAATGAACCTAACACCTCAGAGAATCAAAAAATAGATTCTAATTTGAGTTCAAAATGATTGGACCCCATTTCGTTAAAAGTGCTGGGATCTCGTGAACTGAGGTTAGACATTGAGGGGCGGATGTGGAGTAGGTCCCAGAAGTACAGAAGGAACGAGCATTTAAAAGAAGTAATCTAGCCACGGTAAACGACATCGCCGCCCCAACTGGGATGTCGAGATAAGATGTGATGAATTCTTGCCGCCGGTCGAACCTTTAATTCCGTGTCGGGTCAGACGAGACCCTGGTGAGGGACTATGCAAGATAGCTCTATACCTGTATGTTGGACTGAATTAAAGATGAGGGAATTCTTTCCTATTTTATGTGCTTATCTCGAGAAGCTTCTGCTCTGGACAGAGGAGTGCAGGGCTAGGTGGGGGAAAAAAGGTTTTTTTCAAACCAAATAATCACATTTTTGATGCAGGAAACAGGGAATTGAATAACTTTCAAAACTAAATATAATCCTCTTTTCCAGGATCCAACTATGTAGACCTGCAAAGATGTCGAAAAGAATGTAGGCTAAACGTGATTAACTGTTGGGCTAACTATGACCCACTTGTAGTATGATAATAGGGCGGTAATTATTTGGTGTAGGGCCTATATGAATTCATTAACATGCAGTTTATTCATCATGACAATAAACGTGCAGGCTGCATGTCAATATGCTATACTGTAGGTAACCTACTTTAGAAAATGACAAGGATTTCAATTAAATTAATAATATTACCAATCCAATAATGTAGCCTAATCCCAAATTTGCAAGTTGTCTGTTTCTGTTATCATGCATTTGCCATATTCTAATGATTTATAGTCCCTTGTGTGCATGTTGATTTTACTAAGCATTCAGCCATTACAATTAGGCTACCTTATGAGCATAGTCAAATCCAATTGAAAGATTTCGACGTGACGTCCTATTATCATAGAAATGGGGCTAATGTGGGGTGGAGACGATGCAGCAATACAATCTATTACTTCCAAGAGGAAAACATGGGATATAAGGTTTAGACCCGAATGCAATGTTACTATATTCTGTCTTGAGCCTTACAAATAAAACAAATAAAAAACGAATATGTTCTCTCAGTCAACACATTTTTAACTGTGAAATTCGTGAACAGATTTGATCATTTGAATAATCTTTGAACTGATATGAAATACACGGCATTAGGCACATCAACGACGGTAACAACCTAGTAATTCACTTTCGTTTCCTTGTCGATCCAGGGGGAGATTGAGACTCAATACGAAAACTTGAAAGACAAGGAACATCAGATGTAGGCCTACGACCGCGTATGTCTCATAAAACTGACGGACGAGCTTGGTCAAGCAATGTAGATAAAGCGATAAAGGAGATCAAGTTCAAGTTCATGGAAGCTGTATGACTACAATCATATTCTGCCCCCTACTGGTAGCATGTAGAAAAATACCTTCAATTGAAGGCATATGTTAAGAGAGTATAATTGGTGTCCACGATGATCGGAATGGCACAGCGTATAAATAACGTTTTGGAAATGTTAGGTCAAACTAACTCGAGTCGGAAATACCAATAGCTTGCTGTGTTATTTCCTATTAATTTAGAGAAGCTTATTTCTCTTGTTTGGCTATGGTAATAAAATGTCCACAAATGAGAGACCGTGCCGTTCTTCCTGGGCACAACATGAGACGCTAAAGCACCCGGAACACAGCGACGGAAAATATATGTAAAGGCAATCGAAATAAAGTAACAACGTGTTCTCCCTGTGCATCTAAATCCAGAAATGTCATGCGAAAACTCTTACCTCCCGGTTGCCCATTCAGAGATAAGATACACGTTAAACGCAGAAACGTTAAAAGATGTTATGTTAACGTAGGTAGTAGCCTATTCGGCTAAGCCTAAGTGAACGTATATTTTTAAAGATTATACAAATAACGTCCATCCTCACATTTACTAAGCTGTAAATATTAAGGTTTATTGACGGCTGGTACTGGTGCGGGAGAATCCGTGTTTCGGAGACTCAGTCCTCAATCACTGGCAAGACTCCGCACACGAGGTCTGCGCTGCAGTGTAGCGAGTATGTAAACATCGCTTTTCCACATCACAGGCAACGAAAAAGCCATTCAAATATGTAGGAACATAGGCAAATGTGGGATTTTTCGTAGAGGAATATAGTTTGCATTTGGCGTACCTGGTCGAGAACTAATTCTCCAAGCAACCATACCGACCTATAGGTCCCTATAGCCAAGGCAAAGGTCTCTCTCAAGCCCTCTATAGTCTCGGCTAGGCTACTCTATACATGCCCTTTAATGGCGAAGGAAACCTGTGTTAAAGTGAATGTTACACAATTCCAAGACGAGACTTTAATGAAATTAATATTTTCCAAGTGCTTGCAGCATTTCACGAAGCCTATAAGCTTTCGCGTAAGTTATTCAATTCAACGAGAGAACGAATTATTGCGCTGTAAAGTTATATCCACTTGACCGCGGTGCGCGTCGGCATGTCCCGTTGACTATTGGATTCTTCGAGGAAGTTGTGTTTTCGGATGAGAGGCTGTAGGTTGTCACATACTTCTACAATTATGAATGATGTTATTTAATTCTACTTACGCGAAAACTCCCGCTTGCTCAAGTGCTGCGGTTTGCCTTGCTTGCGGCGAGACATGACGGGTTAGTGGTGTCTTTCAGCTTAGTTCACATTGGTAGAGCCGTTGCACAAGGTAGAGTCCAAAGGAAATATCTTCATAGATGCGTTTGACATCCAAAAAAAAGAAGGAATTATAGATCATACGGAGCGGACGCGCACGGTACGGGCTGTGCGGAGGTCTTCATGACTTTTTTGAAAAGAGAGAGGGACAGGGGTATGGCAAAGCCCCCCTGAGCTGCAAGTTCAAGTGCGGACGTGACGTTCCTACGAACTTGAACGTCAGTAGATGGATGGACACAGACATACAAAACAGGGGCAGGGCGAAGCCGGAGAGAAGGGGGGGAGACGGGGTAATAAAAACCAATGGACAGGCATTACGGTCTGCATATGAAATAAGAAAGAGACCCCGAAGACGCCAATGGACAGAGAGGATCAGGGGGGCTGGGCCAAGAGACAGAGAGAGAGAGAGAGAAAGAGAGAGAGAGAGACATACACACACACAGAGAGAGAGAGAGAGATAGAGAGAGAGAGAGAGAGAGCGTTACAATACATATAACCATGTTAAATGGAGGATTAAGCCAGAAAGGCTATTGGTTATGAACACAATGCAGGGGGTAGTATATAGTTTTATAAAAATGGCCAACAGGAACAAGCAATTGATTGTAAAGAGTGGTCATTACAGTCCAATTGTAGATGGATAGCGAAACATAGTTACACTGAATGCAAACTGCACATTTATGTTCATCCATACGTCTTATAGATGCATTTAAGGTCAGCCTAAAATAGGTTTTACAAATAAGTTAATGCATCATCACCATCATCAACGTCGGCTAACATAAATCCTTACGGTGAGAATGTGGAAAGAGATGTTTGCTTTTTCTAAAAAGTGCCAAAGTTGTATTACAATAGTTTGTAAATAGCTAGTAGGCTAGTATGCGAGTCAATAATATAAAAATAGAATTATAATCATTTGATTTCCTAACTTAGACAAGGATCCTGGGGGAAATCACATGTACAACAACTACAACAAATAGTCTGGACACACCACAAACCCAGCGTAATTAATTTAACACATTTTCCTCTGGAAAAAAAGTCCATCCTTTTCAAACCCATAGATTTGAATGACAATGTTGAAACTAACTGTTGCAGATTGCTTATTTTCTAGAGATGTAATGGCAAACCCCGTCTGTAAAAGCTGCCATGATTGCTCCTATAACGTGCAAATAAACTTCAAGACCATTTCTAATCAAGAATATTGTACTCTCATGGGCCTATATAGCTATATACTTAAGAGCTTGACAAACCCAATTTCCAACAGCCTGTTTTTTTAACACAACTACCCTACCTAGTTGTTCGGTCTTATTTCATTAGGGACTGCTTCACATTAGACTGTCAATCGCACCAATTTGAAGAGCGTCTTCCAAGGCGCACATGAGGAGGATGTTTGTATTAAATTGGATGTCAATACGAAGTCGTCATCTAGTGGTCATTTGCAAACACTGCAGAAAGTAAAAAAGGAGACCTTCATTGCAGAGTGGTAGGCAACCAGCCACTATGTCAACATTGGATGAATCCATAAACTCAATTTGCACAATGTTCTGTAGAAAAGAAGACAAATTAAGTTATTGGCATCCAAGCTCAGTCATATAGAGAGGCTTCGGCTTTGCAAACGAAAACAGGTCAAACATACCAAAAAACAACGTTTTACATTTTCAACATTATTGTCAAAATAACAATTGGCTTTTCGCAAATAAGGTAGGCTACTATTCATTGTGATCAAGCTACACACTAAGTTAAATTAAGTAATGGACAGGGTACCACACACAACTTGTAAGATCTAGCAGCCTATTCTCCACGCATCCTTCAACGTGCGTACGCAAGAAGATGCGCTGCTTCTCTTTTATTGCGTAACATGAACTTATGGTAGCCTTTCGCTGCCCTGCGCTGAAGCTTTCAGGGACGTAGCGCCACCTTGAGGCTAAGAAAGAGAAGCTTCAGGACCTGGGCTGGGCAGCGGCTTCACTGCACCGTGCATAAAGCCATAACTGGATACATAAGATATCGGATGCTGAATTATCTGTAGCCTACCTGATAAAGGGTAAGATGCATGTTGATTCTTTTTTCCATCTAATCACTACCACGCCCATTGTTTTTGTCTTACGGTTGGACTCAAGATACGGCGCAGAGAAATGAACATCCTTCTATTTGTGTCCGGGAGAATGTCGTCCATAATGATACAGCCGCGGCTGCACATATCCTGATATTGGTGACTTATCTCACGTGATGATTATTATTGTTAATCCTTTTAATTAACCCGTATTTGTAAATAGGCAAAACGTTAGAGATACACGGCGAATGTAGGCAAACGGTTACAATCAATAGTCTTGAGAGCTGTCTATATCGGAAAAGAGAGAAAAAACATGAGATATTACTTGATTCGATGGTATCAAGAATGAGCATCCCTACATGCTAATATTGCTATTTTTGACCATTCTCAAGCGATGATAGACCTGTGTCGTTGGTTACCGTGTAGGCTTATTCATCTTAAGGTATCTGCCTTTATGCTTAACCAAGAGCCAGGGGGTCATGATTAATGCTCACACTGTGGCATTGTAGCCCGCAAATGATGAGCTGTCATCTGCGATTGGATGACAGCAATCGAGAGAGGAACGGATAGTCGGCCAGTGTGTGTGTTCAAGCGAAACACTGAGCGCGAGCTGGGCACAGGAACGAGGCTGGAGAAGGGTTAAGTAGGCCTTTTCTTTCAGAGAGAATCCGGCCTGTCACGTTCTAACCACACACTCTGCCCCAGATATGACAGCGTGTGCGTAATGAAATCTTACTAACTCGCTGATGGGTCTTTTCGAGGTAGGGTGAGTCAGCTAGTGTAACCTTCAGGTTCTGCTGTGGAAGAGAACTGAGCGTCAGGGCAATGTGTCATGCAGTCCGTGTCGTTGCTAAGGCCGACATGGGACTGAAAGTAAAATGAGCACCATATGGCTGTGGTTCTTGGAGCATAAAACTAGGTGACAGTGTGCGCTCTCTCTTCTCTCTTTCTCTCTTTCTCTCTTTCTCTCTATGTCGCTCTCTCTCTGTCTCTCTCTCTCTCTCTGTTTCTCCTCTCTCTCTCTCTCTCTCTCTCTCTCTCTCTCTCTCTCTCTCTCTCTCTCTCTCTCTCTCTCTCTCTCTCACTCTCTCTGTGCACAAATCTGTGTGTATGTATTTGTGATCTGTGTCAGCATGCTTTGTGTATACATGAAAGTAAGTCAGTGTCTCTCTCTGTCTGAGTCTTGTGTTGTATGTGGAGTCATCTACAGTACAACCAGCCAGTCTCTCTTCTAGAATCCGATCCATCTGTAAGCCTTCATGTCTAAGTGGCCTATTACTAACTTTCCTGTTGAGTACTCAGTGTATAAAACTGCAGCACGTGCAGTACAATGTATTAGAATTGTTTGTTTACTACCACTAACCCCTATCATGTCTGTTCAGGGTGGAACTCTAGGTTTGGTGACCTGCAGCCTCTGACTAACTCAATTTGCAGGCCGAGCAGGATGTTCAGCACTCAGTAAGGAATTATCTAATTTCTGGAGGAATGGAGACAGTGTGTTTCTGCAATGTATTGTTATCAACACAGTCTGGAGATAGATAGGCTTGGCGGTATGCTACGGTATAGGTTCAGATTGACTGCTGACAGATTTTCTTGTTTTTTTCCTGGTTAGGATTTGAAAATAAGTCAATTTAGACTTTTGCTACATGTGTCAGTCCTTCGCTGTGGGTGATTGTACATGCTCTGAGATATACTGTGATGTATAGGTGGTGCTAAGGGTCAAAGGTGACAAGTGGACCGCAGAGATGAGTTTGACTTCCTGGTTTCTGGTGAGTGGCGGGGGTACTAAGCACCGCCTACCCCGCGAGATGATCTTTGTGGGCCGGGACGACTGTGAGCTCATGTTACAGGTGGGTCAGACTCACTACCCCCCGACGGATTATAATCTTGGCATCTGGATTTTGAACACATGGTAATCTGGAGTCGTCGGGATTAGGGTGGATTATAGAGATTGACCGGATTACGTGTTTTGTAGTCTCGCAGTGTGGACAAACAGCATGCGGTGATCAACTATGAGCCAACCACAGACGAACACAAAGTCAAGGACTTAGGAAGTCTGAACGGGGTTAGTAAGATCATACGAAACGAGATACTTTAGTATTCCCCAATTCAATGTTTACAATTTGTTAACATTTCCTTCTTTCGCAGACATTTGTGAATGATGTCAGGATTCAGGAGCAGATGTATATTACATTGAAGATCGACGACAAACTGAGGTTCGGCTATGATATCCTTTGAGTGTGGTATTCCTGCCATGGGACAACCCCTGCAGTCAAATGAATACAAACCAGCATGTAGGTACAGTAGGATAGCTTAATCTGTTCCAGCGACTTCAAAAGTAGCCTTCCTCAACTTCAAATTCCTTTGCCTTTCTTACTACTCCTGTTACACGACAGATATAGTAGTCTGTTCTGGGTGCTCGGTGCTTTCTCCTGTAGAGACTAAGCTCATGCGGCTCTTCTCCTTAACCCGTCTCACATACCAACCTGTTCACGGTGGTGCGAGGAGAACTCCTCATCCCAGAGGAGGCGCTGAAGGTCAGTCCGTCCGCCTCAAACCCACCGGCTTTAGTGGCCGTCAGAAATACACTCACAGTACGCAGTAGAAAAAGCCTTAGTGTGGTATTTTTCGACGTCAGTGGTTGAGTCTTGCTAGCTGAAAAAGAAAATGGCAGCTTTGTTTGTACCAAGAAAGGCAATTTATCTGCAGCATACCCAGTCCAATCACTCCACCTCGAAACGGTGCACAGCACACAGGAAAATACAAGAGAAGTAACGAACAGCAGTAAATGATCCAAATGTTTTGTTGTAAGTCAAGGAATTTTGTATTTTTCAAGGAATTTTGATGAAGCCCTTTTTTCATAAAAACAAATACACAATTGAATGGGTATTGTTTTATAATGATGGATTACACAGCGAAGTACGTGTCTTCCATTACATAACGAATGTCCTGAGCAGAACTGAGGATCAACTGAGTTGTGTCAACTGAGTTGACACAGCCTCTCATACTGAACAGAACTTTCCTAGACAACACGCCCACCACTGTAACAGAAGCGGACAACCCACTTTGCGTCCTCAAATATCCTCCTCTCTCCTCTCCGTCCCTGTGTCGTCGCGCTCTCTCTCTCCTCTCCGTCCCTGTGTCGTCGTGCTCTCTCTCTCTCTCTCTCTCCCAGCATGAGAAGTTCACCAGCCAGCTGCAGCTGAGTCAGAAGCTTCCGGAAGCGGAGGCCTCCAGACCGCCCGAGGTCAAAGCCCCCGCCGAGGCAGCGTGTGAGGGGGCCGCCGCCAGGCCTCCCGAGGCCTGCAAGGGGGAGGACAAGCTGACAGGTGAGGGGGCGGGGCTTTGCAGGGACCACGGAGGGGGCACAGATGGTAGGCGGTTGGACGTGTCACACTGGACCTGCGTTGTCAGCGTAGGATGTCGACTGTGACTAAATGTATTAGGTGGGTGGCACCTGTGTTTGTTTGCTAGTTTGGAGTCCAGCTGTTTTGTCTCCCAAGGTCTTTTTCATCTGCATAAAAAGGTACTTATAGGTGTTGACTTGCATCGTAAAGCAACGTGGACATACTGGAGCAGTGTTTGAGTACATTCGTTGACCAAACAGACACTGAGCTTTGGTTATGTTTTCCCAGGGGACATTGCGGTTCTGAAAAGAGGCACACCTCTGTACGGCCAGCCTGCATGGTGGGGGGACGGAGACGCCGATGATGAACATTCCGGAAAGCAGGATGGAAGGACATCTGAGAAGAAGGCAGAGAGGGCAGAAGGAGGTCTGTTCTGTCCTCTTCCTCTCTCCGTTCGGACACGATCCGACTAAGGTAGACTTCAGCACGCAGCTGAAGCAACACTCGGTTGAAATCTTTTTTTCCATTTCCTTTCTCAAAGAGCCCAAGAGTGCCAACGCGGAGGCCCAGGAGAACGGCCTGGGGGCCTCGAGCCAGGAGCCCAGTTACTTCGAGATCCCCTCCAAGGACAGTCTGGCAGCGGAGGAGACGCCGTCCAAGGACACAGAGGCGGGAGCCGCGCCGGGCTCTAACTCCGCCCTGGCACCCGAGGCCTTCACCATCCAGTTTGACTCGGCGGCGTCCAGCAAGGTCACCGTCAAGGACCGCGCCGGGAAGACGGCACCCGACCAGAGGCCACGCCCCAAGAGGGGGGCGGGGGAGGAGTTGAGCGCCCTGCAAAGCGCCATGGTGGCTGCAGAGGTGAAGGTGGCCGATTGGTTGGCCCAGAACGAGCTGCCGATTGGGTACAAGGAGCCGGTGGCCGAGGACGACGGGGAAAGTGTGAAGAGCGATGTGCCTGTACACCTAAGGAGCCTTAAAGGTAAGAGCAAAAACATTCACGTGAAATACAAACCTGCTAGACATATCACAGTTCCTATCCTGGAGAAACTCACAGAAGCGGACAACCCACTTTGCGTCCTCAAATATCCTCCTCTCTCCTCTCCGTCCCTGTGTCGTCGCGCGCTCTCTCTCTCTCTCTCTCTCTCTCTCTCTCTCTCTCTCTCTCTCTCTCTCTCTCTCTCTCTCTCAGGCAGCAAACATGAGGACGGTACCCAGAGCGACTCGGAGAACGCCCTCGGGGAGCAGCGGAGGGCGGCCGCCCTGGACGAGCGCTCCCGGGGGCTGTGGGGCGAACGCCTGGGGTCAGGGGTCAAGATCCGCGAGGGCCGCGCCAACGTACCCGAGGGCCTGTTCGTGGAGGAGGACAGCCCCGCTCGCCGGTACCGCTCGTCGGCGTCCAAGATGCCGCCGGTCGGCGGCGAGTTGGTCGAGAGGAGGAGGGGCTCGGCGCCGTACCGCGACCCGCAGGCGGGGGAGGGCTTTCGCGGTCGCCACGGAGACGACCACAGCGACAGAGGGACCTATACTATCGAGGTGGAGAACGGCGACCACGAGGAGGAGGAGGCCAGGCGGATGATTGACAAGGTAGGGGGGACTGACGCGGGCGTCGTGGGAACCGTGCACGGTGTGGTTCGAAAGATGCTGACTGTTGTCTGAATGTGTGTGTGTGTGTGTCAGGTGTTCGGGGTGGAGGACCAGCTGGCCCTGTCCAGGGTTGGGTGTAGCGACCCCCAGAGAGACAGCAGGGGCGGGTCTCAGAGGCCAGGCTCTGGGGACAGGGGCAAGCCTGGACACATGGAGCCCGGGGTGAGATGGAGTCTGGTGTCTGTACAGGGATTCTCTCTCAGTCTTTCAAAACAAGATGCACGGAGACTTCTTCCTTTCCAGGAACCAGCCTGATCCCTGTACCGGTCTGGTATTAGTGTCCCTGTGTCTCCTCTTCTCCCCCAGACTCTACCGGAGGAGCTCATGGTCGGGGGGCCGCGGTGGGTTTCTCAGTGGGCCACTCTGGCGGCCAGCCACATCCGGACGGATCCGGAAGGTTCTGGCGCGGAGACCCACGTTTACGTCAGCGAAGAGAGAGGTACTGTACCGCGGTCCAATCACTGTGGATTTATTGGCTGTCGAGATGAAAAATTGTTACGTGTGTATTGATGTACACAGAGAACCCTAACCCTAAAGAATGACACCACACCTGTAATCAGTCGTTTCCCTGACCCTTTCCGATTGTCCTTTGACCCTAACCCTCCCCTCAGCTGAGATCAGTGAGTCCAGCCACTCGCCCTCCATGACCTCCTCCGGCTACACCGAGCGCAAGAGGAGGACCCTGCCCCCGCTGCCCTCGGATGACCCCGGCATGGGGAGGAGAGCCCCGGGCCCCGGCGCAGCCCCGCGCTCCGACGTGGGGGAGAAACAGGACACGGAGCTCCAGGAGAAGGAGAACCAGGAGGAGAGGATGGGGAGAGGCACGGCCAAAGTGGCCCAGGTGGGAGGGGGCGGCGGCGGAGGGGCCCAGGGCGCGTGCACCCGAGGAAGCCCCAAAAGATCCTCCCCAGCCAAGTCGCAGGAGGGAGGAAGCCGGAAGGCGGGCCAGACGCCGGGGGCAAAGCTGCCGCCCCGGCCGATGACCAGCGGGGAGAAGAGGCTGGAGGAGGCGCGGCGGAGGAGGAGAGAGGAGGAGAAAGCCAGGGAGGCCTCTGGGAAGCCTCTCTTCAGACAGGAGAGCTTCACCGTGGAGACGCCCAGCGCCAACGTGCCCCATGAGCTCATCCCGCGCATCGACGCCAACTCGGGCACCAGGGCATCGAGCCGCCCCGCCGTGGGGGGCCTGGACTGCGCCACTCTCCAGAGGGACTCGGAGGCGGTGGCAGCCTTCCTGGAGACGACCGTTTCAGACCAGGGGGACCCGCCCAGCCAGTCTATCGAGGGGTCGGCGTCGCCCGAGTCTGACGTGGACACCACCAGTACCGTCAGCCAGGCGGGGGGCAACGGAGGGCGCAAGGTGGTTCAAAAGAGGCGCACCCTAGCGTCGCAGCAGAAGGAGCGAACGGTGGTGTGCTCTTCCACCAGGGGCCCCGGGGGAGCCAGGGACGCGCAGGATCGGAAGCCCAAGACCAGGGCCTCGTCCGGGGGCGCGGGGGCCCGTCACGCCTCCCAGTCCAGCCGTCCCTGGACCTCTCTGGACCTGACGGACGACGACATCAACTCCAACAGCCTACTGTCCGACTCCCAGACCTCCATCCAGGAGGTGCGCTCCCACAGTCGTGCCCAGGCTGGGAGCACCACGGTGGGAGCTAGCACCAAGGCTAGCCGGGCTAAAATCTCCCAGGCCACTGCGACCGGTCCCTCCAGTAAACCCACCACCCTGCCCAGGCCCACTCGGGCCTCACTGCTGAGAAGGGCCCGGCTGGGAGACTCCTCCGACACTGAGATGGGCGACTTTGACCGCATGTCCGTCGCCTCGGAGGCCTCCACCGCCAGCTCTGCGTCCAGAACGGGGATGGTTCGGCGGGGCCTGTCCAGAATCGAGGCCCTGGCTCAGCCCAGGAGGCCCAGGGTAGGCTCCCCGTCGGCCCAGAGCGACTCGGAGGCCACCGTCACCCGGAGCCGCGGCCTGGGGGCTCGGAGCGTCGCTGGCGACTTTGCCACTCGTCAGGGTGTCCGCGGCGCCAACTTGAGTGCAGTGGTGGTGCCCAGGGCCAGGGCCAACAGCGCATCCAAGCTGCCAGACAAGTCGAAGGGCGCCCCCTATGGTCAAGTCAGCCCTGCAGGTAACTGGCAAGCAGTCACTTCAGGGGCCATTTTCCAGGCACATATCGAGCATGTGAAGATTGTCCTCAGGCAGATTACTGAATTCTGAGTCCAAGATTAGGTCTAATTTCTGTCTAGAAAACAGCGCCATATGTACATTGATCATTACTTCATCACACCCAAATCTAAACACGGCCTCTAACTCCGCCCATGTCTCCCCCCCCCCCCCCCCCCCAGCCGGAGGTCGGTGGCGGCGTGTGCCCGTGGAGTACGCCTCCACCTCCGAGGACGAGTACGGCTCCAACCGCCACCCGTCCAAGCACGGCCACGCCCGCCCCTTCCCCGCCACCAGGGTGGCCCAGCTGGGCGGCTCGGCCCCCGCCACGCCCAGCCCCGGGGCCGCAGTCGTCGCTGAGGCAACAGTCCAGAGAGCAGGAGGAGTACATGAGGGACTGGACTGCCCACAGCGAGGAGATAGCCAGGTCTGTTTTCACTTCTCCCTCCGGATCGCTATCATTTGATCGCTTGATAAGAGGGGGTTAAGGTCAGAACATACTTTAAAGGTACGATAAAGAGAGATACGATCATGTAGGGAGGGATAGTCGTTAACCTACGGGAGGAAATGCTATTTATTATGCTGTAGCGCCGTGTCACGTGTCTGTGGTTACTCTCGGTGGTGTGTTCCAGGATCAGTCAGGACCTAGCCAAAGACCTGGCCATGCTGGCCAGAGAGATCCATGATGTGGCTGGAGAGATTGACTCAGTCAGCCCGGCAGCCAATGACCCAGGAGCAATGGTAACCACACACACACACAAGTATTCACACACAAACCCACTAACACATATGTATTCACCCTGACGCAAACACACAGGCAACCACCAACACACATAACACACACATTCTGTAACTGAGTTGCACCTCGTTCTGTGGCAGATCCCTTTCCAGCCTGGCTTTTGTCTGTAGTGGCCCAGGTCTTCTCAAATAACCAGATCGTGTTACAGCTTGGTGTTGATGACGGCGAAAGTTAAACTGTCGCCTTCCTTTCCCTCCAGTTGGAGGATCGAGTGTTCGACGAGAGCCTAGGACGTGGGCGGCGGCGGCCCGTCCTCGGAGCGCAGCGGCATTCTGGGAACGAACGGCCGCCCGGTGGAGCTCCGTCCCAGTAACCACAGTAACGGACAGGGCCCCCGTTCCATCAGACGGCAAACCTGGAACCGAGACGAGGTCTTTTTAAACGACGCGTTTATCAATCGTTCTATCGATCGATTAGCGCTTTGTTCTGCAGGCGTGGTTTGTTTAAGCTAGGCTTGGAAGACCGGTTGAATGCTTTGTGTGGCCAGACAGCAGCAAAGTTTGACATTTTGATCTCGGCGATGCAGGGTTTCGTTAGTCAGAGACGCATAGCAGAAGTTCATGTAAATCCTGCACCGTAGAAGGAGGCTGGAAAAACAGACCAGACCAGAAGCCAGAGAAAGTGATGAATCGACGTGTGTGTACCGTAGCTCACCACTAGAGGGAGCTCCCCTTATGTCAAGTCAGATCAGAGTCACGACAGACTGAACTCTTCGACCTGGCAAAACTAGTTAGGGTAACAGGGAAGAAGAACTGGCTGTACAGTCCCCTTTGTATGAACAACAGACCCCGTTTAAAAGCCTGTGTGTCTGGACATTAACCATACAGCAGTTTACGAGCTGCACTCGTCCTCAAGGCCTGGGGACAGGGCTTCAGATCCTCCTTCTTTCATGGTCGCATCCTAATTTGAGTGTATCTGCATGTCCTAGTTACCCTGCCGTGTTTTTCACTCGAGTGTGAAGTTACGTAAGTGATCTGTGTTGTGGCCCACAGGCTGTGTTGGACAGTTTACTGGTAGCATCTGTGACTCAACTCTCCTCTCGGATACGCCAGTCTGTCGACAAAACAGCGGGGAAAATCAGGTGAGAAACAACAACAACACACGCTCAAAGATATGTGGAATGGAGAAAGATGAACGCATACGCGATTGATGGGAAGCGAGTTATAGTTTTTGACTTCTTTTTGTATTCAGTGGAAAAGAAATAAGACATGCTGTGCTTAGAACAGGATAGTATACGGTTTAATTTGGGATAAAAGGCAGGATAGGAGGACTTGGCAGAGGCTACAGTAATTAACATAGTATGACTGACACTTCACAACAGCTACCCTGACAACTAACACACCTTTCCGCGCCGTGTTTCCAGACTTCACATGCAGTCATACAATCTATTTCAAAACAAACTAGCTCACCTTTATGGTTTCCTCCCTCTTAATAATTATTTTCTGCGAGAGACACGTCTGATTTGTTTTGATCGTTCGTCCACAGGATATTATTCAAAGATAAAGATCGAAAGTGGGACGAGATCGAGAGCAAGCTCCAAGCTGAACATGACTCTCTGCTGCTCAAGACATCGAACAAGGTGAGGATCTCCACTCCCTCCTCACCCTCACAGCTTTTAGGGAGCGCCTGTCATCCACTATTTAACCTAACTGCAAAGGGGAGGTGGGTGAGGTGCAGGGCTGTTACCAGGTGCCTATTTGGGTTGACAGGCGCAAAAGTTGGACGGTAAATATTTGATACGTTTCTCGTTCCTTCAGGGTGGGGCTTGTGTGTTTGGTGGTGAAAGTCCACCTCAGGGCAAAACTGCTGCATAAACCATGAGCGTTTAGACCAACAAACATCTAGATGTTGCTGCAGGCTCCGACATGTTGAGGTGGTGGCAGAAGGTTTGGGATGGAGGGATGGAGGGATGGAGGGATGAAGGGATGGAGGGATGGAGGGGTGGAGGGATGAAGGGATGGAGGGATGAAGGGATGGAGGGATGGAGGGGTGAAGGGATGGAGGGATGAAGGGATGGAGGGATGAAGGGATGAAGGGATGGAGGGATGGAGGGATGAAGGGATGGAGGGATGAAGGGATGGAGGGATGGAGGGATGAAGGGATGGAGGGATGGAGGGATGGAGGATGAGCGGGTGCGGAGGTGGGAGACGGAGGCATAGGATGGAGGGGTGGGAGATGTAGGATGGAGGGATGGAGAGGGTGAGGCTTGAGGAATGGTGGGCTGAGAAGTGGTGAGATACAGGGGTGAGGAGGTAAGTTGGGTGGACTAGATGAATTTAGCAACCCCACTTTTGAAATCAAGGTAACAAGCCACTCCATGACATATGACAGTGGCCATATTCCAGGCCACTGTCATCCCTTGGTCATAATAAAGCATTTTAATAGCCTATGAAATTAATTAGCTTTGACAGACCAATGTATAGTGTAGCTTCTCTCTCTCTCTCTCTATCAAACCCACACATTTGATTATTTACCAAAGCAATCGCCTTAAGTGCAGACACTTCTCCTAGGGATAAAAACTGTCAACTCCTTCACTCCTTCTGCTCCTTACAGCCTCTGCCCCTTTCTTTGCCAGTCTCACTCTGACAGGAAACGAAAGCACCAGGCGGCCATGTTGGATTAGTCTGAGAACTTGACTTATTGGCTGTTGTTGCCGGTGCAAAGATTAAGCCCCCAAAAATATCGCCCTGTCTCAGGGCCAGGCTCGTAAACTTGGACTTTAGCACACCTCCAGGCCTCGGGCTACCATTCTGGATAGGTTTATTTGCTGGAGTGGTCCCGGTGGTGAAATACGATGACTGAGTTTATACTGCCCCATTCCAAATGTCCGTCTGTCATGTGTCTGTTTGTGTCTTGGATTGACGGATGTTTGCACCTCCAACTTGTTTCCTTCCAGGAGATCTCAAACGTCCTTCAGGATCTGAAGAGAGTGGAGAGACAGTTGCTGGGTACGGATCTCGTGCTTGCTTCTTGATTTTGTCTTTTGCCAACTTCTACGAGCAGTAGAATATCTCTCGGGTTTAATATTAGTATATCAGCTTTCGGTAAGTCACCCCAAAAGCATCCATAGCGGGTGGGTATTGCTCCGTGGTAGAAATCCCCCTCAAGTAGCTTTGGATACAAAAGCATCTGCTAAACAAACACACTATATTATCCTATCCAGGACCTAACCCTAACCCTACACCAACCTGAATCCACATCACCTGTGTCTGTGTCTCCCAACAGTCATTGACGTGATGGTGGACCCAGACGGCACCCTGGATGCCCTCACCAGCCTGGGCCTCACCAGCCCGCTCATGTCCGAACAGAGGCTCAGTCCTGGGGGACAGGGGGCTGGCGCGGTGGGCCTCCCCTCTGGAGATCCTGGGCCCACCAGCACCTTGTCGCTCCCCTCAGGGGCCACCTCGGCCCCCTCTACCCAGGCGGCGGAGAGGGATCTGGGGCTCCACTTGCACAACAACCTGAACGCACCGCCGCCCTCCGGGGCGGAGAAGAACGCCGCACCCTAACAGGCGACGAAGCAGAGGACCGACAGAACAGCTGTGACTTCTGAATGCTCGCGATGAGGAGCCAAGTAAGATGCCGATAGAACGCAGAGGAGCCAATGATGTTGCAGTTAGAACGCAGAGGAGCCAATGATGTTGCAGTTAGAACGCAGAGGAGCCAATGATGTTGCAGTTAGAACGCAGAGGAGCCAATGATGTTGCAGTTAGAACGCAGAGGAGCCAATGCGGTCGCGTGTAGAGTGGACCTTATGCATCCTGTTGATTATTTGTATCCAAACTAATCTCATCTCTTAACTAATCATTTCCGGTCTTGGCAAAAGAAGTGTGGACATGTAGTAAACGGGTTATTCTGCATAACGACACAAATTAAACATACAAATCATATTTTCTAAGTGTAAAGAATGAATTCGAGAACTTGGTCATGATTTCTACGGAGACTTTTGTCATTGCTCCTACTGTTAGCGTTGTGTTTTATCCTCAACAATCAATCTCCGATATCGAGCTGGAACAACGCTGAAAGGACGTCTGCCATGTTCTGAGAAGAAGCGATATGTTCAGAAAGAGTTGTTCAAAAACGTTCCACCATAATCATACGTAGTCTACCTAATCAATATTATGAATATAAAAAGATAATCTTGTTGACCTGTAGCACATGCACCTTCCCAAGCTTGTTTAGATATTCCACCTTTCCTTAAAGAGGCTGGAATCAAATATTTATTTGATGGAAACCATAGGGTATGTACAGCATCTGCTTGTCCAACCACCTTTCTATACTCCCTGTCTATGCCTTTCTCTGTGAGGTGACCTGTCTGTCTGAGACTAGCGTATCAAAGATCAAATATACATAATCTGATGTAGCCTCGGAGAACGTGTAATATAACGATGATTATTCTTATTCTTAATACATCACAAAGTGCCCAGTATCAGTCGCCGGTGCTGTACTGTAGGCTGAAGAAGCATCCATGGTGAAACGGTTCAAGAAATGGAACGTTTGTTCATTTGCATCGTTCAAAAATAAACTAAACCAAACCCATTGTCATGTTTCATCGCAGTGTTTACACATGAATGTAACCTGATCGAAACTGTTGATGTCTCTCAGCCCAAATAACTTTAATAAAGACATAGAATTTTGTGCTTGTTAAGTATGTGTCCTTTCGTGTTATTTCAAACCATCAATATATTTTCGGTTTGGATGTTTTGTATAATCTTTTTCCAAAATGTCATAATTTATTGTTTTGTAATATTATGTGTAATAGTACAATATTGTTCAAATTTACTAAACATTGAGTATGTCTAATTTCTAATAAAACGCATGATAATCAACACAGGCTTTGTTCGTATGAATTCACCAATGTGCTTCCATTGTTTTTTGTCTTTATTTGTAAGGCTTGTGAGATTGGGTTTTTAAGATTTCAGTCACACCACATCCACTGGAAAGTTCTCCAGGCATCACTGCCTCCCCATTCCTGCGAGCGTTCTCCCCCCACTAAGCCCTCCTCCCTCAGCCTCCAGGCCCCCCACGCCACCTCAACCATCCCCTGTCTCCCTCCAGTCGCAGAGGAAGACTAGCCACAATGAATACAATGGCTCTGGGAAGCTGCAAGGCAGCCACTGTTAGCTGTTGCTGTTAATTGTGTGCCCCCGAGATATTCTGCTCCACTTCCTTAATCCCTTACTCTGGGCTGTCTCCCTTGTGTCGTACAGCAGCGTGTCTGCTGAGGCGTGTCCCCGCCCGCCCGCCTTCCAGACTTCCTGTTCAGTGTGGGAGAATGCAGCTGTTCAGAGGAGCTGCTCGGCATTGGGCTGTGCTCAGTTGAAGCCCCTGGGTGAATTGACACGGTCATGAAATATTTAGAACCGAGTGCGACGGTCTAGTCCTCTTTGGTTTTAGAGGTGCACAAGTTCAAATGGTTGAAAACGAAAGAATGTGGTTCGCAAACGAGATCCCACTTTATTTGGGGTGTTTTTCGAATCCATCATGAAATATGAAGCATTACCACAGCACGATAATGACAAACTCTCGTAACTTGATATTGTCTGATGTGTCATCGCAAGTTAGATGATGATGATTAAGCACATTTCCTTTCTCACGCTAATAAGAGCGATCATGGGAGTACCGCGGAGACATTACATTTACATTTAGTCATTTATCAGACACTCTTATCCAGAGCGACTTACAGTAAGTACAGGGACATTCCCCCCGAGGCACAGTAGGGTGAAGTACCTCGCCCAAGGACACAACATCATTTGGCACGGCCAGGAATCGAACTGGCAACCTTCAGATTACTGGCCCGATTCCCTAACCGCTCAGCCACCTGACTCCCACACATTAACATAGTCTATATCGGCTATCGATGGACACGTCTTGCTTGTGGTCACTGGGAGGGTTCAGGAGAACAGGCTGAAAGTGCTCAGTTGGCAGTTTGAAAATGCAAGCAGGCTGTAATTAGTATGCAGTGCACAAAAGCGTTTCAGTACACACGCTAAAAAAAATAATTAGTATGGTTACTCCTGGGTTTGGAGAAGTGGAGGTAACATGTTTGTCAAAATGTACCCATCCTTTTCTTAAGCAAAGGTTGCATATACCCAAAGACAAGAGAGATTTCACCCATTAAAGTCAAGTTAGTTATATGTTATTGATGGTATGATGGTAAAACAGTTAGCATAGTAAATCTGAATCGTCATTGCAAAATCTATTCCACTGCCCCAGGCAAAGTCCCATAGAGGTGGCATAAATTGTTCAAGGCCCCATAAATGTTGTCATTTATTTTCTGCCAGCGCAGTGTTTATACAACACACACACACACACTCAAACATATACTCACAACAAAAGATCATGTACTTCGTGTACATTCATGCTGCCATTTGGACACTGCTATTTGCTACTTTCTGACAATCTGCCGTTTGCGAGTTTTGTACACACATAAAAACACCCTGAGACAAAAGTTAATGCTAACCGAGGACATTCTGAGTATAACAGTTGTGTCACACAAATAAAGAACCCGACTCTGGCCAACTCTCAGAGAACTAAATGACTACTGGCTGAAATGCTTTATTGTGCTGGCGCCAGTATGCTTGCCTACACACAGTATGTTTTGTTTGTGTATGTGTGTGTGTGTGTGAGTCAGGGCGTGAGTGTATGTGTGTGTGTGTGAGTCAGGGCGTGAGTGTATATGTGAGTGCGTGAGCAGTCAGTGCACTTCATACTTCCCTCTCTCCACTGCAGCAGCTCTCCCCCGGTGCGCCACCGCCCACCCATCAGCGTGGCCCGCCCCTTCCCCCCTCACCCCCACGCCCCCCCGTCCCTCCCACCGTGCCTGGGATACCCTAACCTCTGCATGGGGGAGAGCACAGCGCCGCTGGAGCTCAGGGCAGGGAGGGGGGGTGGAGACTGGGTTGGGTGGGGGTGGACTGGGTTGTGAAGCTGTGGGCTCACCAGACTGGGTGTGTCCAGACATCCAGAGACTGGCAGGAGTTAGACTGGAAGAGAGGAGAGTGTGTATTAGCGAGAGAGATGAACAGAGAGAAATAGAGCGAGAAACAGAGAGAGAGAGAGAGATCGGCAGATCAAAGTGAGATAGACAGTTTCTTCAGGATATTTTCCTTCTCGGTGTGTGTGTCTGTCCGTGTGGGGTGCTGTTTGGGGACCCAGGCCAGCTATGGGGCCCCCGGAAGGTTCTCGGCTGAAGGGGCTTGGTGACATTCGCCCAGTCACCCTCTCGTCCCTTGGTCGCCTGGGGAACACAGTCTACACCACCACACATCAACAGGACCACCCTGCAACCATATGGTCACGGCGTAGGGAACAGGTGAGTCTCTTGAACGCTCCTCAAACCTGCACTCTGAGTTGTGTTGTGGAAAGAGTGGTGACAGAGGCTGCATGGGATAGAGGCTGGGATAGAGGCTGGGACAGAGGCTGGGACAGAGGCTGGGATAGAGGCTGGGATAGAGGCTGGGACAGAGGCTGGGATAGAGGCTGGGATAGAGGCTGGGATAGAGGCTGGGACAGAGACTGGGACAGAGGCTGGGATAGAGGCTGGGATAGAGGCTGGCAGGAATGGGGCATGTTCACAGAGTCCTATAGAAACAAGCTGAAAGCTTTGGTTTATTGTTTTACAAGAGTTTATTTAAATGAGCTTCTGTATTGGAACAGACTAGGCCTTCACATTGCCTACACAATCATTTGATTTGTTGGATGTACACAAATATTTTGGTACTATTGGTCCATAACGTCTTCAGTTAGAAAGGAATCCAGGTTGGTCTCATATGTGGCCGTATAATCAAGCCCTGAAGTTTAATCAAATCAAGTGATTTCATATCAGTTACATTTCTGTGGATGCATTCTAGTGGAAACGTAATTGTCACAGTGTGTCTGGAAACCAACAGCAGCAATCCACCAACGCAGTTCTGCTGCGTTCATATTAGATTTGGAACTGCACTAGCGTTATTCATGGCCAACCCATTATTATTCATCCGTTCACATCCTGTTCACTTAGTGTGTTAGCTTCATCCATTCACAGTGTTCATTTAGCATGCCGGCAGCACAGTCTTCCAGCCTCTGGAGAATTGCAGCATGTGCTTTGCTGCATCCAATGAGAATTGATTACTGCCCCCCTCCCCCCCCCCCCCCTCGTTCTCTGTCTTGCTTCCTGCTCTTTGCTCTCTGCAAAACTTTGAAACTCCTCCCCCTTTTTATGGATGCCACGGCTCAAGAGAAATGTGGGCTTCATGCCTGGTTTGGAATGCTGAATCTTGGGATCCTGAGAGGTTAAGCTGCTGTGATGTCCCTGTTTTGAACGGCCTCACAGTGCTGATGTCTCCATGCTCCGAGCATGCTTTTATTGGACGGGCAGCTTTTGAGATGAACTCGTCTCTAAATATTTCATGGTTCGGTGTGTAGGAGGGAGTACTTTGAACCCCCCGCTCTGTGTGTGTGAACGTGTGTGTGAACGTGTGTGTACTGTATGTACGTGTGTGTGTGTGTGACCTGCAGTGGAATCTCAGATGAGAGCAGTAGGAGTCAGGTGGCTGAGCGGTTAGGGAATCGGGCTAGTAATCAAAAGGTTGCTGGTTCGATTCCCTGGCCGTGCAAAACGACGTTGTGTCCTTGGGCAAGGCACTTCACCCTACTTGCCTCGGGGGGAATGTCCCTGTACTTACTGTAAGTCGCTCTGGATAAGAGCGTCTGCTAAATGACTAAATGTAAATGTTAAATAAAAGCAGGTGGGATGTGGTACCTGTGCAGGCCAGGCTGTTCTTAAAAGCACCTAGTTACACATGTGAATGTCTACTAATACACACGCACACACACACACACACACACGCACACACACTCCTCTAATAAAACATATGCACAAACCACCAATCTTCAACAGAACCAACACATTTATACCAGAAATCTGTGGAGATGTATTCGTTTCGCAAGATAGTTTGGGGCTGTGTCAATTGGATCCTGCGAATGATGCCAAATCAGTATTAATTGGTGCGATCGAGAAATCATTCTGCAAAGTTCAGCATTTTCGTTTTCTCCATTAGAGGATATTTCTTTGGTGAAGGCTCGACCGGATCCAACCCAGAACATCAGCGAGCAGCTCTGGACCACAGTCTCACCAGCCCAGCTTTGTGGAGCCGCTCTCTCCATCTGTCTCCATTTGGACCTCTCTCACAACTTCCCATCTGCACCAATTCAGCCTCATTTTTCACCGTCAGCCCCCCTCCCTCCGTATGCCCTCTCGCGGTTGTCACGATGCCAGCGTCCCACGGCGACGGCTTCGCCCGGGCCCTCTCTCGCGTGCGCGCGCGGACGTGACCCTCGGCGTGAGTGTGAACGCAGCTTCCTGCGAGGGCGACTCGGCGAGTCAGAGGTGTGAAGGTGAAACCCCAGGTATATCGGAATCCCTGCATCAGCCCCCCGCAGCTACGGCGTGTGGATACCCTTCAGAGACGGACAGAGAGGCGGATCACATGACACCAGCGGCGTAGCAGGGACACGGGCAGGACCTGGGACAGACCGAGCAAGTCGACGCTCGGAAAAAACCTAGCCGTGACGTTGGTTCTCCATCAGAGTCGACACGAGCTTCCTCGTGTCACCGTGAGAGAAACACTGCACGCACACGCACCCATCACCGGGTGTGTTGACGGTTCGAGAGATGCTTACTGTGCGTCCACAAGCCAGTTTGCCTACCCCGGTGGCCTCTTGGCAGGTGGGGTTTTAATCAGTCTCTTGTGGGGCGAGCGCTGGGCCATACACACACAGATAATGATGTCCCTGATGGAGAATTAGAGAGAGGAGGAGGAGGAGGAGGAGGAGAAGAGGAGGAGGAGAGGAGGAGGTTACAGTGGCTAGGCTGAAGCCCCTGTAATGAGGTAACTCCAGTACAGGAAACACCATGAGCCACTGCTGCTTGTCACCTCAGGGGACTCAGGAAGTGATGTTGCGGTCGGGGTCGGATCGAGACGAAAGAAAGGTGGCTGCATAGGTGGGACTAAAGGTCGACAAGCGATCGCCCTTCACGCGTTGCAGTGTCCCGCCCCTGTTTAACAGCCTCTTCCTCAAGTATAAAGTGCCTCTGGGAGTTGTAGTTCTGATGACTCACCTCTAGGTGGACGTGAGAACTTCGTTAGTTGGGATGTCAACTCTCACCATCAGACCTGTCCTCTGTCCCCATGACGATGGGAGAGGGAGAGGGGGGGGGAGTGTACATTCTTGTTAGTCACTACTTCCTGTCTGCTGTCCCTGCACATCAAAGTGTGCGCGGTGTGCATTTGCGTGTGTCGCTCCCACGTGTGTGCGCGGCCCTTTGGCAACATTTACCTTCCCCTCGGGATATGACTCTGCCCCTCCTGTCTACCCTCTGAATCTCTCTCTGTGTCTCTCTCTCTCTCTTCAACAGGATGACATCTAGAGG
>CM042860.1:8661129-8784937 GCA_023658055.1 Thaleichthys pacificus
ACCACACGCGACACACACACACCACACGCGACACACGCGACACACACACATCGTTCGGACCAGCGTTGGCTCGGGAATGAGGGGAGTAGTACAGAGTGAAGACTGGCCGGTGTGGTCACATGGGCAACGTACCATGTAGACAGGTGTGATTGAACGGTCGTTTTTCCCACCATCCTGAAGTTTGAACGGACTACGACTGACATGGCGGGGCCAGTGACAAATGAGCCTATGAAGGTGAGTTGTACACCATTCCTCTCGAGCTTCCTCTTTGGCTCGCTAAGTCTCTATTTTGTTCATCTCTTATATCCAAGACTTTGCTTCTTGCTTTGATTTCTAATGTGACCGTTTTGTCACATCTGGGCTGCGAAACTACCATCTGACTAAGATTTTCGCATGTCCTATAAATTGTATTCCAGTAATACCACATACTTCATCACATCTCTGAATGGCCCAGGAGGGACCAAAGAGTAGAATGGTAAATATGAGTGACGTGTAAAAAATGGTTTCCAATTCCAAGCTCTACGCCCGACTAGCCCGCGCAAATCCTCTCCTTCGTCCGGCCGCGTGTGACTGAGACGCTGGGTGTTTGCTGTGGACGTTATCCCCCCTGGGGCAGACACCGACACAGTCAAACGCTGCCAGGGGGTCCTTGACTCGGCTAAACGAAGCGAAGGCAGGAGCGTGTCTGTGGGCTCCAGCAGGGGAGAGAGGAGTCTGTGGGCTCCAGCGGGGGAGAGAGGAGTCTGTGGGCTCCAGCGGGGGGAGAGGAGTCTGTGGGCTCCAGCAGGGGAGAGAGGAGTCTGTGGGCTCCAGCAGGGGGGAGAGGAGTCTGTGGGCTCCAGCGGGGGGAGAGAGGAGTCTGTGGGCTCCAGCGGGGGGGAGAGAGGAGTCTGTGGGCTCCAGCGGAGGGGAGAGAGGAGTCTGTGGGCTCCAGCGGGGGAGAGAGGAGTCTGTGGGCTCCAGCGGGGGGGAGAGGAGGCTGTGGGCTCCAGCGGGGGAGAGAGGAGTCTGTGGGCTCCAGCGGGGGAGAGAGGAGTCTGTGGGCTCCAGCGGGGGGGAGAGGAGTCTGTGGGCTCCAGCGGGGGGGAGAGGAGTCTGTGGGCTCCAGCAGGGGAGAGAGGAGTCTGTGGGCTCCAGCGGGGGGAGAGGAAAGAGCATCCGGACGCCGGCTCGTCTGCATTTGAGCCGGAACGGCATGGAGACAGACAGCGTTGAGCGGAGGAGAGGGCGATGGGGGCTGGAATTGATTCCACGATGGTTCTCTGAGGGGGACATACCTTCCCTCCGTGCAGAGCGTCCTCTCCGCGGAATGTCCCGAGGGCACTTCTCATTAGTTTTGTTGTGCCGTTTCAAAGTTTTTAATGATTGGACATTGTGCAGGTGGGGAAAGGGGGAGGGGGGGGGGGGTAGACTAAGAACAGGACTGCAGGACAGGTCAGTTTCCTTTCTTTGGGCTTCTCGGACAAACCTCTCATGCCCACCACCACCACCACCCACCACCACCATCCACCACCCTGGGCCCCACCACCACCCACCACCACCCACCACCCTGGGCCCCACCACCACCACCACCACCACCCTGGGCCCCACCACCACCCTGGCCCCCCTGGCCCCCCAACCTCCCATGCGTCATCCACCTGTCAAAGTTCCCCATGCTGTGAGTGGGGGACGCTCTGACAGAGCAGAGCGCCACAGACCCTGACCCCTGCGGACATGCTGCGAGGACGCCTCGCTGAGGCTCTCGTTGTTTTCTTCCCCGACTGGAACTGTCAGATTTTCCTCCACTTGGTAACAGGGCTCCCGCTCCTTAACGCCCCCAAGACAAGCCAGCGAGAACTGTTTATGATGGATGCACAAAATCCGGCGGAAAACAAAATAAATTATGCGATACAGAGACACACAGCGCAAGCTGACATAGTTGTCAACCCGTGTGCCAAAGGGCCAAACAGTGAAGAGAATGAGATCGCAGAGAACCGCTAACGTAAGCAGAAATAGAACTGCCGCTCGGCACTTTTACAAAACAAGAAAATCGAGATTCTCAAAGTTTACCGTTGATAGCAACGCTTTGCATTTGAACCACCCAACACATTGACGTTTAACAGGCGTCTCGCTCCATTCAAACCTACAGACAGTGGTTCCAATTACCTAGACCTACCAAATCACACACACACACGTCCACCCACACACACACTTACTTGTGCTGAAAAACGAAGAAGCAAACAGAAGCTGGTTTACTGAACCCTCTCAGCATCGGTGCAGTTTGAACATTTACATTTACATTTAACAGACGCTCTTATCCAGAGCGACTTACAGTAAGTACAGGGACATTCCCCCCAAGGCAAGTAGGGTGAAGTGCCTTGCCCAAGGACACAACGTCATTTGGCACGGCGGGGAATCGAACCGGCAACCTTCAGATTACTAGCCCGATTCCCTAACCGCTCAGCCATCTGACTCCCATGAACAAAGCAGTGATGCGCAAACCACAGCACACACACATACACACACCGAGGAGCCACTCTCTGCTCTGTCTAACGGACGTGCACTGTGAATCAATTTGCCTTCAGTTGCAGAACGTTCCACCTCACCTGCCCTGCCCTACTTGCCATGAGGTAGGATTGGTGAATCCTTCTCGGCTATCTGTGAGCACTGGTCCATGGGGAAGGATCCAGGATTAGCTGCCAGATCAGAGAGGAGCTGGTCCGACGAGGATCTTGATGATGGATCAATCAGGACATCCCTGCGTCCTAATCAATAGCATCCGCTGGATGTCACACTCGAATGGTCAACGGCCCTGCTGTTCCAGGCCAGCAACAAAATAATGTATCGACCGTCATCTAATCAGTTCACGTCGGCGTTTCGTCCGTAGCCTTTTGCAGCGGAGCGTTCAGAGTTGCGTTCGATAACCTCGGCGGAGGTTGCGTTCCACGAACCAGTTCTGTTGTGTGAGACACTACTGATCACCGTCCGTTCAAACTGCTGCTGTTTCCCCTCCGTTTCCCAGTCGCAGCAGAAGTGCGTCGCCGTCTTCGCCCTGCTGTGCTGCTTGGCCGTGCTGCTGGCGTTGATCTTCTCGGCGGTGGACCTGTGGGGGGACGAGGAGGACGGCATCACGGAGGAGAACTGCGGCCGAGACTGCAGGTGAGGAGGGTCCCTCGAGCGATGATGTCATCGCCAGGGGTCGGGGCGAGGTCGGCCGGAAAGGGCAGGGTAACACCCCGAGAACGTACACGAGATTGTGTTAGAAGGCCCGAATGGGCTCGGGTTGCAAAGCGATGAGTGGTCAGTGTGTAGTCCATCAATGGGGCGTTTCAAGACGAACGCGTTTCTCTCCAAACTAATTTGATCGATTCACTCATCTGTGACATGGAGAATCCTGATTCTAAAACTGCAATCTTTCACCAGTATCACCCTTGTGGAGAATATTCCAGAAGACCTTCCCCTTTCGATGAATGGTATGACCCATGTGCCCTTGACGTCAGGGCTCCACAGCCTGTTGGACCGGACCAAGCACTCTGTGGAGGTGGTTTCCCCTGTCTGGGACCTCAACTCCTGGGACCAGGAGACATGGCCCAACACTGCCTCGGAGGTACAGAATAAGACACTTGTTTATATCCTTAAATAGTCCTTTTCTACAGTGCCAAACTCTGCAAAGAAAGTCCAATTCACCATTCATGGAGTGCTGCTGACATTATTTCACACAGTAGATGATCTGTCATAACAGTCCTTGGGGAGAAGGATTTTTACTGTGCAAAAAAGTGCAACGTTGTCAATATATCTCCCTTGCTTTCCTCTTCAGGGCCAGTTGTTGTTCCAGAGGCTGGTCAATCTGAGATCACGTGGAGTTCAGCTGAAGGTCGCCAGTAGCCTGACAGACAATACTGAGCTGAGGGCAATGGCCAAGCATGGTGAGGGATTCTCAATGTACCTTTTCAGCAATGCACAGAAAAGCACTTCCACTGTCCTTCATGAACTGCAAATTCATACAAATGACCCCATTTAGAGTCAAGAGAAAAAAACGAACAAAAGAAAAATGAATAAAACATGATTTCTAAGTAGAGCGTACGCCATCCTTCATAGAATAATGTAAAGCCTGATACTATGTATCGTATACCCTTCTTTACCTTTCAATTTCGAGGCAAACAGACAAACCTCAGGCAGCCAACATCATCCATCGCAGCCAACATCATCCATCGCCCGGCCCGATCTCATCCATCTCATTTCCTCACCAAACCTCCCCACAAGGTCAAAGCATCATGAATTTCCAAACGCTTTCCGAACTGCTTTGGCTTCCTGTCAAACGTTACAGCCCGCCTGCAAGGCTGCTTGTCTTCCTGTCCGCCTGCTTTTCTGCCTGTCCCGCCTGCCCAAGGCCTGTCTGACTGTGTCCTGCCCCGGCAGACGCCGAGGTTCGCTTTGTGAACATGACAGCTCTGACCAGAGGGGGACTGCACTCGTCGTTCTGGGTCGTGGACAGGAAGCACGTCTACATGGGGAGCGCAGGCATGGACTGGAGGGCGCTGTCCAAGGTACCCCGGAAACAAGGAGAGGTTTCTCCGAAAAACAACGTTTAAAACCTTGTTTGGAATGACTGAGGAATTGGCGATTGTGTGATGAATAGGGATTCAAATGATTCTGTTGGGAAGCGTTGCTAATCTAAAGTCTTGCTTTAAAAAAAAATGCTTACTCTTCGAAAGTCTTAATCTTTTAGATTCTTAATATTTCTTAGCCTTTCTAGTCAATGTTTACTCTGACCAGTACAGATAGGAGGCCAAGTGTGCAACACACCAAATATAGACAAGCAGCATTTCATTTGACATTTGGATGGAATTCAAACTGGATCGGAGAGCACTGTCCAAGGTACCACAGGCTATTAGCCATACTGTTGGTGGAAGTGATTACCTGGCACTTTTCATGCCTCAGTGCAGCCCTGGTGGTGAATGTACTGTTGAGTGTAATCACCACACAATGGGAGCCAACAGTAGACTCACAGAGACACACAGAGACACACACACATTGGAACTGGAAACACTTTTTGTTATGTGAATAGTTCTGGACATGACTGGTTCTTGGTCACCTGCCGAGCAAACAGAACCTAAGAAACATTGAATCAAATTGATCCTATTTTCGAAAAACTCCTCAGAGACGCTTCTTTTTTTTATGATACATTATTCTATTATGCTTACAGTGCAGTTCGCCTTTTATTCCCCTTCCCAAACACCCTCAAAGTCCTTAGTTCTGGTCTGACTAGTCTCCCCATCAACAAAGCAGCCAATCAGCCGCCATCCCCTCAGACCTCCTCCTTCCTCACGCACAGCTGTTCCTCTGTACTTCCTCCTGCGCTCCTCTTCTTCTCCCCCCCCCCCCCACAGAGGAAGGAGCTGGGAGTGATCGTCTACAACTGCAGCTGCCTGGCTCTGGACCTCCACCGGGTCTTCTCCTTCTACTGGCAGCTCCAGTACCGAGACTACATCCCGTCCATCTGGTCCAAGAGAGTCACAGCCCTCTACGGCAAAGACAGCCCCCTCGCCCTCACGCTCAACGAGACGGACGCCACCGCTTACGTGTCTGTGAGTGACGGCTTGAGCACGCTTAAAGCGTGTTTGTCACATGTATGTCGCACGTTCCCATTTGTTTTTCCGAGCCTCTGATCCCGTACCATCTGCTGCAAGCCACTTGCAACTTCATGCAACAATTAACTGCAACAATATTCAGTCTGGATGGAGAAGTCCCCTGCACAATTATGAGACGCTCAAAATATATCGCCTCATCAATTAACAAGACACACTTGTCTAAGGTTATTAATCATGTCAAGGTTACGCTGAAGTATTTCTCGAGTCGGATTGTCACAGGATAACTTGACATTAATGAATCTATCTGCCTAGCGACCAGATGTTTATCAGAGATGTTGGAAACATTTATCTTCCTATAGGAATTAATGACGTGTTCTGCCCTACTGTGATTCGCTGTTGGCAAACTCTTGTTTCTTGCTGGTTTGGCTCGCGACTGACAGTGATGCATGTTTCTGGAAACGTCTCTTCTCATCTTGGCCTCTTCCTCCACTCTCCAAAGTCTCAGACTTCATTAAATATGTATGGGGGGGAATGTTTTGGAAGTTAATTGCGAACTCAAACTTGATTCGGAAGATTTGGTTAACAGTGCATTGTTCAATTAAGGGATTTTGTCAAAAGATGTCAAATGGATGTTTTTAATCAGAGCTATGAAACTCTGAGAAGTTGGAGAAGAGTCAACAGTCTAATTAACTTTAGAAATCAATCAAAAGCACATGAAATGCTTAGTCATTCTGGATCTGGATCTCTATGTAATGATGTTTTTCTTTCTCCCAGGCTTCACCTGAACCCTTTTGTCCAAAAGACAGAACCAAAGATGTAGACGCCATTAATGAAGTCATCCGGGATGCCAAAAGCTTCATTTACATATCCATAACAGATTACCTTCCACTGCTTAACAGAACCTACCGGGGCACTGTAATCACAAGGTGATACTCTGCTCTCCACCCTTCAGCAGAAGCATTTCACAAACACACACTGAGTTTCTAGACGCTCAAAATGTATCGAAACATGAAGCTGCCTATGACTTAAAAAGCAGTTATTGGTACGAGATCGTTATTTTTCGTGCTGAACCTCCTTTTTTCCCCATCTTCCCTCTCGTCAGATACTGGTCTGCTATCGACGAGATGATCCGAGAGGCCGTGGTCTTGAGGGGGGTCAGAGTTCGCATGTTAATCAGCTTCTGGAAGGAGACCCACCCGCTCACATTCAACTTTGTGACTTCCCTCAAGTCACTGTGTATGGAGCTGTCCAATTGTTCTCTAGAGGCGGTGAGTCATCAGACGTTCCCTCCAACAGGCCTGTAATTACAGTGGGGATTATAATGTCTTCTGTTAGCGCGTACGTTTATCCAAAGCATTGTTCAGGGGAGGATTAGAACCTTGATGTGCAGTCTCAAGCTTTGCCACTGATCTATATCCATCCCATAGTTCGGTCCCATCACATAGTGGTACTGTATGACTGAGCGGGTCAGAATAATGATGGGTTCCATGTTAGTTACAGAGGGTTCCATTTTGTTTTCAAACATCTTCAGAATTTCACCTTTAACCTTTGACCTGTACCGTTCCATTTTGCAGAAGTTCTTTAGCAAGCGGGAGTGGATGGACGATCTTCAACAAGTGCTCAACCACAACAAGTACATGGTGACCGACAGCGCAGTGTACATCGGTAAGAAGTTCACATTGATCGGTCAACTCATTGATTTCCTTCAGGGCGGTTTGTCAACTTGCATTGATCGCTTGCCGTTCATTGATTCATCTGACTGTGATCCATCTGAGGAATGTGACCTGTGTTTCTCCAGGGAATCACGACTGGGTGGGGAGAGAGTTTGTCTATAATGCGGGAGCAGGGCTGGTGATTAGGCCCTCACAGAGTCTGGAGGACAGAGGGCCCGGTATCGTGGAGCAGGTTAAGGCTGTGTTTGAGAGAGACTGGACATCACATTACGCCAGGAGTCTGCAGACCAAAGAGGGTCTATTTCCACAGGGAAATAAATATAGAAACCTCAAACAACCAGAACTGAGGAGTCCAAAAGAGGACAAAGATGGAGAAAGAAGATGGAACAACCCTTTATAAATATAAAAGCACAAATGATGAACTTGTTCCTTTATTTTGCAACCAAATGGACTTCACTAGCCACCTCTAGATTCTCCATGAAAATGCTGATATTGAGGAAGGTGGACACAATCCTTTAATATTGTAATATTTCAAAAGAGAAAATCTCTAACTCATCAACCAAATGCTATCTATAGAGAATGCAAGAAGACATACATTATTGAAGTGTTGAGAAATCTATTCAGTTCTATTTAATAAGACTGAGAAATGTAACTTGCAAACAGTATATTATACCTGCATGGGCTGCATGAAGACTGAAATGTATAACGTTGTGAACAAGCTCTACGTCAGATATCAAGGACAGACATGAAACATGATTTACTTCAGCAATAGTCTCAAGTCTCAGTCATTTCAATTCTGCACTTATTTGATATTACAAAAGTGCTTGTTTGCTGTTTGATGGTGCATTTTAAGGGCCAGTGTTGTTTTCAAAAGAGCTTCAATGTATTTTGGTCACGTTTTTATACACTGCCTGTTGTTACTAATAATTAACATAAAATGTATTGCCTTATTGATGCTTTCAACTGGTTTCTACTTTAAAAGTCAGAATTACAAACATAGTAGACATACTACATTACAAAGGGGTTGATGCCATCTATTGGCTAGAAACGGAACTTTTACAGGTATGGTCAGAACAGAAAAGAAATCCAAATAAATAGAAGATGCAATGTTATTTATTGGTATTTAATGAACGTTTAATTACTTTAAACCACTGGGTTTAAGCTCATGGAGTTCTGAAGGTTATGTAATATGGTGGATTTAAAAGTATGTGTTGATTAAATATTATACAATGCATGTCTTTATAACAGGCCTGAGCGTGTATGGTTTATGGTTCAGGATGACCGGACATCTACCTCAGAGAACAACTAGCCATCGGCGACACAACCCAAGAAGCGTCCGTCTGGAAAATTGTTGTTTCTTATCTTAAACGCATGGTGGCGGCATAACCGCACGTTCGTCACTAGGATGTTTCTCAAACTCTTCATTGATACTTGGAATTTAGCTTTTGAGTTCAGAGTTCCAATTATTAATTTTCAAATAAACCCAAATGTTTGATTTGTTCAATGACCAATCTTATGCAGTTCAGTTAATCATATGTCTTTGTTTAAAATATTGATAGAACGGATCACAACAAACGTTTGCCTATAATCAATCTGGATCCACCACATAACTCAAAACAAGGGCCGTGCACCAGCGCCGGTCGATAGAGAACATTCTACCAGTTCGTCATTGTTAAAACATGTTCATCAGTCCCAGAAAACTGAAATGTTTCCTACTGTCTGAGATGAGAACTTGCTCATCTCAGTTTAGTAAAATGCCATTTTGGTATGTGTGACAGTAGATGAGAAGCAGATGGCAGAAAAAGACACCGTGGTTACTGAGATCATTGATATCTGCTTTTCTCTCAGGAGTTCTTAGATCATTTTTTTGACCATAAGATAATGAAAATGAATGCAAAGGGAATGTAAGCTGAAGACGCAACACATGGATGTGAGGAGGAAGTGAGTTTCAGACTTGGGTACCACATAGGGAGGCCCAGGCATCCATTGTGGTGAGGTTGATGACAAGAAATGTCAAACAACCGGTTTGCTAACATATTATCCTACATTTTGTTTCCTGAATTCTCTGACAGGACTGAATATAAGGCTGGGATGTGAACTCCTGAGTGAAAACCCATCTCAGGTGTCCATGATGATGAAGAGTGCTCAGTCTGTGTTGCTTCTGCTGCTGCTCTGCTCTCTGTGTGGGACACAGGGCCTGGGTGAGCGTGGAGACGTCCAGGAGACTCGTGCCCTACAGCTTGGCAGCGAGGCCAAAGAGGCGAGTGTGAGAGAGAGAAGGGATGCAAAGGACACAGAGCTAAAGGTCTCCTTGAAGAGCTTAATCAGGACAGGTAAAACACAACAGTTACTAGTATAGATAAAATATAACAGTTTTAGCAAAACAGGCATATTATTTAACACAGCTTTAAAAATGGCCCCATTTACACCTGGCACAACAGTTACTGGTAAAATAGGTAAAAACAGTTTTGGCAAAATGGTTTATCGAATGCCACACACATTAGCACAGCTTGAGTCTTTCACAATTACAACATATGGTAATAAGTAGACAAGTACACTACACAGCTATTCTGACTTGATCTGAATTGCCCAAAGCATGCATGTGTTACTTTGTGTTTCAGAGCAAGTAGCATTTGGAGCATCACTGTTACCTCGTGGAAATCAGGGTCCATATAACGTTGAGATTACCCTGGTTTACAAGGTCGTTTTTGTCAATGCTGGGAATGCCTACAACCCAGCAACAGGTATATGTATTACAATTTGTTGCCAGTTAGCACCTGACTGAGATTAGCAATGTAATTAAGATTCAGCCCTGTTTTGGATTATGCATCATGTGCTGTTCTGATGGTCACAGGTATCTTCACTGCACCAGTGAAAGGAGTCTACTACTTCAGCTTCTCTGGTCATAATTACTCCCAAAGGCCCATGGGTCTCAGACTAATGAAGAACGGCCAATCGACGGTGACAGTGTACAATCATCCTTTCGGCCGTCGCTATGAGACAGCAACCAATGGGATGAACCTGCAGCTAAAGAAGGGAGACCAAGTGTACATAAGGCTTATGGCAGGCACCTGGATTTATAATAATGGCAATCACCACAGCACTTTCATTGGCCATTTGCTGTTTCCACTGTAAAACGGAAATGTCTGTTCTATTGATGTCTTCACTCTGTTTCTGGTGTGTGGGGTTAACATGATCTAATTGAATCAGTAGTTCTATGGTAAGTCAGTAAGGATAAATTATTTGAATGATTACAGACTGTAGGCCTCTCTTATAGTTCAGCATGTCGCTGCAATAAAGGTGCTGTTTGAAGGGTTAACTATTTGTCAACCAGCTAAATTTCATACTTTACACTCCAAACAAGCTGGTAGCAATGTATCACCAAAATGTTTGGGTACACTTCTGTTTTGAAAAACTGTCGCCATTATAATGAAATTCTGACTGTTTTGTTAAAAAACACTTAATATAACATCCTCAAGTTATTGTTGTTTGAACTGAACAAATGTATCAAAAGAAATCATGAAGACATTCTTTACTCAATAAATTACACTAGCATCTTAACATGTCTAATCTGTTTGTTACATTCCCTTTGCGTTCATTTTCATTTCCTTATGGTCAAAGAAAGGATCTAAGAACTCCTGAGAGAAAAGCAGATATCAATGATCTCAGTAACCACGGTGTCTTTTTCTGCAATCTGCTTCTCATCTACTGTCACACATACCAAAATGGCATTTCACTAAACTGAGATGAGCAAGTGCTCATCTCAGACAGTAGGAAACATTTCAGTTTGCTGGGACTGATTTATGTTAGTGAGATCTTGTAACGGGCTGGAAGAGCTGTTTGCCAAAGTGCAGGATGTGAGCGATGAATCACACATTTGTGACACTATTTCAGTCATATTCTGCTGGTATTAAGTGCTGACAGAATCCTTGATTCTGGCGAAAGATCGTTTATATTTGAACTCAAAAGCCAATGGAATACAGGCCTCCCTTCAGTGCTGCTGAAGCAACATGTTTGATTGGCTGGACTAGAGTAGGGCTCGGTCCAGCCCACTTCGTTTGTTTCCCATTTACAGAGCCCAGAACTGTGTAAAGCTTTGTGTTTTTGAGCGCACATGTAACCGGTGTGAACTGGTGAAACTCAGGTATGTAATGGGCCACCCATGTCAATGAATAGCTAGCTTTTCTTTGGTGTAGCTGGTAGTGGTCGCGCTTGGCAAGTCAGAGGTCGTGCGTTCGAGCCCAGCGAGTGGCTAACGATGCCTTGTAGTGACGGAGCGTGGCCACGTCCGTTACATACCCGTCACACACACACACAGAACAGACAGCTAGCTAGCTAGAGGGGAAATTAGTTGAATTTGACAAAAAGTGTTTCTTACATAATATCAACCTGGCACATTCCTTTCCACTGTGTTTCACTTCTTCTTTTTGTGTGGCCGGGCAAGGCATTCCAACAACTTTTAATCATAAAAGAGCTGTGGCTGTTTAATGTTTTTTTTTGGTGGGAAGACCAGTTAAGGCAGTAGTCCACCCTTCTAGAAATAAAAGCATGGATGACCTTCTCTTAGTTATTTTGGGACACCAAACCCTTGATTCTGGCTTTATTTTTAAGTTGATTTAAAGCTGTTTTGGTAATTACTTTCATACAGTTGGTACAAGTGAGATCTGAGTCTATTAGAATGATTAGAATGAAGATTTTGGACTTTTCGGTCTTTATTTTTTAGAGCCCGAGGGTTGAGGGGTTGGTGACATAGCTATGGCCTTCATAAACTGAACACTAGCACTCTTGTTTATGTGACCTTTCTTAACAGAGACAGAGCTTATTTGAACCTCCAGAGTGATGAGTGAGTCAAAGAAGACACAGAAATGATCAGAAAGGGTCCTTAAAGTCCTTAACCACAACCGAAGAATTATCAAGACTTTTCAAAAATAACCAGATTGAAAGTGTGGCCTTGAGTGTGGGTAGAGTCTTTCACATGCTGCAAGAGACCAAAAGTGTCAAGAAGGGCAAATAGTTATTCGGTATTATTTTCCATGTTATTATCTATGTGAACTGATAGTAACTGATAGTAGTTCAGCAAAGTCATCAATCAGAGTATCTAGTCATGGGCAAAACATATCAGATATATTTTTTTCTTATCGCTGTGAAAAGTGATATGTTGTGTTTGTGTGGGTGTGACAGAATGAATGTTAAGACATACTGCAAAGCCATTTTCCCCACAAGGACAAACACGTTCTAAATCTTTGATGCTAAAAACTACAGTTCAAGGAACAAGGCAACATGATAACCAAGGAACAATGAAGTGTTGTGTTGTGAATTTCACGTTTTCCTCAACCAATGAAACATGATAACCAAGGAACCAGGAAGTGTTGTGTTGTGAATTGTACGTTTTCCTCAACCAATGAAATATGACAACCAAGGAACCAGGAAGTGTTGTATAGTGTTTACATCAGAACATTAAAGTTGTTTTCACCAAACTTTCCATGCCTTGAAAACATTGGATCAAACTTAACCAGGTTAAAATGTTGCGGTATTATGTTTTAAGAGTGGTAACTACATTCTGGAACACATCAAATATACTGTGTACGTATATAGGCAAAGAGGCTTACAGCATAGAGGATGCTGATGTGAGAACTGATGCAGTTAGAGAGAGCGGGAAAGACAGGGAGCTCCCGAAGTGGCCTCACCTCTGCACGTGAGTGGGAGTCAGGTGGCTGAGCGGTGAGGGAGTCGGGCTAGTAATCTGAAGGTTGCCAGTTCGATTCCCAGCTGTGGCAAATGACGTTGTGTCCTTGGGCAAGGCACTTCACCCTACTTGCCTCGGGGGGAACGTCCCTGTACTTACTGTAAGTCGCTCTGGATAAGAGCGTCTGCTAAATGACTAAATGTAATGTGACAAATGCTCTTCCTTCCATGCACGGTCCACCATACTGACCTGAGCGCCTGTGTCGAGAAGCGCCTTTACTGTTACGCCATTCATGAGTCAACGCCTTGCTTCCAATCAACTTCATTATTGCGTCATTTTTGGTCTTACCGGGGTCCTGAATACTTGTCCCTTGACCCCTGGACCTCTCCTCCATAGTCATCGATCTGTCCTTTAGTCTCTGGTGTTTGGGTTTTGGTTCTAGCACTTCTCCCTCCCTCGGCCTAACCGGCTGCGGCCAAGTGACGTCTGTTCGGGGTGTTCGCACTACGGTCACTGCTCGCCCCTTTGCAGGGACCGGTTCCCGTTTCCCTGCCGTTGTGGTCGTCGTGGACACCCAACTGCCCGGTGTCCGTCTTCACCGCAGGTGAAACAGTGTGTACAGCCCTTTAGCTCAACTACAGTCATGTCGTCTTTGTTCATTAACGTGTCTTTAAAAACCCCCTGGCTTGATGATTCGCAGCACCCCTCTGACAATATCGGCCTCGCTAAAGTTCTCCCGCCTGTCTATCTGCCTGCACTCATTGTTCTATGTGATATCTGATGAATGATCCCCAATATGGCCCCCATGTACCTTAAACTCACATGGTTGAACGTATGAGAATCCCCCCATGGGGAATGCAAAGTCATGGACTCCCCGTTTGGGTGGTTCAGTTTGGCCTACAGGTGGTGTGGTGTCGCCTCCTCGTGTTACAGGTTCAGCCCAGTCAGTGTTTGGAGTGGGTGTTGCCTGTACCTCAATGGCATGTGGGTGTGACACAGATGTAGTGTGAGTGTGTGCATCAACATCAGATATATGTACCACATCGAACAAGTCTGTTTTGCTGAACTTACAGTGTCTTGTAACACCAACAGTTTTGGTCCTTGGTCTTCAGCTTCAAGCAGCAGATCACTCGATAGAAAAGCATTGATGTACTCGAAACAACCCTCACTGTCCTCCAGATCTAGTTCAGATGAGTCGGTCCCTGGCAGTGATTCAATCATCTTGATGATGCGGAACAGTTCCTCGGCAGTTAATGTGACCAGGTCCTTCCTGATGGCCCACATCAAGCGTTTCCTCGTACGATCTGCCACAATATCCCTTTCCGTCCCCCTCTATCACTGCCTCGATCTCAGGGTTAAGACAGCCGTCTTCTCAACTTTCCTGGTATGTTCTGTGGCTCGTTGCCACAGTAGACGTCGCAGCCGCTGGCCTCAGCCCTCGCTTCAACGTCTCCCTGGTCCCGCGGTTTAGTAATGTTTGGATCAGTCTCCACACGTCACGTGGAAATGATCCCGGACGAGCCCCCAAGAATCTGTTGCAGACCTCGGCTCAGGAGGCCTGACTGGCAGATTACTGTTACCTGTGAATACAGGAGAGAACGAATGAAGAGAATGAATGACGAGAACAGGGAGTCGTGTGTGTACTCTCACCGCTCTTGCATACGTGTCTTTATTTTAAACAACCAATTAACCTCAGTTACGACACAGTTAACTTTCTTCAATATGAAATATTATTTTACATTTCTTCAGTTCAGTATTGTCACATTCTCTATTTTTACAATCACATTTCAATGTTCAATAAACCCTCATTTGTCCATACCTTGCATCTTATATGCAGTAACTGAACAAAATAACGTCTTAATTTGTTCTGCTTATGTTCACATTTTAAGATCAGGAGTTGAAAAATGTTCAACTTTTCGAGAGGCAACGCATGCGTCAGACCCCCTGGGTTCCATGTTAGTTACAGAGGGTTCCATTTTGTTACCAACATCTTCAGAATTTCACCTGTAACCTTTAACCTTTGACCTGTACCGTTCCATTTCGCAGAAGTTCTTTAGCAAGCGGGAGTGGATGGACGGTCTTCAACAAGTGCTCAACCACAACAACTACATGGTGACCGACAGCGCAGTGTACATCGGCAAGAAGTTCACATTGATCGGTTGAACTCATTGATTTCCTTCAGGGCGGTTTGTCAACTTGCATTGATCGTTTGCCGTTCATTGATTCATCTGACTGTGATCCATCTGAGGAATGTGACCTGTGTTTCTCCAGGGAATCACGACTGGGTGGGGAGAGAGTTTGTCTATAATGCGGGAGCAGGGCTGGTGATTAGGCCCTCACAGAGTCTGGAGGACAGAGGGCCCGGTATCGTGGAGCAGGTTAAGGCTGTGTTTGAGAGAGACTGGACATCACATTACGCCAGGAGTCTGCAGACCAAAGAGGGTCTATTTCCACAGGGAAATAAATATAGAAACCTCAAACAACCAGAACTGAGGAGTCCAAAAGAGGACAAAGATGGAGAAAGAAGATGGAATAACCCTTTATAAATATAAAAGCACAAATTATGAACTTGTTCCTTTATTTTGCAACCAAATGGACTTGACCACCTTTAGATTCTCCATGAAAATGCTGATATTGAGGAAGGTGGACACTATCCTTTAATATTGTAATATTTCAAAATAGAAAATCTCTCACTCATCAACCAAATGCTATCTATAGAGAATGCAAGAAGACATACATTATTGAAGTGTTGAGAAATCTATTCAGTTCTATTTAATAAGACTTGAGAATGTAACATGCAAACAGTATATTATACCTGCATGGGCTGCATGAAGACTGAAATGTATAACGTTGTGAACAAGCTCTACGTCCGATATCAAGGACAGACATGAAACATGATTTACTTCAGCAATAGTCTCAAGTCTCAGTCATTTCAATTCTGCACTTATTTGATATTACAAAAGTGCTTGTTTGCTGTTTGATGATGCATTTTAAGGGCCAGTGTTGTTTTCAAAAGAGCTTCAATGTATTTTGGTCACGTTTTTATACACTGCCTGTTGTTACTAATAATTAACATAAAATGTATTGCCTTATTGATGCTTTCACCTGGTTTCTACTTTAAAAGTCAGAATTACAAACATAGTAGACATACTACATTACAAAGGGGTTGATGCCATCTATTGGCTATAAACGGAACTTTTACAGGTATGGTCAGAACAGAAAATAAATCCAAATAAATAGAACATGCAATGTTATTTATTGGTATTTAAAGTAATTAAACGTTAATTAAACCACTGGGTTTAGGCTCATGGACTCATGGAAGGAATAAAACAAGCCTGTTGTGAAAAAGCACCCCCTATTGTCTGTTCTGTATATCCCAGCATCAAATGATTGTTACTGTACACTGAGGGCACTAGTATGAGTAACCACAGTAAGTTTCAGGCATGTCACACTTTCCTAGTCAGAGTTAGCAGGGGGTGCATTTCATGGCAAGAAGGAATACAACAAGCCTGTCGTGAAATGCACCCCCCTCTATTGTCTGTTCTGTATATCCCAGCATCAAATGATTGTTACTGTACACTGAGGGCAATAGTATGAGTAACCACAGTAAGTTTCAGGCATGTAACACTTTCCTAGTCAGTGTTAACAGGGAGTGCATTTGCACTTACATCTAATGGAAAACAAGGCCTGCCATGAAAGGCTCTCCCCCTGCATACATTTCTTCCCTTCTACTCCAGCATTATGTACATTTAATAGCATAAATGTAATACCAATACATGTGTATGTATAGGGTGGACAGGTCTGAAATCAGAATAGTCCATGGTAGGTGTGGGATTATTATGTTTTATTTTTTTCATTTATTTCATTGACTTAAACAATAAGTGTAATATTTCCTATCTTAAAAAATGATTTGATGGTGAGAACATTTCTTTTGATGTTGATACATAGTTGATACATCGTTTTTAGTACTTGTCTTTTGTAGGCTATAGGCATGTGAACCTTTGGTTCCTTTTCAGGACAGCTGATAGCCTATTCTGGATCAGAATGCTGTTGTTTTCGACCTGTCTGAGTAACCCACCCTACGCGCAGGCTAACTGCATTAAAATCGCATGACACTTTGATTCGCGCGCGCTCCCGCGAGGGGGTGCCAATCCAGAGAGTCATGCATCAGGTCATACAACACCGGACCTCTACCTCAGAGAACAAACCATCGGCGACACAACCCAAGAAGCGTCCGTCTGGAAAATGGTTGTTTCTTATCTTAAACGCATGGTGGCGGCATAACCGCACATTCGTCACTGGGATGTTTCGCTTAAACTGTTCAGTGATACTTGAAATTTAGCTTTTGAGTTTAGAGTTCCAATTATTAATTTACAAATAAACCCAAATGTTTGATTTGTTCAATGACCAATCTGATGCAGTTCAGTTAATCATATGTCTTTGTTTAAAATATTGATAGAACGGATCACAACAAACGTTTGTCTATAATCAATCTGGATCCACCACATAACTCAAAACAAGGGCCGTGCACCAGCGCCGGTCGATAGAGAACATTCTACCAGTTCGTCATTGTTAAAACATGTTAACTATTAAGACCCTAACAGGAACAATCTAGACCTAATTAGTCCTCTCTTTTTTTATCAGTCCCACTTGTAATGTATCTTATAGGCCTACATCCTAGAAGAAGTAGCTCTAGTTATCACTGCGTGTGATAACGTAAATGCTGCACAGCTTCCTATCTTATCGATAGCTAATCGAATAGAAGGACAATTCGATCCTTTCTAAAAAACTTGTGAAATGTGTAGTCCCACGGGTGTAGGTTATGGACGCTCCTCCATTGTGAAAGAGTGTAAAGGGCTCTGCTGGCTGCTGCATCAGTGATGAGTAGGGGTAGGGTGGGGTGGTGGTGGGTACCGTTGTTATGGCAACAGATTAAGGTCAGAGATATTTTAGACGGCTCCATTAGCACATTTTGCAAGTGCGGTGGATTCAATGCTCTGTGGAGTTTTTGATGTGTAGGAAAGCTATTAAGACATGTGAACACGAAGAGTTTAGGTCAGTTTGGGGTAATAGTTTAGTTGCCACACTGTGTCCATATAATTAGCCTGGTGATTTTATTTCTTGCTTTGGAAAGACTCTACAGAGGCTGTATAGCCTTATGTGGGCGATAGCCTGTAGTTTAACTGTAGCGTAAGTCTATCACCAACGCAATAAAAACAATATATTTCACAAAATAAAAAGTCAAGTTGTGAAATTGTAACCTAAAGTTTCAAAAGCGTGCGTGCAGGAGGGGGAAGAGGGAGAACCATCGAAAGAGAGGAGAGAGGGAGGGAGGGAGGGGTGCCAGAACTGGTGATGCCTTTGCAGCATAGCGGATCGACCACAGACAAGGATGTGCGTAAATGTTGCGGGAAAATACCGATGGAATTCTTTTTAAACAATGCCTTGTCGCGGCTAGATTGCTGGGATTTTTTCAAATCATTTGATGGATCTGTAGTAAGTTTACACGCTTGCTGACCAAGGACGCATACAGTTCATTGCGGTTTCGCTGCGGCTGCAGCAGGGAGCTACTTGAATTCTCAAATAGTTTTACTAACGCAACGGGATCCCTATCGACCACAAGAAATGCTGCACCGGCTTCCTTACAATGACTGTGTTTTGTGTTTCATTCACAACTTTGTAGAAAGCGGATGGTCCGAATGAAGCTTGCTTTGTAGGCTATCTATAAAACAAGCCTTCTGAAGACAGGGCAAATGTCTGATTGAGGATTATAAACTGTCAATATTATCGATCGAGATGGAAAGCGAGGTTTTCCCCACCTACCTTAAGCAATTTATGCTGAGCCCGCTTGTCACATGGGTAAGAACCGATTGATATGTTTGAATAATGTGCATGTTCAGATACAGTAGTAGCCTATGAATTGCATCAATTGAATGATACGTTTTCTCTCTATCTAGGTGAAGACATTTGGGCCTATTGAGGGTACCACGCAATTGGATTATTCTGAGTTGCTGGACGGGGTCTTTTTGAACGAGATCATGAATGAAATGTAAGTTTAGGCCTTGCTTGGTGGCCGTTCACTGATATTGTCAATGTTGGCTTGCTGCCTGGATATAAACTCCTGAATGCAAGATTGTCAGCAGTGCCCAGACTAATTTGTGTTTCAAAGGTGTAGTAGTTTGACACAATGACCTATGTCTGTCTCATATTCTTTGACCTCGCTTTTAGCTCCTGACAGCTCTGTATCATAACTAATATAAATTCATGTTGTCCGTTTTGTAAACGCTATCTATAAATGTAGTGATTTTATCCTGGTCATATTGGGTCACACTGTGTTTCATTTCAATGTTGTCAGACGTTCTTGTCCCTAGTTCCAGCTGTTTTCAATGCAGTATCAAGCCTCAAGTGACGACCTTTAACCAGGCAACATGTGCCCTCACAACAGTGCCTGCATTGTCAATTTTGAGTGAAGGGGGAGTTTTGTGGTCTAAAAACTGCCTTGTTCTCCTGTCAAATGCTTTTCAACTTTCCTGGAATGAGTTACATAATAGGTTTGGTAGTAGAGGTGTGTGTTGACCATAGTTGGTCATCATAACAAATCTACTAGTCTTTGGGGGGGGATTATGTGGGGGTAGATTATTTTTGGGGTGGCAGCCTTATGGTTCAAGGATTATCAGCACCTCTAATTACCCCAAACCGAGGCCCTTTGTCAGTCTTTGGATATGACAGACAAAGAAGTGTGGTGTGTGGGGGGTGAGGGGGGGGGGGTCAATATGAAACCCAGTGGTTCTATAACATCTCACTGTAGATTACAGTAATAGACAGTGGTTTGAAATATGAATGGACCATATACTGAGAGTATGACAACACACATGCGTTTCCCAAGTGAGGAGGGAAAATATGATGACGCCATGTCCTGGAGGATAAAGGTGTCTGGCCAGACCAGCCAGGGAAGCCCAGCCCGGATCAGAATAACAGTTTGGAGAAGAAGACTGAACACAATGCTAGGCTGGGTTAGGGATAATCCCTTGGATTGGGAGACTCTCTGGGATTATAGAACCTTGTTGCTGGTGCTCTCAGGCAGAGAGAGAGAGAGAGAGAGAGAGAGAGGGGGGGGGGGGCAGATGGTTGTGATGGAGATAGGACTGACTGACTGGATGGCTGACTGGCGGACTGAATGACTGACTGGCTGACTGACTTTCTGGCAGAACAGCCTGGACAGAAGCCAAGCCGTTTTAGGTCACTGTCTATCTGTGGCCTGGGTGACCTGGCTGGCTGGCTGGTCCTGAATCTGTGTGCCAAACAGGTCATGTCAAAGATGCCAACCGCAGTGACCAACCTGAGATTAGGCCACATGAGCTCAATCCTAATATCGTTCAGAGTTCCACACCATATACAGTACATTGTGTGAATTCCTCAGTATAAATTGTGGATTTACTGTAGGTGCCAATGGGAGAACATCTTTACATTTACATTACATTTACATTTAGTCATTTAGCAGACGCTCTTATCCAGAGCGACTTACAGTAAGTACAGGGACATTCCCCCCGAGGCAAGTAGGGTGAAGTGCCTTGCCCAAGGACACAACATCATTTGGCACGGCGGGGAATCGAACTGGCAACCTTCAGATTACTAGCCCGCTTCCCCAACCACTCAGCCACCTGACTCCCTTTGCCACCTGACTCCCTTTATATCTTATTATCTTTATATGTCTTGTGTGGTTCTCAATCCGAGGTCCAGTACTATAGCTAACGGAGGGAATGTTTGGGTTTGAATGAAAGTCTTGTTTCTGCTGTACGGTAGTGTTGTTTGGGTGGAGCAGGCCGATGCCAGCCCCCTGTGGCTGTGAATTCTCCTCAGTCCAATCCAGCCAGGAGGAAGGACGCAAGTCATGAGTCTAAAACAGGAATGAGATGAAAAGCTAATGTTGGGTTTAATGGGGTTTTTGAAGCCAAGGCTAACAGATACCGAGACAGATACAAGAATTCTCATCACAAACCCCTTGACAACTGTTTCTTTTGCTTTTGTGTACTGTGACTGCATTCAGTAAATTATTTGTATTTTGGTTTCAGAAATCCCAAATCTTCTCTTGAGTGTGTAAACAGAGTGAACATGGACTCGGTTCAGAGAATCCAGAACCTGGCGGTTTTGATCCGTCAAATCAAAATGTATTACCTGGTGAGTTCAATCTTTCTGTCCCTGTTTTTCCATCCTAAAACTTTCAGCTCATAAACTCTGTCTACCAGACATTCCTCTGTCTTATACTGTATGGAACATTGAAATATATTTCAACAGCTGGTCCGAATGGTCACTCCATTCTTGTGAGTGTTATCACACACACTCACTGGCTGGGACACAAACACACACACGAAGATGCATGCTTTCACTGACCCACACACAGGCCTAAAAACACACATGCAATATTCCTTTTCTTCATTTCTTTCTGTCTCTCTCTCTCTCTCTCTCTCTCTCTCTCTCTCTCTCTCTCTCTCTCTCTCTCTCTCTGTCACACACACACACACCCAGGCAAGAGCTTTTTTTTAAACCAAGGCAAGGTTTAATTCTCTCTACAGGGAGTAGCTCTGTGCACATCTGTCCCTCTGTCCCCCTCCTCCCCTCAGCCTGGACTAGCCTGGCCTGGCATGGCGCGGTACATCAGCCTGTCAGTCAGGCTGTTCTTAAGACGCCTGGCCTAAATATCATCATCCACCCAGTAAACATCTGTGCATCCCCCAGTGTGGCCAGTTGCAGAGTTACAGTTAGGCTGTGTGTGTGTGTTATAGACTGCAGCACTGCAGTGACCCAGGACACACAGCTTTGAAATGACCCCATTTGAGACCACCATGCCGTATCATCGAGTCCACTAGCATGTTCTGTAGGATAGAGCTTCTGTGGTAAATGTAAAAGATGTGTGACATTAGAGACAACAAAACAGGATTGGGGAGACCGCTGGTCCTCTGTGTGCTTCAGGGATTAGGAAAATCGCATTTCAGATAAACATCGGAAATCACCCTTTTCGCCATGGCTGTTGGTATGTTTTTATAGCTAACGCTGCATCATTGACAGGGATTGATTGTAGCAAAAGCACTGGCCGTATATCCATTTGCAATGAGATAGACTTCAGCAATCGCTCGCCTATCTCACCACAAACGGATTGGCTGGCTCTGTTTTGAAACAGTGAGACAGACCGTCCCTGAGACTCTGATATATATATATCTTTGAGGAGTCCTGCCTCTCATCCAAGTGATGTTCTCTCCCCAGAGGCAGGACGAGAGTCCGGGGACTCCGATCACGCCGAGCTCTTACTCAGCAAAACCAGGGAAAAGGAAAACACAGAGTTGAAGCAAAATCACTAATTACTTACAGACTCAGGTGGCAAGTGAAGCTGCAGCCCACTCTCTCTCTCTCTCTCCCTCTCTCTCTCTCTCTCTCCCCCCCTCTCTCTCTCTCATGTCATGTTTGGAGGTCTTATCTAACTGATGAAACATAATCGGTTTCACACTGTTATGATGAAGATGTGGTTTCTTCATCTGTAGCAAGGCTGAAATAACACTTGTCGTATCTGTGAGCTTCACTCCAAATCAAATCGAAATCTTTCTGTAACAACACACTATGAAGTCCTGATTTAAGAGAAAATAAGATTGGTAATCTTTCTGACCTAGGCTTGTAGACTTTTAGAAGGAAGAGAGAAGGTGGCACAGCATCCAGTCTAGTATGCTAAACATTCCTCCTAGGTAATGGGTGGCGTTCTGTGGAAAATGTGACTGCTGGTCGACTTCACCTCACTAAAGCTGGGCTAGTTTCCCCAGACTGGAGCTCTCTCACTGGGGAGTTTGTAATAGTTTCCTCAACTTCAGGGGGTCACTCCATTTTTCCTGAGGAGCATTTAAACATCATCATTACCATGCCACACACACACACCACACACACACACACAACACACACACACACACACACACACCACACACACACACACACACACCACACACACACCACACACACAACACACACACACACACCACACACACACACACACACACAACACACACACACACACACACACCACACACACACCACACACACAACACACACACACACACCACACACACACACACACACACCACACACACACACACACACACCACACACACACACACAACACACACACACACACACACACACACACACACAACACACACACACACACCACACACACACACACACACACCACACACACACACACACACACAACACACACACACAACACACACACACCACACACACACACACACACACAACACACACACACACACACACACTGTAACCCCCTCAACAGTCCCCAAACGAAAACGAGAAGGCAACAACAGTAAAAAAAAAAAAAGCCCTTGAGCCATTATGTCCGCTTTCCATCTGCAGGCATCCATGCTACATTTGTCTAAGGGGAGCGCTAGCCAGCTATACATACATAACCTTTCTTCCTGAGCTAGCTCTGGCTGGACCCCAAACAGCAGTCTTTGTGCTCCCGTCTCCCGATGGAAACTCCCTTTATCTGCCTGCTCTCCTCCTCCTCCTCCTCCTCACCACCCTCCCCCCCCTCCCTCCCTTCTTCTCATCGCTCTTTCTTTCCCTCCGTAGGAGAATCTGAGGCAATTGATCATGATCCCCCCTCCTAACGTGCTGCTGCTTGGGAAGTCACCTCACTCTGGTAGGTCTGTTCTCTGACAAAGGCTTCCTCTTCTCTGGCCTCTTCATTTCACTGCTGGTCGTCCATGTCGAGGAAGAATCCGAACTACTGTATGATTCCACTGGGATGTGTTTGCCTTGAAGGGGGATCCCCCTTCTGCTTGGTAATGAGACGTGTGTGATTACGATCGGTTTGTACTTGTCGATTCTCTCGACTCAAATCAGTCTTCGTACTAGGATGTGCTTCCCCAGTACCTACTCACCCTTTTTCCCCTTGGGACATGTATCATTGCATCTCACTTCCCATCAGGGTGATGTGGCTGGGTGGCATTGAGGACTGGGAGGGCTCGGGTGTGGTCTGACACTAATTCACCACACCGCCTTTCCAGTTCCAACCTCTCTCTGCCCCTTTATCTCTCACTTCCAATGGAAAATTCAATTTTTTGTTGTCAGAGCAAGGCCTGGAGGAGATGAAGAAGGTGTTGCTGTTGCTGTTGGGATGTGCTGTCCAGGTAAGTGTGTGTGTGTGTTTCGGGGGATGTGGGTGGGGCGGGGAGGGGAGGCAGTGTGTCATTGTGAGTGTGTGTTTGTTTGTGTTTTTAATTCCGATATTAAGATTGGGGAGACCTTGGTTTCACCCCACTAACAGGATGTCCGCTCCTCAGGCCGTCCAGACTCATTTCCACTCGAATCTCTCCTTGTCTCTCGCGCCTCCTCTTTTTTAGTGTGAGAAGAAAGAGGAGTACATCGAACGGATCCAGACACTCGACTTCGACACGAAAGCTGCCATAGCAGTTCACATCCAAGAGGTATCTAATACAGACACTCTTTCTGTCTGTGTGTGTGTCTGTGTGTGTGTGTGTGTTCCTTCGTTTTTCTATTTTGAAATCCTTCTCCTCGGTGGTGGAACATGCTGGAGGGTGACCTATGCTCACAGCAATCATTTACGTTTCATGTTTCAGTTTCATGTCCTTTGTGCAGGGTCATACATACATTTCTAAACAGATATTTCTCCAGTTGCACATAAGAATAACCAAACAATTTCCCTGAGGTCAACAAGATCACATGTAGTTAAAGTCATACGGGCTGAAAAGGGATGGCACCATAAATTCAACTGAATTACAAACAGCCCCTTAGAAATCATTAGAATGCTCTGGAACGAACAGTGTGTATGAAACAATACATGCTCACAGAGCATGGAGATCTGTAGTACTTCAACCCTCCAGTGCAATCCTCAGGTCTGAAGGGGCAGAGGGCAGTGTGCAGACTGCCAAGTTTGGATCTATCAAGTGTGTTAAAAGAGACAATCCCGCACTGTTGTCATGGTCACAACAGCGTAAACAAACAGTGTTCCAAACGTTGTACCTTGACATGCTGTTTTTGAAGGTCTAGGTTGTCTAGAAAGATTGTTAGATTCGGTCTTTCTTCGACCGTGGCTGTTCAATCCAATGATATCATCAGATTACATACGCAACACATATCGTTTGATTAGGTAATCCCAACGCTTATCAAACACTGTATACGGAGTCACTCTTTAGTACTTTGACATCTTCCCCTCCCCACCCTCCAATCATGTCCAACCAGGTGACCCACTGTGAGGACAGCGTTCTGGACCTCCACTGGCTGGAGGCCAGCGGGCTTCACCCAGACGACCTGGAGACGGTGTCCAGGAACATGGCTCTGCACCTCAGACGGCTGGTGGAGCAGAGGGACTCACAGCTGGAGGTACTGACCCCGACACAGCCGCCCACGCAGAGAAAGGAGCGTGTTAGTAAAGAGATGCAACCCCCCGGGAACTGCAGGGCGTCGTTCGGATGCCTTGAAATGGAATCGGTGTGAAATGTAGTCCCGCCAGGACATCAAAAGGTGTCCTGCGCTGTGGTCAGCGGTTGAAACGGCGATTGAAAGACCTTGAGAGGGTGTCGCAACGCTAAAGATAGCATTGTCGTGTCAGACGTTTGACGGAGCTGTACAAGTCAATGATTAGCTCTCTGTCCTAGTCCGACCTATGACACGTTGGGGATTCAGTAGAAGAGAAACGTCAGGTGTTTGTGTGTCCCCCCCCCCACCCACCCCACCCCCCCCACCCTCCCACCCCCCCACCCCAGTCCATAGTGGAGCTCATGCTGGACAGGGAGAGCCCCCCGCCCTCCCCTCCAGACGCCCAGTCCCCCAGCGAGGGCCCCAGCATGCACCAGCAGCAGCCAGGCGCCCATCAGCACCTGGCCGTGGAGCTAGCCGACGCCAAGGCCAAGATCAGACGCCTGCGACAGGAGCTGTGAGTGGAAGACACGCACATACACACACTTGTACTACACAGACACACACACACACACACATGCATACTCACTTACATACACACAGGCGCTCATCTTTGGTCCAGATTGACTTTACACATACTTCGTTTACACACTGTTTTTTCCTGTGAGCATGGTTCAAGTGTGAGCCAATGGTGACATGGTGCCAATACGGGGTGGAGGAGAGAGAGATACGGATTGTCACACACACAAGCACACCCATACAAACCCATACACACACACACAGGATAAGATGCCTAGGGGGAGTTTGGCCCAGATTACTACAAGCCTTGGCAAGATCCATGGACTTGCAACATTATTGACCCACATCGGCCATCCACTATGTACGCTAAACACACACCCACACACTCTCTTTCACACACACACTCACACACTCACATACCACCACTACCACAAGCACCACAATCCACCGTTGAACTCACCCATCCATCCATCCCTCCATCTCTCTCATTGTCTGAGCATGGATGTGCTGACTCTGTCCCCGGGGCTGTGCAATATCATAAAGCAACTCTACACGGCATGACTTTGCGCTTTTCAATAGCAACAGCGCAGCACAGTGCTAGCGCTTTGTATGGGAAATGCAATAGCTCTAGGAAGAAGTACATTCTTGTCAACCAAATGATAGATCTGAAACAACCTGGATAATGGAAGCTCTCGGCTGTGAGAGATGAGGGCCGGTCACGCATAGCATGATGACGCGGGAGAGACATGCTTCTCAGAGCAGATGAGGGTTAAGACAGGGTGGAATGGCGTGTGCGTGTGTGTGTGTGTTTGTGTTTGTGGCTGGGTGGGTGAAATCTGTCCAGCTTAGCTATCAAGTGCTTGTCATCCAATATCTGTCATCCACTGGAAAACACGAAACGACTCACTTTGTTAAAGGAATAGGATGGGGTTGTGGGATTATGTGTGTGTGTGTGTGTGCTTTTGCATGTGTGTCCATTACCAGCATGCTTAGCTGTGTGAGAATAAACAGTGTGTGTGTGTGTGTGTGAATATAACTAGCATGTTCAAACCACGCACACCAGATAACCCTCTCCATCCCTCCATCCCGCCATCCCCCGTTCCAGAGAGGAGAAGAGCGAGCAGGTGCTGGACGGCAGGCAGGAGCTGGAGAACATCGAGGCTGATCTAAAGAGGCTTCAACACGAGGTAGACCAGGGGGCTAGCTTCATCTAGCATCTTCTAGCAGAAGTAACGGCATCCATACTATTAGCTGGACCCAGGCTGGTCCCAGTACGTCGCTAGGTGGACCCAGGCTGGTCCCAGTACGTGGCCCGTCCCGTGTCACGCCCCCGCTGGGAGGCTCACTAAACACGACCACTCTCCCTCCCTGGAGGTGACCTTGTAACCTTAACTCTTACTGACACACATTGACCCCCTTATCTGTACCATTGAGATTAACACAGAGATTAATGTATATTGTAGTTTAGTTTAGACGTGGGCTTAGTGACAGTGGTCATACTCTTCTGTTGTGGGACAGCGCAAAGGCTTAATGTGGATTTGCGCGCCAGGTTTCTGACTCTGTGTTTCATGTGAAAGTACAATGTTTAGTTCACCATTTAGCCTGTATCAGAGTGCGAATGATACAATGACAATCGGGGGGGGTCCTCCAAGTCTTACTTAGGGGGGTCAAACCCCCCCGTAATTCGAACCCAGGCCTGTATGGTACACATTTCATAGGTATGTTTCGTTTTTTTCCAAATCGCTTTTTTTTTCCTTTTGAGAAACACCAAGAAGCATTCTTTGGCTGTCATGCCTATACGTCCTCACCTGCCACCCTGTGGGTGTTTTTTTCCCAGAATGCGTCGTTGCTGGCAGACGCGCGGGCGGCGCGCGCCTACCGCGACGAGCTGGACGCCCTGAGGGAGAGGGCCATCAGGGCGGACAAGCTGGAGAGCGAGCTGAGCCGCACCCGGGAGAAACTGCACAACATGGAGTTCTACAAGACTAAAGTGGAGGTACGGCATGGAGGGAGGCAGTCCTGAGGCAGGCTATGCTAATGGGGGTGTGGAGGGAGGCAGTCTGGAGGCAGGCTATGCTAATGGGGGTGTGGAGGGAGGCAGTCTGGAGGCAGGCTATGCTAATGGAGGTGTGGAGGGAGGCAGTCCTGAGGCAGGCTATGCTAATGGGGGTGTGGAGGGAGGCAGTCCGGAGGCAGGCTATGCTAATGGATGTGGTTATAAATGCCAGTGGTTATGTGTCGTAACCGGATGTGTGTGTGTGTGTGTGTGTGTGTATCTACCAGGAGCTGAAGGAGGACAACCAGGTTCTGCTGGAGACCAAGGCGGTGTTGGAGGAGCAGGTGGAGGGCTGGCGAACACGCTCAGACAAGCTGCACCAGCTGGAGAAACACAGTCTGCTGCTGAAGGCCCGGGTCCACGACATGGAACAGGTAGGCTTTCTGACCGTCTAACAACCAAGAGTAAACAAAGAGTTTTGGGGTTCAAATATCAAGACCATCAGTGTCCCACCTCAGCCCTACATTCCAGTTTTGAGATGTTTTCAACTTTGGGAGTTTCTTTCTCATTCTTCCTCTCTCACCCTCTCCTCTCCCCCAGGAGAAGGAGGTGGACAGGAGGCGTGTAGAGGAGCTGCAGGAGGAGAACCTGGCTCTGTGTCTGGCCCAGAGGAGGAGCATGGAGGAGTCCCAGCATCTGGGCTGGGAGCTGGAGCAGCTCTCCAAGAGCCCTGACAACACAGAGAGTAAGCTTCTGATCCGGTCTGGTCCGGTCCGATCCGGTCTGGTTCAGTCTAAACCTGTTAGCACACGACATCAAGACGTTAAAATGTTTAGTTTACCGACTACTTCAAAAGCCAGTTAGAGTTCAATCATTTGAAAGACAAACATAAGTGTGATGTGTGTTTGTGTGTGTGTGTGTGTGTGTGTGTGTGTGTGTGTGTGTGTGTGTGTGCGCAGGTCAGAAGTCCCTGAGCGAGGAGGTGAGCGAGAAGACCAGGAGTCGTCTGCTGAAGCTGGAGAAAGAGAACCGCAGTCTGCTCAGGACCATCGAGGACCTGAAGACCGTCTGTGGCCTGCGACCGCACCACGACCGCAACCACCCCGCAGCGGACATCTACGGCTCCACCCAGAGCACATCCTCCTTTGAGCATCCCCCGCTAGCCCGAAACGAGACAAGGGACGCCGCCGCGATGGACGAGGGCGACTCGTCCCTTTCCTACACGTCGGCGCCTCAACGCGCCCACGGCGACGAGTCCGAGGCAGAGATCGCCCGGCTGGAGAGAGAGAGCGAGACCCTGGAGGAGAAGATGGACCCTCGGGAGCAGGAGAAAGGTCAGCTGGAGGAGGAAGGGGACCTGAAAGACCTGACCCCCGACCTGGAGGCGCCGGAGAAAGGCTCTCCTCACTGCTCGCCCCGTTCCAAGAACAGCAGCCCTCTCTGGGGCAGCTTGGCGAGCCGCTCGCCCTACTCCTCCAAGCACACGGAGCGTCTGCAGGCCAAGTGCGGTGTGCTGGACACGGAGAACCAGCGCTTGCAGGCTGCCCTGGATAACACTGGTGGGTTTCTAGAGGATGGACGAAGTACAACACTACTAACGTTTACATTTATTAATTTAGCGGACACTCATATCCTAATCAATGTATAAATAGGGATGAACGTGACATCTGTGGATGTGTTGATCGATGATCGATGTCATTTTGAGATCGATGAAGCCCCCATTCATCCGTCTCCTTGTTCCCACCCTCCGGGCCAGGTCGTAAGCTCCAGCGCGTGGAGGCGGAGGTGCAGGAGCTGGAGGCGGAGAACCAGGCCCTGCAGGCGGGGCTGGAGGAGCTCCGGATCTCCTCCCGGAGGCTGGAGCAGCTGGAGGTGGAGAGCCGCACCCTGGAGCAGGAGGCCTCGGGCCTGGAGAGGGACAAGAGGAGGCTGGAGAAGGACAACCGCAGGCTCAAGCAGCAGGTCAGCGGTGGGGGTGGGGGTGGAGGAAGTGGTGGGGGTGGAGGTGGAGGAAGTGGTGGGGGTGGTGGAGGAGGAAGTGGAGGAGAAGGAAGTTGGGGTGGTGGTGGTGGTGGTGGAGGAAGTGGGGGTGGAGGAAGTGGGGGTGGAGGAAGTGGGGGTGGAGGAAGTGGGGGTGGAGGAAGTGGTGGGGTTGAGGAAGTGGGGGTTGAGGAAGTGGGGGTGGAGGAAGTGGGGGTGGAGGAAGTGGTGGGGTTGAGGAAGTGGTGGGGTTGAGGAAGTGGGGGTTGAGGAAGTGGGGGTGGAGGAAGTGGTGGGGTTGAGGAAGTGGGGGTTGAGGAAGTGGGGGTGGAGGAGGGTGGTTGGGTCAGAGTCTTCTGCAGATGGGTTCGTGGTCGAGAACTCAGGTCTGCTCCTCTCATCCACACTGGGTGTTTGGGAGACGTCTTGGGTGTTCCGAAAGGCTTTACTCTCGGTCCCCCGCTTCAAGCAGATCACCAGAACAACAGTCTGACTGTGTCCCGTTCCGCCCCTCCCAGGCAGAGATCCAGGACGCCACCCTGGACGCGGCCAACGTGCGCGTGGCCAGCCTGGAGCGAGACGCCCGCGCCCTGGGGAAGGAGGCGGAGGGCCTGAGGGAGACGTCCGAGAGGGTGAAGACCCTGGAGAGGGACAACAGGGAGCTGGCCAAGCAGACGGCCATCGACCACAGGACCCTGGCCACGCTCAGAGAGGTCAGTGGGCACGGGGCTGGTTAAAGGGATAGTTCGCTTGAATGAGAGGCCTGGCTATGCTGTGTCACGTCAGGGGTGTCTTGATGAGATGTGAGGGTCGGAGATATAACATTGGGATGAAAATTGTTTGTCTTTTGTTTCTTCTCTGGGATTTGTGCATCGTTAAAGCCGGCTACAGTAACATTTCCTGATGACTCATTGCGCTGAAAGAACAAAGTGGATAAACATGAATAAAACATTTTCCTTCTGAAAAGTTACCTCAGATGCTCCAACTGATTGTTAGGGCTGTGTGTGTGTGTGTGTGTGTGTGTGTGTGTGTGCACGGGCATGTGTGTGTTGTAGGAGTTGGTGAGTGAGAAGCTGAAGAGCCAGCAGAGAGAGAATGAGCTGGAGAGGCTGGCCCACCAGCTGGAGCTGAAGGTGTTCAACCTGGACTCTCCTGTCAGTGATGAGGAGACCCCAGAGAGCAGGTAGAGATACAGTCTGCACAGACAGACTCCCTCCAACTGGTACACAGCTTTAAAACTATGGCTGTGAGATGTGGATACAGAATAATATAACTGAAAAATAATGACATATTATAATATTTTGAAAAAATTCTCCACATCTACTTCTGAGCTATTAAGCTAAACAAATTCTTCAGTAAATGTTACAGGATTCTTGAATCTGCCAATACAATTGTGCTCTTCCACCCCCCAGTAGGTTCAAGATGCTGGAGTCGGAGCTGGAGTCTTCCCTGAAGAGGTCCCTGCAGATCAAGGAAGACAAGATGGCCGCCCTCGAGGCTCGTCTGCAGGAGTCCTCCACCCTCAACCAGCAGCTCCGCCAGGAACTCAAGACTGTGAGGGCTTTTCAGTCTCAACCTCAAATGTTTTATATAGGCTTTTAACATTAAAGAAGTGAAGATGTCTGTCCCCTCCCCAAGAAAAAGGAACAATGAAACATTGTCTGACCTTTGACCCCTCTCTGTCTCTCTTCCAAAAGGTGAGGTTGAACTACGAGGCACTGCAGCAGAGAAACGAGGAGGAGCGGGCGGACGCTGGCTCCGCCCCCCAGAGGGAGAGTGGCAGGGCTGCCAGCGAATGGCAGCGGGAGAGCCAGGAGGCCACCAGGGAGCTGCTGCGGGTGAAGGACCGCCTCATCGAGGTGGAGAGGAACGTGAGTGGACGAGATTTATGATGGATCAGCTAGAAGGCCAGTCGGCAGTGTAAACACACCGTTTAGCTACGCCGGTTAACTTTTCTCCTCCTTCCATCCATTCTACTACTTTTTCATGTTCTTGTAGTGCTGGTAGGATTGCCTGTTGCGTTACGCAAGACAGTGACGGTGAACTAGAACCTGAATCAGTCTATAAACCAGTTCACAGTGAACTACAACCAGTTCATGAACAATGTGGGTCAACATACTGAGTAATCAGATATTGATCCTGGCCCTCTCTTGTCACCCACCCCACCCCCTTCCCCTTCTCTCTCTCTCTCTCTCTCTCTCTCTCTCTCTCTCTCTCTCTCTCTCTCTCTCAACCATTCCTCTCTCTCTTTCTCTCTCAACCATTCTTCTCTCTCTCTCAACCATTCCTCTCTCTCTCTCTCTCTCTCTCTCTCTCTCTCTCTCTCTGTCTCTCCCTTAACCATTCTTCTCTCTTCCTCCCTCTCCCCCTTTCCCTTCCCTCCCCCCATCCCTCCCCCCTCCCCCAGAACGCCACCCTGCAAGCGGAGCGCCAGGCTCTGCAGGCCCAGCGGACTCAGCAGGAGGCCCAGTCCGAGGGGCTGCAGGCCCAGATCCTGGCCCTGCAGAGGCAGACCGCCTCGCTGCAGGAGAACAACACGGCGCTGCAGACGCACAATGCCAACCTGCAGGTGGGGCCCTCCTCACCCGCTCCCGCTACCGCTCCTACTGGGACCTGCCGCATCGCAGAGCACTCTGACACGCTTACACACCTGACCTGGCTCTACCTCACCACACACCTGACCTGACTCTACCCTCCCTCCCCCCTCCCTCCCTCCCTCCGGCGGCCCAGGTGGAGAAGTCCACTCTGAACTCCCAGAGCGCCTCCCTGCTGGCCCAGAACGCCCAGCTTGCAGAGGCAGCAGTCGTCGGCGGAGAGCGAGCGCGAGGGCGCGGCGCGGGAGCGCGAGGAGGCGCGCGGCGTCCACGAGCAGCTGCTGCTCGACCACGAGCGGCTGGCGGCGCTGCACGAGCGGCAGGCGCAGGAGTGCGAGGCGCTGATGGGGAAGCACGGCGGGCTGAAGCACGCTCACCGCAGCCTGGAGCTGGAGCACCGCACCCTGCAGGACAGGTACGCCCTCCTGGGACACCTCACGTCAGGGGAACTAGTCCTGGACAATGACTAGTCCTGGAAAATGACTAGTCCTGAAAAAAGACTAGTCTTGGAAAAAGCCAAGTCCTGGAAAAAGTATTGTGACAGTCAAAGTCAAGTCATGTAAAAAGTCTGTGGGCTTACATTCGTGTCCTTGTGCGTGTGTGTGTGTGTGTGCTGCAGGTACAACACTCTGCTGCAGCAGAGAGCCAGGCTGGAGGGCTTGGAGAAGGCCCTGAGGGAGGAGCAGGAGAAGATGGCCTTGGAGAAGGAGCAGCACAGGACCACCGCCTCCGAGTGCCGCAGGCTCCGGGACGAGAAGGACTGGTGAGGAGGACACACACACACACCATATACACACACACACACCATATACACACACACACACACACGCACACCATATACACACACACACAATACACACTGTCCCTACACACACATGCAGCTCACTCTTGACGCACGTAGACCTTCCCCAACTCTCATACGTAGATACTGTCTAATAATACTTCAGGCTGAACCAAACCCACCGCCAGCTGGTGAAGGACAATGAGGAGCTTCAAGCCGACCATAAGAACCTGAAGACCCTGCTGAACAGCACCAAGCTGGACCAGACCAGGCTGGAGTCGGACTTCTCCAAGCTTAAGGATCAGTACCAACAGCTGGACATCACCTCCACCAAGCTCACCAACCAGTGTGAGGTACAGATTGGCTTTGATTGGAAATTCCAACATTTGGATACCGAATAGTTTCTTCTTCACTGTTTTTGTAGTCATTTGTAGGACCGAGTCAAATCTGTTTATGTGGATTTTCGATTGTCGTCGAATGAGCCGTGCGCTCTCGAGCTGAGGTTCCTGTGTTCCGCGTGCAGCTTCTGAGACAGGTGAAGGGGAACCTCGAGGAGGAGAACCGGCATCTTCTGGACCAGATCCAGACCCTGATGCTGCAGAACCGGACCCTGCTGGAACAGACCATGGAAAGCAAAGACCTGTTCCACGTAGAACAGAGACAGTACATGTATGGAACCCTTCCATCGCATCAGGGTCACACTTCAGCACTCAAGTTCTACTTCGCAGTGTTCTATATACAACAGTATCCATGTTGACATATCTAGAAGTTTGGCTGTGTGCATGTAACTATCTCTTCAGACATCTGGAAGCATAACACTTTTTAGGAGAGTGTGTTAGAATTGCTTGGGGAGTTATGTTGGCCCCTCTGCACCAACAACACAGACAGAGCATCCTCATCATTCTATTTAGGGGACCCAAAATATTCTGCTACTCTGAGCATACCCAGTGGAGCTCCCGGTTTAGCCGAGTCGTGGATTATTGATGCTGTCTGACATAAGTGATGTGCCAGGTTTCAAAACAAAATTGACTGACCTCAAATTCACTCGTTCTCTCTCTCTCTCTCTCTCCATCTCTCTCTCTCTCTCTCCATCTCTCTCTCCATCTCTCTCTCTCTCTCTCTCTCAACACATTGGCTTGGACCAGATGAATCTCACTCAGATAGTTATCTGCCGTTAGCAGATCAGATATGAAGGCAGAGTGTAAAGCACGACAACTTTTATAGCTTCATTGTTTCTTCAAAAACCACAACTTTATTGTTTTGAGATGTTAAAGGAGCAGTCTTACAGACACTTTGACAGTTGAACTAAATCAGACCGGTGAGTGTTTACTCCTGAATGTAAACACGTCCAGATCACCCCTCCTCCTCTAACCTCTGGCTAATGCTAGCCTGGGTGTTATTTTGACTGTGAGACCAGTACTGTGTGTATCTCTCATTCGCTTTTGCTTCCTCCTCATAGAGACAAACTGAACGAGCTGAGGAGGCAGAAGGAAAAGCTAGAAGAGAAGATCATGGACCAGTACAAGTTCTACGACCCGTCGCCTCCACGCAGGTACCTGAAACGTGTTCCCTAACCACCGTCGTACATCACACAATCACACCGACTGCACGTTACCGCCACACTTTGAGAGAGAACAGGTTCAAACGGGGGGGTGGGTTTTCCCCCTTCTCTCCCTTCCGACCCTCCAGACGAGGGAACTGGATCACCCTGAAGATGAGGAAGCTGATGAAGCCTCGCAGCCGAGAGCGAGGGTCCGAGCACACGCCCGGCTCCCCGCCCCCCACGCGCTCCGGCTCCAGGGAGGGCCCCCCCGGGGGCCCCGTCCCCTCCTCCTCCTGCCGGGACGACGGCTCCTTCGACGGCTCCGGCGGCTCCGGCGGCTCCGGCGCCTCGGTGACGGACGCGCTCTCGCCGCGCCGCCGCAGCAGCAGTGAGTATAACCTCTCTGACCACACCAGGCCCAGGCCGGGCCACGATTGGCCGGGCAGGAATCTACGGCAGCTGTGGGCGGAGCTGTTTTCGACAGGGCCGTCCCCCCGCCACCTCCCATTGGACAGGGAGATGGGAGGCTTTTGACATCAGCCATTACGTCGTCATTTGAGGACGTTTCAGCAGAGAACTCTCCTATTTTTATAGATGCCCCTCCCCCCTCAGAGGGAAAAATAAATGATCTTTCAGATAATCGAACGAAATCATTGCTTATCCCTTTCTGTCTTACTGAATAGTCTTCTTCGGCCCATACATGCATACATACAGTACATGCAGTACACATATGTATACAGGATTGGATGACATGGCATGCATAAACCGTCCATGTTTGTGAACACCCAAAAACCTGCCATGTCTACCCTGCTCTCGAAGAAGTGTGCTTTCTTGCATTTCCTGTGTCCGTGTTGTGCGTTCACGTGTGTTCTCTTCATTCCACTCTCTCTCTCTCTCCCTCCCTCACTCCACCCCTTCCTCCCCGTCTCCCTCCCTTGTCCCTCACTCCGATTCCTCCCCTCCACCTCTGCCTCCCCTCGTGTTCGCGCGTTCGCAAAGTGTCCGCCCTGAAAATCTTTCCCCTCATGAGGAACAGACTGAAGGACAGGGACAAAGTCAAGTCTGTCTTCCGTTCCTCCATGTGTAAGAAACGCGACCCGGTCGACCAATCGGCGCCTGCCGAACCTCATCTGGGCTGTCGTTAGTTTTTTTTGTGTGTGCTTTAACCTCATTAGCGCGCAGTGATTTCTTCCTTTTGTCGTGCCATGGTTGCTATTCACAGACTAGCTCGGCATAGTTTGCAGTGATTTAGACCACCGCTCTTTCAATCACTTCTCGCTAGCGATCTTTCATGGCGGCATTCCTGCATATCATTATCAGTGCTAAAATGCAGCTACTGTATGAAGGTCAACTGTCATAGCCATTCCCTTCTGACATGAAAATCACAAATCACACAACCAGACCATCCACCATCCCAATGTCCATTATATTCTCATCTATACAGAAGCTATATCTAAATGTCTGTGTCTTTGGAAATATTTGACTGTATCTGCCCTCTGCATAACTGACTGACTAACGGCATATGTAGAGCAGTTGGTTTCAAGGTCGCAGCACAGCACAGTCCACTCAGAGGTCAGGGGAATACTGCATTGCAGGAGTGCCTCAGAACTGCATGTGCTTCTGTTTCCCTGGGAGCAGCTAGCCAGGGGACACAGAGGGGCAAGCCGTACAGATGGGATATAGTGTTTGTTTATTTATTTAATACTGTATTTGTCTCAATGGGATAGCCAGAGAAAAGGGGCGTGGGTGTGGGGGATTGAGGAAGGTTTTTAAGGAAGCCACTCTGCATACTTCAACTCATTTCTCACTACTTCACTCTTCACTCCTCCCTCCTCACCCCCCCCCCCCCCCCCCTCCTCCAAGCCCTTAATGACCTGATGGGCACTTCGCCCCTGGCCGTGGACCAATGGGGTGCCAGCTCAGAGCAGCTGGAGGGGGAGGGGTCAGAGGGCGAGGAGGACGGGAAGGAGACGTTGACCTCTTCCTCCCTCACCTCCTCCATCTTGTCCATCACCCATCCTCATCACTCCGTCACCACCACACCCTGCCATCTCACCACCAACAACACATCAGCCGTGCCGGAACGTTCTGAGTTCTGGGTGTCATCAGGTACATACAGCGTTCTCATTGGCTAACCTTTTCATGTTCCTGTTTCGTCATTGTATTGTTACATTCCGCAATTATTCCTTTTTATCTGTTGAGTATTTTAGTTTTGTTTTTTTTTTGCAGCAGGGATTGTTTTTTTGAGGCGGGAATTATAACATCTCAGTTCTATTGATGCGGCTTTTCCTCTTGCTTTTAACCAGAATCATGAAATAGCTACACCTCTGCATTCCTTCACACCCATCTGTCGGGGTGTCAATCTCTGACCTCTGACCCCATTCTGCTCCACAGACAAGGATTCTAACGACAGCGCCGTCCCATCTGGCTTCGATGACAACGATGACTTACAGAACCACGGTGAGCAATTAGACTGAGTGATTATTATGGGGGATTCGCCATGGCGATACAGATGAATAAAGCAGCAGTACAGGAATTAGGATGTAAATCCATCCGTCTAGTATAAACATGGCCTTGATTCAGATTAATCTCTGTTTTTCCAGAGTAGTCACCGGCGATATGAACGGCTTTGCAATGTTGCCACCTGTTGGCAAAGACATGTCATTACACTGGTTTTACAAGGGCACAAAGGTTTCCTGTTAAATATGGCATTACAAAATGGCATGTCAAGGATATAATCTCACATGCAGTTGACAAACAATAAAACGCAGTCATGATTGGGATGTTTAACCCTGAATAAATAACTGAATAGCTTTTTCTCTTTCTTGCCTCACTCGTCATCCAGGTCTGAAATCAGACACAATTAGGATATTTCAAAATTGGGGATGCCAACATAACAGCATTTCCCCCTGGTTTCTCCAGGTCTGAATGGCGTGGGGAGTCGCGCCCAGAGCGAGAGCAGCGGCGAGTTCAGCCTCAGCCTGGACAACGAGCCCTGGTCCAACGGCAGCAGCCCCATCCAGCACCCTCCCTCCCGCCGCTCCTCCTCCTGCCAGCCCCCCAGCGACGCCTCCACCCCCCGAAACGGCCGCCCGGCGCACAGGGACAAGGCGTCCAAGGGCTCCTCCTTGCCCATGCCCATCCCCACCGCGAGCACGCCTGGCGTGGCGAGCCACTCCGCGCACAAACCGAGAGAGGCGGGAAACGGGGACGTGTGGCCGTGCCGGAGGAGCGTCATCCGGAGGGGCTCGGGCGGGAAAATCGCCCGGCGCTTGTCCGCCGTCGAGACGGTCGGCGGGAAACCGGTCGAAGGACCTCCGGGGGCGAGCAAACCGGAGCGGACCCCCCCCCCGAGAGCCTCCGCCTGCTCCCCGATCACGGTCCTCTACGTCCAGGGTAAGTCGTCCTCCGCGTCGGGCTGCCTCAACTGCTTCTCCGCCCCGCTGGGGAAAGACGTCCGCCTGAGGGGGCCGCGCCCCCCGTCCACGCTGCCCCGGGCCAGCAGCGTCATCTCCACGGCCGAGGGGTCCTCGCGGCGCTCCAGCGTCAACAGCGACTGCAGGGTGGCGGGGGCCAAGATCGACCTTCGCGATCTCGCCGGCCAACGGTATTCAAGAGATGGAGGATTGCGGCGAGGATTCAGCCAATCGGGACGAGCGACAGCATACGGGTTTGAAAGAGGCCGTGCCGCCAGTCAAGCCTCCCAGAGACCCAGCTGTGGCCGCGGCAGAATCGGAACTCAAGGCTTCCTGTGTGGAGTCTCTGTTTGGCTCCCCCTTCGATTTCACCGCGGTTTTCTCCGACACCATCTTCAGCGAGGCCGCGGTCGCCACTCACGCCGAGAACGAGAAGAACCAGACGTTCCTTTCTCTGAACCCTTCCCTTGTCCGGAACATCAGCTGCCCGCCCCTGAAGCAGGAGTCCACTGACGACACAGCTCGGCCAGAGAACCAGAGCCAAAACCAAAATGGCCGCCACGACTGTGAAAGCAAGAGGGAGGTTGCCGATGACAAGCAGTTTGTTATTGCATGAATACGATCCTGATTTTGAGTTATGCAAATAAAAATACAGTTGCTATGCATCATTTGAATCTAGTCTGAGTGAAGGAAAAGCTACATTTAAATGTTTCATTTTGTTGGAAGGGAACGGCAGTACTGACTAGGTTATTTTTAGGAGTAGATGAAAGTAGAACTCCTTTTGCAGTATGTATTCACACCACTGTCTGTCTTTAAGATCCCTCAACTTTTAGATACAGTTTTGTACACATCAAGCACTACACCATCCTATTGTTATGGGCTTGATTCACAAGTTTAAATAAAATATACTTGATATGGGTTTACCTTACCTTAATAGTAATACATTGTTAGTAGATCATTCCTCTATTGCTATTACCTGGCTTAAGCACATTGACAATCCTACTTTGTGTATTTTAAGTTTGTTTGCCAAAACCCTTTTCAGTGTTGTGGAAAAGTATTTTTATGTATTTTATTTGTATTTATAAGCCCTTTTTGAGTGCGTCCTCAATACTCAAATGCACTTGTGAGTAACCTGCTCTGTTTCAATACAGTTGTTTTTTTGTTTGTTTTTTTGCCATTGTGTTATTTAGTCCTGGGAAAACTTTATCAAAACATGCTCATTAGAAACATAGTGTATATGTTGTCAAATAAAACATGTATCTGAATGTGTTATTTCACTTAAATTGATCAATTTTAAAGTGATTGTCCAGTACAGATTTAAGGAATGAATAATAAATTAGGGAAGTTTATAATGTTAAAACATTGTAATAAAAACGCGATTTTGATTGGACCCGGTTTTGTTACATAGCGACCATGTGACAAAACGAGGAAGTTTCATGGGTACGCTTGTGGTGTAAACTATTTTGTCCCGGATGGGTGGAGTGTTCGATTGATAGCCAACATAGCACTAGAAACTGGAAAACACAACGCATTCGGACTACTTCTGAATATGAAACGTAGAACCCCAGTGTTTCAATAGCTAACAACGAACGATTGCTGTTGTTACTGTACGTGCTGTGTAAGATACCTGCAGTTCGGCTGGAGTGGTTGCAACGATTATATCTTTCAGCGCGGCGAGTGTACCCGGGGTTTGGCAAGATGCTCAATGCCGCTGCTGCCGAGAGGAACAAGGAGCCCATTTTAGCGGTGCTACGGGAGTGTGTGGACACGAATAGACCATTGAACGCTCTTGAGATTTCCTCGGGTACTGGTCAACATGTTACTCACTTCGCACAATCCCTACGCAATATTCTATGGCAGCCGTCAGAATTTGATCGGCAGTCCATCGCCAGGTAATTTCAGAATGCATGCACTACCACGTACATATTTTATATATTCAGATTTGAACTATACGGTTCTCTCAAATGCGCAAGGTTTAGCGACAGAGTTGGCGCTATGACAGAATAATGAATATCGGTAAGATTGCAATTTAATGAAGGGCTACCCTTTCATTAGATGGACAACAGTGCAATTGTTTTCATGTGCACGTACGCATTGAGAACCGTCTCTTTTGTCCCCTGCAGTATAGAAGCGTACAGAGCACACTATAACCTGGACAATGTGAAGCCCGCCATCCACCTCGATGCCTCGCAGCCCAATGAACACTGGGCTGGGATCCAGCCCGAGTCTCTGGATCTAGTCCTTAACATCAACATGATCCACATATCTCCTATGGCCTGCACCGAGGTGAGAGGGCCCAGTCCTATGAATTGAGACCATCGTTTCCATGCATTTCAGATTCTAATTATTTGTGTAGCTTTTGCCGAGTGTCGCTAGTCTTCTGTTGATATCCTTGTTACACACAGGGGCTGTTTAAAGGAACGGGCGCCATCCTAAAACCACAAGGGGTCCTGCTGACATATGGGGTGAATATAATATTGATGAAGGCGTGCAGTGTTATATGCATGTTACAACACCGTGTGATTAACACCCAGCTTGAGGTTGAAACGACGCTACTGCTGTTTTCGCAGCCCTATGCGGTGAACGGGCGGATCACCCCTCAGAGCAACATCGACTTTGACTGCAGTCTCAGGCAACGGTGAGGCAGGATTTCATAGGCGGCAAAAGTGTGAAAGAGAGAGGGACATCTTGACTTCAGTTGAGAGTAGCTACTTATATGTTTCTTTTTTTCCCTTCCTCCCTCCTTCTATTTGTCTCTTTATGTTGGTTCAAGGTGCCCTGACTGGGGTCTCAGAGATGTCTCCCTGCTCAGTTCCTTGGCACAGAAGAGTGGCCTGTTCCTGGAGAAAGTGGTAAGGCGCAAGAAAGTGCAAATGTGTGTGTTTTGTACTTCCAAGGTGCCAGATTGTGACCGGTTTCTACCTGTTTAGGTCGACATGCCTGCCAACAACAAGTGTCTTCTGTTCCGGAAGGAAAGCTTGGTGTGAAGAATCTGCTATTATTCCTTCTGTTGATGCCACCTCAATCTGAGATTCTATTCCAGCTAATCACCATGCATTACTATGTCACTTCCTGCTCAGGATGACCAAGAATGAACATTTGACCAGTTCTTTAAACTAACTTGACCTATGACTTTATCCCTATCCACTCTAGTTCAGTTTGGTCCCAATATCCTCCATTCCTGAGTATTCACATTTCACAGAATACACTTGTGCACAGATTTTATACTTTGTATAACTTCAAACTGTATGGCTCACTCTTGTGCTTGAATAAAAATGAACACAAACAAGCATTCACAATATTTTCTACTTCATACAAGAGTAAAAAAAAAAAAGGGTTTTATTTTTGTAATACAACTTAATGGTTTAAAGAACAGGGATATTTACAATGAAAGGGAGTGCTTTACCAAATGCTTTGTTGAGATTCTTCACAGTTGGTTATACATAAACACGACGTTTAGTGAAATGTAATACAAACACGTAACACGACAACAAAAAAAACACTCGCCATGACTCACCATAATATTACCCTATTGGTAGTACTGGAAGGTCAGTACATGGCTACGTCAGTATGAGATGATCCACAACGTTACACATGATGCAACCGGCGTGTCTAATAACATCATTTACAACGACGTCATTTACAACAGCTACGATAACCCCCCCTGTAGTCAAGGTGACCAGCATCAGTCCTGAAACCTGTGGAGCATCTGGCAGGTCTTCTTCCCTATCACCTCGCGGATCTTCTTCAGCCTCCGGTCTGTGATGGGTCTGACGTAGCTGTCGGGCTGGATCACGGCCATGCCGTCCTGCACTTCCCCCATCACCACCAGCAGGGGGCCCTCCTCCATGGTGATGTTGGGGCAGGGGCAGCCCCAGTCGATCTTAGCCAGCGTCACCTCCAGGTGCCTGGTGTTGAAGAAGGCCAGGCCCATCTTCTCGTCGCGCAGGACCTCGTCCAGGCTGAAGCGGGCGATCCCCGAGTCCAGGTCCTCGATCAGCTCCGTCAGTCGGCCCACGATGGCGAAGTCGCTTCGGCAGAGGCTGGGCACCATCTTGCCCTTGACGCGGCACGTCTTGCAGGGCCGGCTCTTGGCGCGGGGGCAGCTGGCCTCGCACTCCTTCTTGCTGCGGAAGCTGTTGGCGTTGCCGTGGCAGCCGCCGTAGGCGAAGGCCTGGCATTGTTTGGAGAGGGAGTTCCAGGCCCAGCGGCCCTGCCACGACTTGCAGGGGCCCTGGACGGCGGGCAGGGAGCAGGTGCCCGCGCCCTCCCGCTGGCACGACGCCCGGCACTCTTCGTACGTCTGGAAGCGGTTGCGGCCGTCCTCGCAGCCGTTGTTGCCGAACGCCACGCAGGTGGCCTGCTTGCTGTCGTAGTACCAGTCCACCTGGCGCTCGCCGCCGCAGTCTCGCCGGTCCACCTCCGCCAGGCAGTCGGCGGGCGAGAACGGACGCCCCATGGGCATCCCCAACTCGGGGTCCTCGGAGAAGTCGTCGTCGGCGCGCCGGACGACCGACAGGGGGTAGTCGGCGCGCAGGGCCCCGCCGCTGTTGCGGGCGATGCAACTGTAGACGCCCGTGTCCCACACCTGGGCGTTGTAGATGACCAGCTGACCGATGTTGGTGATGACCACGTTGCCGTACATCTGGTCGGGACGCATCACCAGGCGCTCCTTGCGATCCGTCTGCTTCTCCCAGGTGACGTCGGGCCGCGGCGCCCCGACGACGTCGCAGTGGAAACTGACGGTGCCCCCCACGTAGATGGACTGGTGGCTGGGGTTGGAGAAGAGCGTCGGGGGCATGGCGTCCTCCAGGGGGGAGCTTGGGGTGGGGTTGGCTGTGGTGTCCTGGGGCAGAGGGCTGGCTTGGGGCCCAGCCAGGTAGAAGCGGCAGGTGACCACCGTGATGGTTACCCCTCGTACGCAGGCCTCGGCGTCCATGTAGCAGCGGTTGAAGTAGGTGAGGCCGTCGGAGGCGCAGGTGAAGCTGGGCTCCTTCTCGCAGCGGTCCTGACACTTGCAGATGGGCTGGCCCTCCCAGATGTCACAGGTGGCCCCCTGCTGGCTGCAGATGAAGCCCTGGCAGGTGGCCACTGAGACCTGGTCCCCGCCTGCTCCACGCTCCAGGCCGTCCGGCTGGGCTGGTGTGCCATCAGAGAACCGGGCAGCCACACAGCTATTGAGCCCACACACGTTGGTGCAGCACTTCTCAAAGTCAGCGCAGTCCTGAGGAGCAAAGATGATGGATTTTTTTTTTTTTTACTGGATTAAATCTTGCATCTCCTAAATGACACAATATGTACATTTCTTTCATGGAATTTTCACAGATAATTGAACGAATAGCAACGTCTAACCTCGTCGACGTTGCATTCCCTCTCGCAGGTGCTTTGTGCATCGACCCAGAGGTTGGCATTCAGCGTGTTCGGACAAACTCCTTGATGATTAATTTGGACTCCTGTTAAACTTGCACTCGAAGCGTCCTGGGGCAATGCGCAAACCAAAATCATGAAAACGAGAATAGTCCATCTGATTATTCTTAATAAAAGTCCCTCTGAACTAAGTACTGTTTGCCGAGGCGCATCAATCTTCACTCCAACCTCCCAATGTCCGACACAAGTTGTATGCATTATTACTTATTTGCCATAAAACACCAGCCACCTATTATTTCCATATCTCCGTCAGTTTCTCATGAAAGCAAACTCATTATTTCAAACCGCAGTTGTTCCGTTTGGGCGTAACCAATCTGGGAACAAGTGCCAATTTGTTGCGAGCTGAAAAGAATCTCTTCTTCTCAAATTGCAGATGAATAAACCATTATCCAGCAACATCTACCTACTCGACTCCATCGACTAAAGAAGCAGCCTACTTCAAAGTAACAAAACACAAGTAAAAAAAACACAGGATAGAATTGTGGCTCTATATTCCTTAAAAAATGACTTAAAACTCAATGTCGAAGCTTTAATTCGCTCCAAAACAAAAACGTGTCTCTGCATACGTGCGAAAGCAGACGTGCACAAAGAAAGAGAAACGCAATATCGGTGAGTGTGAATGGAGGTGGAAAGGGCAGCCCCTCTGACCGCCCCCGTGGTCATCCAGCGTCTGAAACTTTTACGAAGGAACACCATGCGCTAGGCAACTGGACAAACATTGTAAATACATCAAAGGAATCGTGGGGCCATGTAGGCAAGCTGTCCCAACAACCGTGCGCACTGGGCCAAACATTCCGGTGAGAAATCCAATGTTTCATGCGCCCAGACACAATTTATAGAGGTGATGCTCATAAACATGGTAATGACTGAAGGCTATAAGGAAGGGCATTTAATTTGCTTCTAGATTATTGACACAACGCATCCACTTTTTGAGCCGCATGCCCAAATTGCTTTTGGTTAGGGATGTTGATTTGGGGAAAATACAATTCTATAAACCGAATTGGCTTTCTGTCCTAATAGCTGCACTCCAATTTAAGTTAAACTGAACGCAGGACATGACACAAATAGCCTGAAGAAAACATCTTGTTTACGTTCGTCGGTGTCTAGACGTCGGTCAGTTTAGCACCATCACTCATTCACACAAAGCTCTGAGATGCCGCGGTCAGGTGGGAAGACGTAAACACACACATTTTCAATGGTGTGCGACTCATCTTTGTCCAAGCACGGCCGCGAGGCCTCTGAGAAGCAGCTCCACTCTTCCTTTCACTGAAAGTGACCTATCAACCTTAGCGTGACTTTTGACCGCTCGGCATTCAAATGTCGTAGAGATGTACCGGTTAGCCTCAGCCCGGCCAATACCACGAGGCCAGCTAATCAATTCAACACCCCCCACGGTTTAATTGCACTTGAGCATGATGCCGGCTTCCCCGCTTTGCTTAGAAACCCAAGAAGACAATGAGAAACCAAAAATTCCCACCGCTCACGCTCTGACCTTGAAGAATGGAAGAACAAGATCATATAGGCCCAGAGCGACAATATGGGGCAACCCATCATTTATATTCAAGACTGCACTGAATGAAAATTCCACACAAGTAAAAACGGTCAAGGACATTTTGCTTTATTGTTGAAGAAATCACCTGCTTGGCAGCTTACTTTTATGCAGTCAAAATAGAAAGTTGTTCATTATTTCCGTCAGCCATGTTGTATTAACATATTAACAAAACCAGATAGTGTTTTGATCCTTCATTATTGTTCTTTTCCTCTAACAAAATACAGATGGAAAACATCATGCGTGAAATTGTTGTTCTACGTGGCCTTTAGAGTAATGTTCCTGTGAATAACCTACATTCTAAATATTTGTCCCTTTAAACACCTTACACTTTACCACAACATAAACACTGGAATATTTGTATACATTCATGAAAAAGAGAATAAATAATCAGTAAAACAAAGAAGAGAAAATAAACTAAAAACGTTTACTGAAGTTCGATGGTAGTATGTTACAATTTAATCCATTCCCACTTAAGACATTTTACACATGCCCTCAAAAACACACCAGTAAAGCCAGATAGGTCAATACCTTTACCAGAAGAAGTCAAAGCACTGATCAAACAATGCTTGGCCTAAGAGTTGTACATGATTTCATGAGAAAAACAAACTGCCAAATCTTCCAGCATATAACTGACCGCAGAAGAGGACTAGAGGCATGTTGTACATCACAACCAATTAAAATGAACCCAAGTACATTTGATTGCAGCATGAGCTTGCAGACTGGCGTCTCTGCTGTTGGGTTCCAGAGAGCGGGAATGACCATGACAACAGCAGTTGAATGATTGATGGTGATGGATGACCGAGGGACTAGAACGGTAAACGGCATGTGACCAGGCCCGGCGGTGGACCTAGACACTTCAGACGCCCCCCGCACGCAATCAAACTCTTTCAAATAGCAACCGAGTGTGTGAGAACTGTGATTAAGGGGAACGAGGAGAACATGCATGAGGCGTGTTACAATGCCAATTACACAGAGCTTCCCCTTCCTAGTCATGTTAAAAGACCCAAGAAGTTGGTGTGAAAACAAACTGGGAAACAAGCCAACAGTGTATCATGTATGTACAACAAAGTATTACTTTCACCCATGTGATCGAGTCCATTAAAAAGGCTGTTCGGGGGGGTCCTCCGCCTCGTGTAGTGTTGACAGGGTGAGCGCAGACCACTTGATTTGAGCTTCAGGATTCGACGGGTCACAGTGAAAGGCTGTGGGTGCAAGGGTCACCCACAAGAAGGTGCGCCCGCGTGTGTGTGGGGATGGGGTTCAAAACGAGCACACACCAAGTCGGCTTTAACGCCGCTGACTAACCCCACCTCAAACAGCTGCATCCTCAGGCAAACCACGTCCTCCGTAGCAGCCCCCCCCCCCCCTTACACGGTGCCCCTGTGAGTGCTCTCACCCACAGGCCCCCCCCCCACCCTTGAGGGAAGGGGATAGGAGGAGCAGGCGAGCGAGGGTGGGTTACTCGCGCCCTCGTTTCTTCCCCCACCCTCTACGATATCTTACAGTTGATTTTGCCGGAGGAGCTCTTCGGGGGGCTCTGCGGGGGGCGGAAGGACTTGGACCTCTTGAGGCTGTTGCCCTTGCCGCTGTTGGAGCCCGCGCCGCCGCCGCCGCCCCCGGCCGGGTGGTTGGCCACAGAGTAGGAGCGTCCGTGCATCATGACGGCGTTCATGCCGTTGGCCATGGAGAAGGACTTGAGGTGGGACTTGATGGCGACGGGGAGGGGCAGCTTGTCGATGAGGTGGACGGGCGTGCAGGACACGATGGAGCGGCAGCAGAGGTCCTGCAGGCTGAACACTGCAGGGGAGGAGGAGGGGGGGGGGGGGTTAAGAGGCCACACCACAGGATGGGCAGAGACTGGGAATATTGCCTTTTTTTTTTTTTTTTGCTTTCAAGACTTCACAGTACTTACATACATACTGTATAACCAAGCTGGTACTTGGTTAAACAAAGCTACGAGTACCTGATCCTCATATCCCAGTAACACACCCTGGCCCTCTGATAGCCAGGTGATATCCTACTAATCACAAACCCACCGTCTTCCCCCTCTCCATCCACCCACGTCCCAGACCAACCTCCCCCCCGCCCCTCCTCCCCCCCCGGTCCTCCTCCCCTCCCCGGTCCTCCCCCCCCCCCGGTCCTCCTCCCCCCCCGGTCCTCCTCACCTCGGTTGGGCTTCCAGAACTTCTCCATGCCGTGCCTCATGAGCACGATGCGTGACAGCTCCGTGAACGACTCGATGACGTTGAAGTTGCACAGGGGGCTGACCTCGAAGAAGGTCATGCCGTTCTTCTCGGCGTACGCCCGCGCCTGCTCCGTGGGCACCTGCCGCTTGAACGCCAGGTGGAGACGGTTGCCCACCAGGATGCGGGGAACGCCAGGGGCATGCTGGAGAGGAGGGGGGGAGAAAGAACCGGGGATGGTGGGAGTTTTTTGGTTAACATCTCACTGCCTTCCACAGGTCATGTCGACGGTCCAGTTTCGCAATACGAGTAAACTGTTAGGCACAGGAAATGGATTAGCCATGGAAATGGAAAATAGTGACCCCTCCCGACCCCCCAGTGACAATGTGAATCAGAGATTGGACTACTGAGAGAGCATTCTTGTTTTTGCGCAGTGTCACCCAACCGACGTGTTAAAAAGAGTTTACCTCGTCAATCTCTCGGATCCAGCGGTCGATGCCATCGAACGACCAGCCGTTTGTGATGTCATACACCAACAGGATTCCCTGTGGAAGGAACAAACATGAGATAATACCACGATATGTACAGGACAGACAAACATCAGCTTGGACAGAGCAAACAGTCCTCTCACCTGGGCCCCGCGAGAATAGGATCGGAAGATGGTGCAGAATCTGCCTTGGCCAGAGGTATCCCTGTTCAACACAGAATTAGTGAGATTGAAGTTAAGATTCAACGCTGAGATTCAACCCAGAATGCTCTAATCTCTCCTGTGTGTGGTGTTTCATTACTTACCACAATTCTAACTTGACTCTCCTTCCATCCAGTAGGATAGTAGTGGTTTTATAGTCAATCCCTGAGTTCAATACAAGAATTAGAACAAAGATTTTTTTTTAATTAGCACTTTGTAACCAGCCATAATTTGTCAATCCCATTTGATTTAAAAAGCACATTCTTAAATGAGTGTTAACCAAACTGATCTACGACAAAAAATCTTATTTTGGAGCACCGAGATAATGACGCACTACAAACATGAAGCCTATGAATACCCATGACAAGACTAATGATTGCATTTATGCAGATTCATAGGCCCAAGACAACTTCCAACTGCTATTCACCAGTCTGATTCCCCACCCGACCTACAGTACTCCTGTGCTGTCCCGCACTCACCACTGCTGTAGGCGTAGGGCGATTCCGCCGACCCATCCTGCAGGCTTTCCAGAATCTCTCCCTTCCCAACATCACTGTCCCCCACCAGTAAGAACTTGAGGAGATAGTCGTAACTTTTGACAGGACTGCCCTGAGCGCCCATGATGCCACGCATTGGGTCGGATTAAGAGTTGAGCTTGTCGCTCCGATTCCTGTCCTGCGATCACTTGATTTGAAATATAAATGGCCCAAATGGTAGCTACTAGTTGCAGATAGCTAGCTTTGTAGCTTAGAAAGACATGAGCTATGATAGCTAGCTAGCTATACTATGCAAATAAGATATACATTTAGAAATATATCTAGAAAGACAGCATTTGCAGACAAAGCTACAATGGTTTGGGATTGTACATCTAACACAATTCCAATAGCAGTAAAATTTGCAAACGCTATTTGTTAACGTTAGTTGTCCATGTTATTGCTACTACTAGCCTAGCTGTCAAAACAATGTCGTATGTGGCTGGTACGCGCAGGGCTACAGTTGTGAGAGCCATTCTGTCATCAATAAGCGTGTCCACAACATGATCGAATAAGATGGATTTTAAGAATATTGCGCTTTGTTTCTGTAGCAAGTTAATAACGTTATAAAACTACATGCCCAAAATGTTCGCGTATAGTCGTAAAACAAGCATATTGTTAGCGAGCTAGCTAGCATAACCTCTTGGTTGCGTTGGAACTTCCTGAGTTTACTGTCCGACTTCCGGCATACGTTCCCTTCGAAAAAAAAGAAGTTCAGAAAAAATGTACATAATAAAAAACTATCTGGTTTGTGTGTGCAGCTAGATTTTGAGTCCTTGCTTTGTGATTTGGCTGACATGAACGCAACCCATAAATATATTTGATTTTAATGGTAAAATTCATGATAATACATCTCGGAGTGGACTTATTGGTTTTGCATAATTGGTATCATCTGCAGGTGAAATCAATTACCATCCCTGTGTTGCAGTATAAACAGAGCCTTGCTTCTTGTTTATCGTAGCAAGCTAGTGGTTGGTCTCAAAATGGGGGTGAAAGGATTCTTTCTGCTTATGTTTATGATAACCTCTGCCTATTGCCTTAAATTTAAAAATGTGTTTGGGCAGTCACCTGAGGCGCTCTGGTCAGAGATGGAGAGAGAAATCGAGCAAGATGAAGCGGCAAGGTTAGTACCTAGGCAATGGAAACAAGGCGCCCAGCCAGGCAGCCATCCAGAAGCCAGGAAAGTTCCAGAATTTGTGCCTATCGCAGCCTCTTCAGGACCAGATGGCTCTTGTTGTCCCTGGGAAGGATGCCGAACCACTGCCTGACTCAGTAAAGGACATTCTATTGGCCACAAGCGGTCCACCTACCCCAAGGCCTCCCTGCAACAACCCTATTGACCTACTGTGCCATATTAATAGGATTTATGTTAGAGTTCAGAGAGAATTATTCGCCAGCCCTGATGCCTACAGTTACCTAAAGTTTGGGTCCTGCCCTGTCAACCAAGCCACCGATAGTCACTTCTACCTGCTCTACCCCCTGATGGCTTGTGGTACTGTGATTACGGTGGGTGATTTTTAACTAATGGATTCATTTTCACTGATCTTCAGTCTAACCTGAGCTCACAAGATTAGGTTTCACGTCCGATCCTTGCAGGTTAAAATCCTTCTTTTGGACTGGAGCCCCAGCAGCAGCCTAATTGTTCTTTTTCTTGTAGAGCTATGCTGACCGGGTGACCTTCACCAACAGGATCTCTTATAAACGAGAGTCTACAGGGCCCATTGTGAGGGACTTCAACTTTGACTTTCCCCTCGAGTGTAGTTATAATCGGTAAGACCCCACCCGCTTGCCTTTCTCCACATCAACTATTGCTTAAAACAACATGCGTACGTCATTGCACTGTCCTTCGCAAGCACTGGAGTTGGCATAAGATCTGCAGTTCTGACTGGACTCCTAACACTTCCTACGGGCAAACCAAGGGAAATGGATCTCCCATGGGGAAGCCCATCCTTAAACCTTGCTTGATGCTGCTGTCCCTGCAGGTTCCATCTCTCTTACAAGGTTGGCTTCTGGCCCACAGTGAGGGGAGGAACCATATTCAGACCCCTCACTTCAAGGACCTGGGTCACCCTCACTCCCTATGATGGTAGGTGGGGAACCGAGACCAGAAGTACAGGGACGGATTGCAATTTAACAAACTGACTTGGGTGTTTTAATATATTCTTGGTGGATGAGACATGATTCTGTTTCAGTCCATGGGACGGAGTTGACTCCAGGTATCGGCTACACTCTTGGACAGCCCATGTTCTTTGAGGCTAGGCTTGACTCTGCGCTGGCTCAAAAACCTGTGAGGGTGTACGTCAACAAGTGCTTTATAACAATCTCTCCGTTGCTCACCTCTGTGCCACAATATACAGTGATTGACAACACTGGGTAAGGCCGTCATTTGTCTGCATATACAATATTGGGTCATTTTATAAATTGTCAGTCTAAGTTTGGGTTTTCTATCTCTGGGTAGTTGCATGGTTGATGGCCGGTACTCCGAGCAGTCACAATTCATCCGTCACGCCACAAAGACCGTTTTAAAGTTTACGATTGGTAGCTTCATCTTTGAAGGGATGTCAATAACGTCTACCCCGAAGGTATGGTTCTCCAGTTTTTTTTAATCGATGTATTCAATTGTTATTTTACTAATTGGAATTGTTACATAGGAACTCTACATGCATTGTGATATCTCAGTGGGAGACGTTACCCCAACTGAAAGTGCAAAGTCCTGCAACTACAATCCCGGAAGCAAAACGTGAGTGTTGAAACCTGCTATGGTCAAAGTTGAAGGTCCCCAGGTGCTTCATCTTATCCGTTCTTGCAGGTGGACTGAGTTGTATGGTGACAATGCGGTCTGCTTTTGCTGTGACTCTGTCTGTCCCCCACCCCAACCAGGTGGGTTTTGCATACTTGTGCTGTGTACATTCATTGACAAACCAAATGCTGGCTTTGTTGGCACCAACTCTTGTAAACTGTCTCTCTAAAGCTTCACAGATGATAACCAGTCACTCCTGGAATGTGGATGACCCTCGGTGCACTCTCCCTTCGTGCGCGCACCCTCAGAGCCCTCCTCATCCCCAGCACCCTCAGAGCCCTCCTCATCCCCAGCACCCTCAGAGCCCTCCTCATCCCCAGCACCCTCAGAGCCCTCCTCATCCTCATCCCCAGCACCCTCGGAGCCCTTCTCTTCCTCATCCCCAGCAACCTCAGAGCCCTCCTCTTCCTCATTCCCAGCACCCTCAGAGCCCTCCTCATCCCCAGCACCCTCAGAGCCCTCCTCATCCTCATCCCCAGCACCCTCAGAGCCCTCCTCATCCTCATCCCCAGCGCCCTCATCCTCATCCCCAGCACCCTCAGAGCCCTCCTCATCCTCATCCCCAGCGCCCTCATCCTCATCCCCAGCGCCCTCATCCTCATCCCCAGCACCCTCAGAGCCCTCCTCATCCTCATCCCCAGCACCCTCAGAGCCCTCCTCATCCTCATCCCCAGCACCCTCAGAGCCCTCCTCATCCCCAGCACCCTCAGAGCCCTCCTCATCCTCATCCCCAGCACCCTCAGAGCCCTCCTCATCCTCATCCCCAGCACCCTCAGAGCCCTCCTCATCCTCATCCCCAGCACCCTCAGAGCCCTCCTCATCCTCATCCCCAGCACCCTCAGAGCCCTCCTCATCCTCATCCCCAGCACCCTCAGAGCCCTCCTCATCCTCATCCCCAGCACCCTCAGAGCCCTCCTCATCCTCATCCCCAGCACCCTCAGAGCCCTCCTCATCCTCATCCCCAGCACCCTCAGAGCCCTCCTCATCCTCATCCCCAGCACCCTCAGAGCCCTCCTCATCCTCATCCCCAGCACCCTCAGAGCCCTCCTCATCCTCATCCCCAGCGCCCTTCGCATCCCCAGCACCCTTCGCATCCCCAGCGCCCTTCTCACCCTTCGCATCCCCAGCGCCCTTCGCATCCCCAGCACCCTTCGCATCCCCAGCGCCCTTCTCACCCTTCGCATCCCCAGCGCCCTTCGCATCCCCAGCGCCCTTCTCACCCTTCGCATCCCCAGCGCCCTTCTCACCCTTCTCATCCCCAGCGCCCTTCTCACCCCCAGCGCCCTTCTCACCCCCAGCGCCCTTCTCACCCCCAGCGCCCTTCACATCCCCAGCACCCTCAGAGCCCTTCGCACCCTCAGAGCCCTTCGCACCCTCAGAGCCCTTCGCACCCTCAGAGCCCTTCGCACCCCCAGCACCCTTCGCATCCCCAGAGCCCTTCTCATCCCCCGCGCCCTCAGAGCCCTTCTCATCCCCCGCGCCCTCAGAGCCCTTCGCATCCCCCGCGCCCTCAGAGCCCTTCGCATCCCCCGCGCCCTCAGAGCCCTTCGCATCCCCAGCGCCCTCAGAGCCCTTCGCATTCCCAGCGCCCTTCTCATCCTCATCCCCAGCACCCATCTTCTCATCCTCTGAGCCCTCCTCGTAAGAACCCACCTTCTCGTCCTAAGTCTGGTCCAGTTGGTATGGTTCCAATCTTACCACCTTCTGGGAAGAGTGACTCTAAAGGATTAGTTCCAGAGACTCCATCTGAGGAACTTGTTGGCTCCATTGAGTTCTGGGATGAGGACGACTATGTATGGTAAGGGAATTATTACAAAGAGCATTAGCATGTGTTGACATTTTCAAAAAATTACTTTTTGTACTCTTTGTGTAGATGCTGTCAGGAAGAAATGACCAGTGAAGTGGAACTTGTTTTAAAATAAAACATTTGTGTCTTAATTTGTCAAATTTATTTGGTGTTTTGACCTGGCGTAACTTGAATCTTACATAGCCACTCAAGATTTCATTCTTTTGGTGCATATTCTTGTATCAGCACAGACATGTTGTTCAGCAACTCATGGAAATGCTTTACAGTTTTAAAGTAAAGGCTTTTTTGTACCACAAGGGGGTGGAAGAGATTTACTGGCTTGGCCTCCGCAAGCTCTTGAGACATACTTGTGTTTGAAACCAGACTGTTACCAATAAATGCATGACTCAACTTCTTATGCTCAAGGCAGTTTTCCAGGAAACCCAACAAGTCTTGAAGCCTATTGGTCAATTGTTCAGGGTGCCACATTAATGGTTCCTTAATTAAAAGGAGGTGGTATAATCCAGTTTTGATGTGGTAATCTGTAAGGCCACTTTTACCTGTCAAACCTGTTTGCTTCCTGTGAAGGAAGACCGCAATTTCAAGACACTTGATATGACAGGAGTTCTTGGGCAGATTTATATTGAGCTGTTTCAGAAAGTGGTCCTCATAAGGTGCAAATGAAAGTTCCCAGAAGGTGTCTGAACAATTGTTCACATTTTTGGTTGAAGCACCGGTGACAAAATATGCAGCTGTACCTTTGAACTTTACCACGGGTTTAATATTAAAGGTTATAATTTTTCCTGATCTGAATCGGACCGTCATAGCACCAGAAACACCAGCATTGGAAAATGTTAACTCAAACTCATATTTGTGGGAAATGTATTCCCAAGCTTGTCTTAACTCTCTCTGGAACCATTTCAGAACTTGTGTTTTGGAAAGGTAAGGTGTGGTTGGTGATAAAAATGGGCTATCTGATTTCTTACCCATGTCAACCACCTTCTCGTCACTATGTAATAAGCAGAGCACGTCTATATCAGTATTACCACAAGGGCAGCCATTTTGTTTCTCAACACCTTTCTCCATTTTAATTCGACCATAGCCTTCCATGTCTGCTTGTCTATCCCCAGCCTGGCTGCCCCAAAATTCAAACTGGAAGTGGTATGGATCCAATGGTACAATGGGGATCATGATGTCACACGCACGAAACCTGAACACACCTTCCACCATTACAAAGTCCTCCATCACCATGCCGACCGCCCTGTCACTCAAACTTCTCATGGTACACAATAGATCACTGGCAAAACCCTCTACAAACTCAGCCACCTGGTATCTCTCATTGGGTGACAGTTTGACACATTTGTCATATAAACGGTTCAGTGTATTACTGTCTGGCAGCGATACCTCAGCCGAGAGTTTACTCTCTCGCAATATGTTTGTGTTTTCAGACGGGACATCTTTACTTTGGTTCATCTGCAATTTCTTTCTGTAATATTTGATGGCAAAATGGATGACGGAAATGAGGGAGTATGTGTTCCAAAGGTACCAGAGATAATCGTTCTCCGTGTCAGTCACCTGGTTCTGTCTTCCTTTGTCTTTCTCTGATGGTTCTGTGAGCATTTGTGGTGGCACTCTGTATTCTTCAAACACTTCCTGATGATTCTCGACTGCTTTTGTTTGGTCCTCCCTGGAAGGCTTTGTGCAGAGTTTTGGGGGATCGATTTGGACTTTGTGAAGCACTTCCTGATTTGTCGGAACTACTTTCGGATTTACTGAAGGTGTATTGTGGCTAATCTCGACTTCCTGAAAAAACATTTTCTCGATACTAGGAACATCGCTATCCAATGAAGACAGACCCTCATCAATGAAAGGATCGATGATGGCGAGGGAATGATCAGACTGTCCCAAAGGTGACAAGTTGAGCTCTGAATCTGCTGCGTCTTCATTTACCTCAGTCACCTTGGTCTCTTTTTCTTCAGTGTCCTCGTCTAAAAGGGTTGGCTTTACTTGATCATCCTCAAGGCCTTCCACAGAACGATATTGGTCGGTTTGAGCCACAGGTTGGTTAGCCTTTGGTTCATTGGTGTTCGCTGGTTGGACGGTTACAAGAGACTCATCTTGGTCCTCCTCTGGTGCTTCATGACTGACGATCATTTCCTGGTCCGTCTTTTCCATCTCCTTTAACAGCCAATCCTGTCGCTCCTGCATACCCGTTGCTACATCATCATCCTGGTCCATGGTCCTCAGCTCCTCTCTAGGATACATTATTAGACCAACAGCCACCACCAGCACCCGAAGAATGGTATCTTGCATCCTAAATGCATGTTCAAGAGGCAGAGAAATATGAACCATGCCATGTTACTTTCAAACAAACTGTCAAATTGTTGCTTCAAACCAACCATTGCACATTGTAATCAGGATTCATTGATTGGTATTCAGTGTACATCACTATATCTTGACATTTGTAAATCCAATGAATGGATCTAGCAAGTGCTAAACAACGTCTTTAGCGCAACAAATGCATGCAGCTATAGAGGAAGTCAGTTCCTTCCTGTCAGAAAAGCATGTACCTTTTGACTCGAATACACAATATTTTTACGCTATGACTAAAATGAGACTTGAAAGGTTTAAAGTATAATTACACCATTCATATTTTCAGATATTGAAGTGCGCTAACCTGTCAAGCGTTTCAAACAGCAAAGCTGATCATGTGCAACAGCAGGAAGCAGGAGGGAGACGAACCAAACCTTGCACGACAACGGACTGTTTTATCTCTTCCTATTTTACTTGTGGTTGTAGGTCGTCTTGCATGACTTATTTCCTGAGTACCCTGCCCCTGGCCGTGCAACACCTTCCTCTGCAGTACACAGCGCAGACCGGATGGTATTGACTTCCTCTACAGTTTAGTTACAGTTCAAGGCCTACAGTAAAACAGTGTTGGGTAGAGTGACATCAGAGAAATGACCATTATACATTTTCAGCTATTTTACTAGTTTATATAACGAGCCGTCATTGAAACATAACTGTATTCAAACTGTAGTCATAACTAAGATACTGGTTCTCTGTTTGATGGCTTCAATATAAGATGTATGGCTGGTTTCTAGGTGTGTGTGTCACTGCCAACTCTTGATGTTTAGGCAATTTAAAAGTAATTCCTTCGTTGGCTTGTATGACTTAAATGCTTTGTATAAGTGGCATTATCACGCTATGGATGTAAGATCGTACATGCCTCAATGACAAATCTGTTGAATGGATGGCCAACGATGCATAGCGGGGTTCTTGTGTGTTTCATTGTTGTGTAAACTGAAACACTCTTTTCTCTTCGCATAGGGTTCCAACTGGTTTGTCCAGCTAGGCCTCATTCTGTAGGGTGAAGTTGGTGCCACAGGAAACAACTATTCGGCTACAGGTAGAAATTGCCACAAATTTGGCACCAGATAATGATGAGCGTAGTATATTCGTGGAAAAAACAATGTGTTATGAAGACAAAGATTGTAAAAAAATCAAAATCGAAGGTCCCTTTTCAGCAGAGACAGTGATTTAGCTACCATTGACACAATAAACAAATATGGAGGATCAAGAATCATTTGAATATTTAAAAAAAAGAAAGAAATTGCATTCAGCAAAAGTGCATACTGTGTTTCTGTGAAAAGATCCTTAGTTCTTCTGTTAAAAAAAAAAAACACAAATGTTTTACCTTCTTGAAACTCCAAAATGACAGAAGGTAGCTTCACAGAATGTGTCTTTCCGAGGCTGTAGAATGTTTGCTTTTGGGACAATGGTGTAGGAGAGTTGGGAATGCTGTTACATCATAGAACAATGTCAAGCAGGTGCTTGCGATGGGAGGGGCTTGCTGACAAATGATGTGGTCTACCTTCTCCTCATCCCCACACGAAGAGTTCTGAAAAGAAATATTCTCGGACTCACCAAGGATCAGTGGTACCAAATTCTAACAATGAGCCAGGGAGACTTCAAAACCTGTATATTAGGTATACTAGTCACGTTTCAATAATATCTTCACAGTTCTTGGCACCCCTGTACCAGGAGACAGAAAAACAAAGTAAGTACTAGCTTTTTTTTCCTGACACTGAAATAAATATATTTCCGGACAAGTAGTCCACTTTGTTTACCTCAAGCGTTCAAACGATCGATTGTGTCACTGAGAAGCTGTTTAGAATCAGTCCACCTCTAATGACTCGAGATGTCTCGACAAATTCTCCATTGATTTGAATGGGTCTTCAGACACTTCTATCAAATCTATTGAGGTTCTGTTTCAAAGTAATAGGATATTGACCATTTAACACATTGAAAATGGGTTGTGCTTGAATCATACAGCATATCAAAGTGAAAAATTGTGACTTGAGTTGTAAGTTTCCATGGACAGTGCTGCAGTGCCAGGGGTTTAAGATCCAAACCACAATGTAATAACCCTAACCTACTGGACTACAGGACCCTATCAAGTTTTGTATTTTGCCTTCTACAGACTACATTCTCTTTCATAAAGCCTGCAAAAACAAACTGCTCTATCAAGATGGATAAGTTCCGTATGATGTTCCAGTTCCTTCAGTCCAACCAGGAGTCCTTCATGAATGGGATCTGCGGTATCATGGCGTTGGCCAGTGCCCAGCTGTACTCTGCCTTTGAGTTCAGCTGTCCCTGCATTCCTGAATACAACTATGCGTACGGCATTGGACTCCTGGTCGTGCCCCCCATTTGGTTCTTCCTCCTGGGGTTCGTATTGAACAACAACATATCCATACTAGCCGAGGAATGGAAAAGGCCAACGGGGAAACGGCAAAAGGACCCCGCCATCCTCCGCTACATGTTCGTTTCCATCACGCAGCGCTCCTTGATCGCTCCCGCCGTGTGGATAGCCGTGACGCTGATGGACGGTAAGAGCTTCCTGTGTGCGTTTAGTGTCGACTTGGACATCTACCAGTATGGGAACGCTACCCTCATCCAGGACATGTCAGAGGTGGAGCGAATCAAACTTTTAGCCAAGATCCCGTGCAAGAATATTTTTGACCAGCCTGAGGTGATATCGAGAGAAGCTGCTGCTCGATACATTAAATGTATCTCACAGGTATGTATGTTCTCTCATGCTGTTTTTACTGTTGTAGCCTAACCAGGGAGTCAGGTGGCTGAGCGCTTAGGGAATCGGGCTAGTAATCTGAAGGTTGCCAGTTCGATTCCCGGACGTGTCAAATGACGTTGTGTCCTTGGGCAAGGCACTTCACCCTACTTGCCTCAGGGGGAATGTCCCTGTACTCACTGTAAGTCGCTCTGGATAAGAGCGTCTGCTAAATGACTAAATGTAACCAGGTGTTCTATTTATGTTGGTCTTTTTGGCTTAGAGAACCTTTGAGATAACTGATATCGTGACGATTACCGATTGACTCTGCTTCATTGATTTCAAGGGATTCGGCTGGGTCTTCCTGCTGTTGATGACTTTAGTGGCCTTCATGATCCGAGCCATACGGCCTTGTTTCACCCAGGCGGCCTTTCTCAAAACCAAGTACTGGTCGCACTACATCGACATCGAGCGGAAGATGTTTGACGATACCTGCAAGGAGCACGCCAAGAGCTTCGCCAAGGTCTGCGTCCAGCAGTACTTCGAGAGCTTCAGCGGAGAAATGCGCAGCTTCCACCGCCATCGCTCCAGGAAGGACGACAGCGACGACGAAGACGACGAGAAGAAGAAGAGTGACGAGGACAAGCTGTTGGGGATTCGCGCTCAGGAGGATATGAATAAAGTTTTGTGGAACTGGCACACGTGTAAACCGCCTCTTTCCCTGAGAAAGGAGCAACCCGACGGCCAAGACAGTGATAGACTTCAGGAAGAGGCCGGTAGCAGGCCTAATGGTCATACCAATGGAAACACCCATGAGATGGCAAAGAAGGAGTGGGCGGTGTACTACAGCAAGGTTTGAACATTTCAATAGTAAACAACACTTCATATAGATTTTCTTTTTTCATTTATGAGGAATTTGTGTTTGGTGATAAACTCAAAAGGGAAATCTTACTTGAATTTTTTTATTATTCTCAAAAATCGTATTTATTTTATTTGAGCAATTTGTTGTTGCTTACTGTGTTGGTGTGTGTTTTAAATTATTTTTACTTGCCATAAAGCAATCTTTGCCCAGGATATATGACTAACTTGAAGCAGTCAGCATGTTTGTTAAAACAAATATACCAAAAGAGGTCTGTTGGAAGTTTGGAAAGAAGACTTTTCAAGAGGTTTTCTGGTTATCACATTAGACGCTTGCCTATGATCAAACATAGGAAGATTTGAGAGCTATGACCTTATTTAATCTAAACAGGTCAGCGACACTGTATATGTATGGTTAAATATGCTTTGCAAACCATGAAGAAAACTTTAAAAAAGAAATGTTGTCTATTATATCATAGCTATTACATCTTCAGATAGTCGTTTTTTTGACAATCTTTTGTAATGGAGCAATTTTAAACCAAAGTGGTCTCATGACAGCACTGGTCTTAGGTGCTTGTTTCCATCACATAATGCCTTGTCAGGTCTTCATATGCAAACAGGGAACCCATTCTCGCTCACTGGCTCAACTATTTACATGATGGTAAATAAGGTCATCATTTGCATGTCGCTCCTCTACCTCACTTTCACAAAAGCTTTCAGGTAAAGTGCTCTCCGATCAGTCAGGTGGGTCTCATGCAATCTTCTTACCTGATTTATTTTTACAGAGCTTTGAACTGTTTTTTTCCTAAAATACAATATGCAATTCTGTCAGTGTCAAACACCCTCTGCATGACAATATATTTGACTTTTGTCACGAGTTTCAGGCCGATTGAATCTGTGCTGCTTTCTCTTTCTCTTCCACTAGAGGGCGAGCTACTTCTTAATCTTTGTTTCCGAACACTGCAATGCTAGTCAACAACAGGCCTAAAAGGCAGCCAGCATACCAGGATGTCAAGGCATCCACGCAAGCACACACATCAATGCCATCTTTGATTTGAACCCACACTTAGACTCCAACGCCCAACAGTCCAACACGGCATTACATATTTTCTTAATTATACAGCTATGAAGCAATGCAGCTGTACAGCATCCATTTAGAGCTGATGTCATAGTTATAGGGAGGAGGGAATGATATGAGTCCCTTGTATCCCATAATAAACACTCCTTCTTTCCTGGTCTCGCCTCTCCCCTTTGCCTTTTATGTTGTCTCCTCTCCTCCTCCTCTCCTCCTCCTCCTCCTCCTCTCCTCTCCTCCCCCGCCACTGAGAGTCAACATGGAAATCCATCCAGCTTCACCCAAAGCCTACAGCAGCTGTTACCTCTGAACCAACTGGCAGGACTGGCCGTATGACTGTGTGGCTGACTGTTGGTGTGGGGGTGGGTGCTTCTTGCCTTTGTCCATGCAGGCCATCACATTTTCCTCCCCCTCTCTCTCTCTCTCTCTCTCTCTCTCTTTCTTTCTCTCTCTCTCTCTTTCTCTCTCTCTCTTTCTCTGTGTGCAAAGACTTCCTCTCTGTCTCTGAAACATACTCTTTACAACTCTGTCTAAATCACATCCTGTGTCACCGTCTACCTCTCTCTCTTCCTCTTCCTCTCTCTCTCTCTCTCTCTCTCTCTCTCTCTCTCTCTTCTCTCTCTCTCTCTCTCTTTCTCTCTCTCTCTCTCTCTCTTTCTCTCTCTCTCTTCTGTGGCCGGGTGCAATCTTTTACCACACAATGGGCGACATGTTTATATATAGATCAAAAGAAGCAGAGCTGAAAAATAATCAGGCTTTATATCTGACAAAGCTCCCTTCTGCCTGAGCTCTGCAGAGCAGCGCTGCAGCACAGCCTGTGATACAGCGCTTGTTTTGACTCCCAGGACCGGCCTCCACTTCATCCTGCTGCCTTTGTTTTGACTGTCTGTCGACAGCGGCATTGCACATGTGACTGACCTGGAGCTTAAGAAATGTTCACCAACGCATACACACACACACACAGTAACACGACAGTAACAAATACACATGCATGGCGAAAGCACCATACATTAGGCACACACACACACACGAGACCACACACACACACACCGTAGCAGACGTCAAAGTCTGGCCCCTCTGCCTTTCTCCCGCCTATCCCTGCTGTCGTGTCTCCAGGGGAGGGAGGGAACGAGCGAGGGGATTGGAGGACGGAGGGAGAGAGGGAGGGCTGAGAGAAGAGGCAAGGGGAGGGGGCAGAGGAGAGTTGCGAGGCAAATGAATGGTCACATGAGCAAGGATCTGTTTACAAACTGAGAGCTGAGGAAAGAAGAGCAGAGGAGGGCAGAGAGAGAGAGAGAGAGAGACAGATAGAGAGAGAGAGAGGAAGGAAGAGAGAGCAGGGGAATAGGAACCGCTGTTAGACAAGAGTCTCTGGACACCATTATGGATTGAGAGGAAAGAGAAGGGAAGTCTGCCATAAGAAAGCCAGCTGAAGGTGGGAGAACCCTAACCACAACACACGCTGACACACACACACGCACATCACTGACTGACACACACACACGCACATCACTGACTGACACACACACACGCACATCACTGACTGACACACACACACGCACATCACTGACTGACACACACACACGCACATCACTGACTGACTGACACACACACACACACAAACCACTGACTGGCAGACATAGCCTTTTGTCTCAGATTTTTCTCAATCGAAGCAGCAGATGGTTAGAGGGAGAGAAGGAACTCCCACTACCCCCCCCCCCACCCCCCCACCTACGTGCACGCACAAACTGACACACACACACACACACAAACACATACACTAGCAAAATACCAAGCTCATCTTGGGGACTGTTTTCATCTGAGCTGCTTCTGGTTCTGAGGACATCACATCTCCTTGGATGAGGAATACCCCTCGGAAGATCAGAACGATTGGAGGAAGAGGAGGAGGGGGCGAAAGAGGAGAGGAGAGAGGGATGAGGCTTGTGAAAATCCTCGGTTAAAAAGAGGCTTTGGAGGAGGACAAAGCAAGTGACTAATGCCTGCAAATTACCCTCATTGGACTAAGAGGACTCTGTCGTTCGACTGCTGGATGTCATTGATCTGAAGTGTTAAAGGTTCGGTACCGGACAGCAACTGAACCCAAAGGTCCATTTTGAAATAAGTGTAAGTGTTACTCATTGCTAGAAAAAATATATTGCTGGTTTAAATGTGGTCAAAATCAACTCATGTCCTTCCGAATTTGTGAATGATGACATCACAAACAATGGAGTAGAGCACATACTGAGTGAAAGAGAAGCAACGTGAATGTATTTCTTTGTTTTGACAGCGTTCACGATGGTGATGTCATCATTATCACTAAGAGGCAGGAGCACATAAGGTCTGCAATCCCAGTCCCAATCCCAGTCCCAAATCTCCCAATCTGAACCCGGGCAGGGGGGTTGATCTAATCCAGATTGGGGAATGCTGCACACAGACTGCTGAGCTGACAAACCTGCACAGCTCAAGGATTTGAGGGAGAAAAAAAAATCTTCAATCTTCATGTTTTGTCGTTGGGAGAAGCTTTTACACCCTTAACGTGGAGTCTCGTCTAGCCCCGGCCAAGTGACTTGTTTTGGGCTTGGAGCTCCAGAGATCCAGGCTCCTGGGCTCCAGAGAAGTTCCAGGCAGCGATCTTGGCTCGTTCCCAGGTCCTCTGCTCTTCTAACAGGGTCTGAATTTACTGGTGCTGCCCTGGGAGTCAAATTTCATGCAACCATTCCAATGGTGTAACGGTAAGTAGATTTTGACACCCTCTGCCAAAGACTTACCATAAAATGCACTGCCTGTATGCTAGCTTTTGCTAACTAGCTGTACCTACAACACTCAGCCATGACTAACTGAGTTTGAGCAAACAGATGCACTTGAGAAATAGGCTATAGTTATATGCTAAGCTGCTGGTATAGGAAAGTGGGACTAGCACTTGAAATGAGATGGATTTCTAAAGGTCATGTTTATCATACAGAACAACCATAACAACTAGCACGTAACCGAGTGTGATGGGACTCCACGCCACAGAACCAGAGCCAATTTCAAGCAAGCTAACAACAATTAATGATTTGCCTGAAGACAACAAGAGCTATGTTGGTGCTATAATGTCAACACTTACAGCAACAGTTTTAATCAGTTGTAAGAGCCCCACCACCCACCAACCCCCTTGCCCCCCCCCCTCCTTCCAACACACTCCTCTCTTCCACCATCCCCCATGTCAAATTATCTAAACCATACCCCCCACAGTGTGCAAGCTGTACCCATTCAGTCACTCTAAAGAAGAGTCCCATTGAGCAGTAGAGGCTGGCAAAGGGCATCCGCGGTGCAAATTAATAAGAGCACATGGGGGCATGTGGAAATGGGGGTCCCTCTCCCCTTTGTCTCGCCAAATGGTGCTTCCCGTCCCCAGAGAGTCTGCCGATGAATAGAGTCCAACCGATGACAGACACACCGCGCACACACTCCTCCCCAACCCTGTATACACACACTAGCCACCTCTGTGGAGTCTGTGGAGCAGATGGTGGCGAGGCGGAAGTGGCTCTATGGCTCTCTGTGTTTGTCTTGTTCACAGACGATTAGACTCCATTCCCCACCCACCGGCCTCCTGCTCCGCCAAACCCACCCACCGGCCTCCGCGAGCCCCGGCCACCAGCCTTAACCCCAGCCTTCATCCTCCGCTAGCCCTCAACCCAGTCTCTATGGCCAACCCTAACCTCCTGCTAGCCCCAGCCTCCACAGCCATAGCCCCTGCCCCACACTCCATTAACCCCAACCTCGAGTTCCAACCTCCAACCCATTCTTTAGTCATTTTGCCAGCTCTATAGCCTCAACCTCCAGGCATAACTCAACTACAACCTCTGCCCCTAGTCCCCCAGTCCCTCAAGCTGCAGACCGGTCTGGACCAGATTAAAGAGCAACAGAACTATAGGTGGAATTCCGGCCAAATGCCAGACGTTTCCTCATTTAAAAACCCTTATGAGAAGCAAGGTGTTAGACAGTGATAAAAGTACTGACTTAGTCCACATGGTTTGATAAAGGGAACTAAGGTGAAACACCTCCAGAAGAAGTGAAAATAGGAACTTCCTTCTTAAAATAGGGAAATAAACAGAAGAGCACTTCACAACAAGAGGACAACTTAAGCTGGTGATGAATATGTCAATTTTGCCATTCTAAATTGTGTCCTTTGCTGCCTTCATTCTTCCTTCACCCCTACAGGACAACTAAAACTAGGAAATGTCTATGGGCCACTTTAAACGGTATATCCGGTATAGGGAGTCAGGTGGCTGAGCGGTTAGGGAATTGGACTAGTAATCCGAAGGTTGCTGGTTCGATTCCTGGCCTGGGGGGGAATGTCCCTGTACTTACTGTAAGTCGCTCTGGATAAGAGCGTCTGCTAAATGACTAAATGTAAATATCCCTCCTGCCCTCTACTTCCTGTTACCCAGGATGCCTCTGTGGTCTAGGTCTCCAGCGATCTGAGAGATACTGCGCCATGACGTCCGACATCTATCACCTGCCCCTCAACGTCTACATCATTGTTCTGGGCATAGGTCTTTTCGTCTTCATGCTTAGCCTGCTGTTCTGCTGCTACCTCTTCAGGTAAGTGGATATTGATGCTAACAGAGACACAGACTGAAAAAAGTTATATTCAACTTAAGAAAAATCGCAGTTTCGTAACCGTGCAGTTGATCGTACACTTTACAAAGTGGGTTAGGGTTAGACAGACACGAGATTCCTGGCATTATAGAGTAATGGTGTATCTTTATTTTCCTGGGTCGATGCTCGCTAGCCAACCTCATAATGGCCTACTTAAGGTGCCGAGACTGTAATAAATAAATAAATAAATGTATTTTCAAATCACATTTTTTTATGTTGCTGGTTGTGGAAAAACAGGATGGCTGAGTCAATTACCAAGGCATTGCTCTCCTGTTGCCTGACGGTGTACTTTTGAGCAGACAGACATGCCTAACTGTCTTCAGTAAATACAGTAGATTATCAGATCACATTACAGCTACTTCATCATATTCCAGCAATCATCTTACTGTATTAAAAAAAACGATTTCAAAATGTATAACTCATCGTCACATGACATGGCATGTCAACACCGTACAGTTTCAGCATATAAAAAAAAAGAAGAACTTGGTCATGACTTTGCATTTTTCTCATCTTTTTCTCTGCCAGGTTGAAACAACAAGGCACACGGGAGCAGTTCAGCTACAACGAGGTACAGCAGCAATCTGTCACCATAGGGACACATGCTACACTGGATTCTGAAGAGCATGTCACACCCGTCACCGTGTGTGAAACCGAATGCCAACCTTTTATAGATGACCTTGAGACTGCATAACCTGTGTTAGTTAAACGCCTGTGTGACACAGACAGCTCTTATTCAAATACGAAAAGAGACTCCGAGCAACATCTTAAATGAGGCCCTAACACACCCTGTTAGTCCAGTATACAGTAGAGGACTTTTAACCTAGTTAAAATGTCTATCGACATGTGAACAAGAGTCTACTTGTGTCCCAGGTCTTTCTTGGAATCTTTATTTAGTTTTGGAGCCAGCATGACGATGTCATATGGGCTTGACTTGGCATGGTGATGACACTTCAATGTATCCTTTACATGTTGAAACATGTTTCCTCTCTCTGCCCCCCCCTGTAGGTGGTACTGAAAGGGGCAGGCAAGAAGCTCAGCCTTCTTGGGGTAAGTAGGTGGCTGAGCGGTGAGGCAATCGGGCTAGTAATCTGAAGGTTGCCAGTTCGATTCCCGGCTGTGTCAAATGACGTTGTGTCCTTGGGCAAGGCACTTCACCCTACTTGCCTCGGGGGACAATGTCCCTGTACTTATTGTAAGTCGCTCTGGATAAGAGCGTCTGCTAAATGACTAAATGTAAATGTCAGTAGTTATTTATTTAAACTTTGTTTGGAACTACACAGATTTCTTTTAAAAATCGTAATTTTATAAATCAGTTTTGTGTTGGCACACAAACATGTGAAGGCCCTACTGGCCGTGAGGGCCTGCTTGATGTAACATGCCGTTGCTTCATGATTTATTGAACGTAGAGCAGAGAGGTTCTTGACTGAGCCGGTTTTCTCCTTTCAGAGGGAACTGACTCACACACACACACACACAATAACACACACACCAATTCTCTCCTCTTCTCTGTCCTTACAGCAAACCTGTGCGGTTTGCTTGGAGGAGTTCCGGACTCGAGATGAGCTTGGAGTGTGCCCTTGCTCACACGCATTTCACAAGAAGTGAGTATCGACTCAGCATTCTGTCTCGCCATGAGACCTAGTGCGGAAGGGAACTTAGCTCTAATTGTACACAAACATTTCCTGAACAATCAGCAAGGCCTTAAGGATCACAGCCACTAGCCAATACAGAGCTTTATTCAGTGAGGCAGCAGCACATTAAGACATAATGACACAGCAGGATCATGTTTACTCACGTCCTGTTTCACTTTACAGTTCAAATCAGCGGAAGCCCCGAGTCGGGTAGTAAAACAGTAAAATGACCCCCCCCCCCCCCCCCCCCCCCACAATTTATTTTTTCTTAACGTCACCTTCACATTCCATTATCACCTTCTAGAACCTACCTTGGTTGAAGAGAACCACGAGTAAGCACGGAGGTCAGTCTAGCCTTTCCCTCGCTACAACAAGTGGTCCTCCTTCACGTCCTCCTGTCTGTCTGTCCCTGCAGGTGCCTGTTGAAGTGGCTGGAGATCCGGAGCGTGTGTCCCATGTGTAACAAGCCCATCCTCCGGCTCCACACTGAGACCCCCCAGGGGGCAGAGGGCCCCCTGGACCCTGAGGAGGTGTGAGGGGGGGGGGCCAGGGGGCGGGAGGCCCAGGGCACCCCCCTGAAGACACGTCTATACACACAGAGGACGACTATGATGATAACGATGGTGGTGGTCATCTTATGGACATCTCACTTGAGGGTTGATTGTATTCGTAAGTGGCTTCCTTGTGGCTCTTCTGTGTATTAGCGATATAGCTGGGCGATGTAGCTACGTTTTGATACGATGAAGATACCTGTCTAGTTTTTCTATGGTCAGTTAGAGGCAGTCAAACTACTCAAGAGGAATAGGGTACCATGTGTCCAATTTGGGGGAAAAGGACCTTCAATAGTCTAGCAATGGGACTTTCAGTTTCGTTTGCGTCCGTCAAGTCCCCCAAGATTAGTGAGATGTGACATGAGAAAGGGAGCCACTTTAGAATATCCAGTTTCTCCTCCCCTTTCCCTGTCATTGGACAACTGGTTATGGCACGGACAGGAGACCGCCAATCACAATCGACATGCCAGGCATCGTTAGTAGGTCATTGGTCAGGATCGGTGTGGATACCTCTAATATCTCAGGGGTGTAACAATACAGCCAGCACAAAGCATCTCACATCATAATTATAATAACCTTGTGCCACATATCAGACCTGGGACAAATACTTAGGGTGTGCTTGATACGTTACACTGTACAATGAAACCGATGCTACTGTATCCCAAAAGTACAAACACGAGAGGAATCAAGCACACCCCAAACCGTTCCAATCATTTCATCCACGTATTCGACCTAGGTCTGATTCATATCCAGTAATGCTGCCAACCTGTGTAATGCTATACTAAAGGGTATTTAAACATACGGCTAGCTAATACAACAGATCAGTTCAGTAGGCCATACAGTTCTGATGTAGACAGTTATGTACTATGTATGTCCAGGTTCACTCGTTCTAAGACTGATAGAAAGCTAGTCTTGCCTGTATGTGTGTAATGTGACCCTATATTGTCATTTTGTATCGTTTGTTGCTTTTAAATAAAATGTAATGTATTGTACTGGACATGCATCTTAGGGAAAATCCTTTAAAATCATTGACAACCATACAGTAGTCACTGTTATATAATACTTTTATTACAAAAGGATGTCATTCAGTCAAGTCAACCATGTTTTTTTATTCATCCATACAATAATAGCTACACAGACACCCATACTGCTTATTCTAGTCATTCAAAATAGATTAAATTGCCACACTTGACATAAAGGCTCAACAAAGTATCTGAGACTGTAAAAATAACCCCACACTAGATCATTCATATTTTCTTACTACAGCACACTTCCCCTCCTGCAATAGCGCAAACAATTTCTCAATGCAAAATATTTTGTGACTCAAGACATGAGGCTTTACAAGAGAGTCTGTTTGGTAACGTTGGATACGGTGTGTGTGTGTGTGTCTCTAACTAGCCGCCTCTGTAGCCTTGTTCTCCACGTACTCCAGGGCCTTCTCCTTCACGGCCTGGACGCTCTCAGGGGTGCCGTTCTTCTTCTCGTACTCCAGGTAGCGCTTGAAGAAGAACTTGATCCTCTTTACTGCCACGCTCAGGTGGATCACCCGGTCAAAGAGAGCCCTGAGAGAGAGAGAGAGACAGAGAGAGAGAGAGACAGAGAGACAGAGAGAGAGAGAGACAGAGAGAGAGAGAGAGAGAGAGAGGGGGAGAGAGAGAGACACAGAGAGAGACAGAAGCATCCCTTTATAGAGCACTGTAGAGTGGCGAATGTGCTGGCTTGTTATCAGCTGACAAATGGCCGTGAGACTTCCAACTGCTGAATGTTTACACGTTAATAAGGTTAACATGCGGAAGGGAACCTACATACATTGCTAAAGATCGTAAGTCAGTGTTGCTGAGATTCAATCAAATACACCAGCAGATGCATAAAAAATAAAAACACAATGTAATATACATGTAACAAATGTTACATATTTTCCTCATTTCCTGCACCGGTGACTCCAACTCAAGCTCACAGGCGGCGTGGTTCTGCTCACCTGATTTCCTTCTGGGAGCCGTGCTTGACCATGAGGTCGATGAAGACGGACCACAGGTCCGTGCGCTTGGGGTAGCTGCTCAGCACCTTGTCCAGCATGACCTTGCCTTTCTCCACGTCGCCGTACCGGAACTCCAGCTGGGCAAACTTGGCAATCACGTCCACATCTGGAGACGAGGAAGAGGAGGGCGAAACAGGAAATGAACACGAACCCAATCGAACATTTAAAAAAAAAAAAAAAAAAAAAAAAAAGTGGGTGTGCAAGGCTTAAATGACGTTCGTAGATAAGCCCCCGTTTTGGGATATCGCATTCATATAATCTCCATCTCCTTTCGGGATGCGTTTCTGAGTGTTGAAACAGGAGGCCATGTGGGCCCAGCAAGTGAGGTGGGCTTACTCTCTTTGGTGGGCAGACTATTGAGCGCCCTCTGCAGGAGAGCGCTGCAGGCGTCGCTCTGGCCCTGCTGCAGCAGGAAGGAGGCGTAGCTTAGCCACACCGCCTTGTCCTGGCGGAAGCGCTTCACGATCTTCTTGTAAAGGTTCTCCGCTTCCTAAACACAACACGGGAATTCATCCAAACGTTTCCCTCGAAAGTGTCAACTAAAGCAAGTGGGTGGAACCCCCGGATTAGGACGTCCTCCATTTCGAAAGCGCCCTGGCAGATGGGGGGGGGGAAGGCTGCAGGCCGTACCTTGGTCTTGCCAGACTTGGCGTAGATGTCTGCCAGCTGCTGGTAGACAGGCAGGGGCTCGCAGAACTGCAGCGCCCGCTCGAACGCCTTCTTCAGGCTCTCCTCGCTGCCGTACAGGTTCTCCAAGTTCAGCAGGGCCACCCACACGTTGAGCTTCTCCTGCTCCTCCCTGGGGGAGGTGGACACACACACACGGCTTAGACATGTGTACAGACACGGGGTCTACACGCACAGAGAAACACTAGCTCGCACGCTAACATGCTAACACGCTAACACCCGTTACCTGAAGGAGATGGTCTTGAGGGCCCTCTCGGCCACGGCCCTCGCCTGCTCGATCTGGGTGGCCTGCAGGTGGAAGGCCATGTACTGCAGCCAGAGCAGCGAGCTGTCGGGCGAGGCGAGCAGCAGGCGCTCGAAGCTGCCCGCGTCCTGGGGCCGCAGGGCCGGGTCCATCAGCTCCGCCTCCCGCTCCGACAGGGCCTTCTCCGCCTGGCGCTTCTCCGCGTGCCGCTCGTGGCGAGTCTTCTTCTGGCGCTGCACATGGAGTGGGGTTAGGGGGCGGGGTTTGGCGGGAGAGAGAGGACACGGGGTTAAGGAGAGGGGGATACAGGGGTGTCCGAGAGAGGAAAAGGGAGGACCCTCGGAGGGGCTCCGGGCAGTGCGGGTGGTTACCTGGCCCTGTTCCTCCTCCCCCTCCCCCTCGCTGGAGTCGTCCCCCTCTGGGGTGGCCGAGGCGGGCTTCAGGGTGCTGAGGGCAGCGTCCCAGGAGAAGCCCCCTGACACCTGCAGCCTGGCTGGGGCCGCTGCTGGCTTCACCTGCTGGAGGGAGAGAGGGGATGGGGAGGGAGAGAGGATGGGGAGGGAGAGAGAGGATGGGTAGGGAGGGAGAGAGAGGATGGGTAGGGAGGGAGAGAGAGGATGGGTAGGGAGGGAGAGAGAGGATGGGTAGGGAGGGAGGGAGAGGATGGGTAGGGAGAGAGAGAGAGGATGGGTAGGGAGGAAGAGAGAGGATGGGGAGGGAGGGAGGGAGAGGATGGGTAGGGAGGGAGAGAGAGGGGGAAACGGAGAGAGAGGGTCAAGAGGAGGTTGACGGGGAAGAGATGGAAGGAAAGAGATTGACGAGACGGCGTGCGAGGAAAAAAAAGATGAAGCAATAATTAGTACCGGATCGATTACGCAGTCAACAGAACGAGATAGCAGGACGCTAATTAGAAACCGACTGAATGCCGTCGGCATGCGAGTGCAGTGGCTAACCTTTGGAGGGTTCGATTTCTCCTCCACCACCACCACCGCATCCTCCTCCTCCTCCTCCTCCTCTCGGAAATACACCTCCACTCCACTGTCGATGTCCTCGGTCTTCTCCTTCCTGCCTTTCTTCTTCGCTGGTTTCTCTACCGGCTCCTAGGACACAACAATCAGCAGCACAGCACACCATGACACCTCTGCTTTGACATGTTCCTGGCTCTTTAATATCCCTCTGCAGGGAGAAATGGACGGGAATCGAGCCGTCAACCTTCTGATTACTAGCCCAACTCCCTCACCGCTCAGCCACCTGACTCCCTGAGTTGAGGAAGGGGGGGATGGGGGGGACAGATGACTCACCGACTGGCTCTCGGATGACTTGCGCTTCCTCTTGGCGTCGTACTTCGCCTTCTCCTCTCCCAGCAGCCTTAGCGGCAGCCCAAGGGATTCTGGGAGCAGGTCTGGTTTCCCGGTGTCGTCTGACAGCAGGGACAGGTCCACCTGCTCATTCTGTGTGTCAACACTGGAGCGGGGGGGGGGGGGGGGGATGTCCAAATCAGAATTAAAAAAATGGAAAGGATTTGGATGACGTTCGCCTGAGCTCCAGGAAGGAGGAAACGCGCAAAATTGGACAACTGTGACTCGTGGCGTGATTGGTGATTGGCTCCTTACCGGAGGACCTTGGTGGTGAGCAGGGTGTTCACAGGGACGTTTTTGGCGAACACGTCGTGGCTAGTGAAGTACTTGGTGGCATGCTGGAACTGGGCTCTTCCGGTGATGTTTGTGGACAACCTGGGACAGAACACGACCACTCACGCAGGTTAGAAGGGCGTTTCGTTTCAGGTGACAAGTCACTGAACTAAGCCTTTTAGGATAAGGAGAAGGATGATGGTGCGGAATTCTGCCTTGGCTGATGACAGTTTCCCAAGTTCATAAGTAAATGCTATAAAAAATCCTTTGAGTAAATAAACGTGTAAGATATGCAACCCTTCGAGCCCCCAGGTGTGTTGTGTGTGTACCTGATGAAGACTCCATGTTCGCCTACAGACTTGACGTAGCCTCGGAGGATCTGGCCAGGTTTCAGGTCCCCCACAGACAGCACCTCTGGGTCCTTCACCACGGAGGGCTTGTCTGGGCTCAACCTGCACACACAAACACAGGGCTGAATACAGGCAGCAGGGCGCATGGAGCGAGCACTCGCCACGTGCGGTGCAGAGGATGTGTATGTGTACTGAATGGGTCTAGAACACTGGTTTGGAAAGAGAGAGAGCGAGAGAGAGAGAGGGGTCATACCTCGAGGGCCGGAGAGAGAGCTGCCATTGACCGTTTTTCTCACCGAGAACACAACACCTGGAGAGAGAGAGAGAGAGGGAGACAAAGAGAGACCACGAACGTTCAACTTCATTAGGACTTTAACACAGGTAATGGAAGGGCGAGGCTGGCGTTAAGACACGTAGTTCATCCAGGATCCTGCCTCAGCTAACCTGGTTTGTCCCCTGGCCGTACACCTCTAGCCTGGGCCTGAAGAGGAGCACTCACCTGACCAGCTGGTCTTTGCTGTAGGACTGGAGCGGGTCGCGCTTGTACGAGTCCAGCAGGTCCACCATGGCGACGGTTCCCTTGGCGCCCAGTGGCAGCCTGATGGCCACGCCCACTTGGGGCTGGACGCTCTGCACGATCCCCATGGCAACGCTGCCCTTCTCCAGCTGGGGCACGTCTGAGGGTTACAGGGTCGGGTTAAAGAGTCTGGAGCTGCAGGCAGAACCTGGAACACTCCGGGGATGATCCATGCGGTTATGATGACACAGCAAAGCTGAGGGGGGAGGGGGAGGGAGAGGGGGTCGCTCACCAGTCAGAGAGAGGGAGAGACGCTGAGGTTTCAAACTGACTTTGACCACTTTGGCACCGACTGCCTGGCCCAGTTTGTACAGCTTCTCTGGGTGTTTCAAATCCTAAAAAGGTGAGAAAATGTATTGTGGGAATACTGACATATATATTTAGTGTGTGTATATATATATATTTTTTTTTTTCATCATGGAAATCGACAATGTTAACTTACTTTAGGATCAGTGACCATGCAAAGTATATCAACAGTCCCTGTTACAGAGGGACTGATGGTCACCTCTAAACACTTCTTCTCTGGGTAGTACTGTAGAGACACACACACACACTCATTAGACAGGGAGTCAATTTAAATCACAAACATGTCGCAAACTCTTCAGTTCCGCTGCACGCTTCCAAACGCACCTTTGACACGAAGCACGTGACCTCCTGGCCGACCTGGTAGGTCATGAGCTGCTCCTTCAGGCTGCACTTGACCGGCTCCAGGACCACGTCCTCCTGTAGCTTACTGGAACCACACAGGGTCATGTTACAGAAAAATGAATCCATCACTGGGATCCCCCCTCCCCCTCCCTCCCTCCTTCACAAACGCTTACCTTGGCAAAAGACTGAGCTCAGGAATGAAATAGGTGAACTTGGGGTGGCTAAATGGAAGGTACCTAAAAAATAAAAATAAAATATGTTTTTCATTCATGATAACACAACTCTGCAGTAGTAATAAGAGCATCTGTGGTAATATGAACAGACATGGTCTGGCACTGACCTGTGACTGCAGGCCTCCCGCCCTCCTATGACCCTGGCCGTGACCTCGCTGCCGACCTTCAGGGCGGACGTGGGGAAGGACCCCAGGCACGCCGCCTCCTGCACCTCCGACACGTGCACGCTCCCCGTGGCCCCGCCCTCCAGCTCCACCTGCACGCACGTGGGCTTCACCGCCTTCACCTTGCCCTTCACCAGGTCGCCGTAGCGGTGACGCCCGGCCCTCCCCGCCTCCGACGGCCCCGCCTGGTCGCCGTCGGAGGCGGGGCGGGGCCGTCGCTGGACCTTGGAGTCCCACTCCACCAGGGGGAGCCCTTCCAGGTCCTCGCAGCTGGGGTCCGTCACGCCGACCGCCAGGAAGCGGCCCGGAAGCAGCTTCTCCGTCTCGAAGCGGAACGAGTCGTTGAGGTTGTTGGCGGTCTGGACGATGGTCAGCTGGGCCGTGTCGCCCAATGAGATGACGGCAAAGTCCTTGTCGGCGTGCTGCACCCTGGCGGTGTACTTGGCCCCCTCGGCAACCTACAGAATTCCGAAGGGGGAAAACGGTTAACACTTTTTATATTCATATACAAAGTATAACAATTTTCATACTTTACGTTTTTTTCCAAAGAGAAGGTTTGTCTGAATATATCAAACATTTCTCAAACCTCAACATCAGTTCCTGCACAATAGTTACGGCCGTATCCACCTGTCAGATCAAGCAGGACACTTACTGATTTCCTCTTTGCCACCAGCTTAGGCAGCAGCGAGACGTGGACCTGCGTGCTCAAGGAGTCCACATGGAGGACAACAGCATTCACCTTCTGTCCTGGAGACACCTTTACACCTGAGAACACACACACACACACACACACACACACACACACCACTCGAGTCACCGCTGGACAAACCATTTCATTCATCAAGCAGTTGACAATACCCTTAAAACAGTTAACCAAAATGGCAAAAAGACCTTACCAGAAGATAAACAACCAAGCGAATACGTTGCCCGCTAACAGTTTCATTTCACGACATTCAGACTGGGTTAGGGGTTAGAAGGGGCGGTTGGAGTCCTCACCCATGCAGTGATGTTTGGTGGCCAGTACGATGGCTCCCTTCAGCTCGTCACACACCAGGCTCACGCTCTCGTCCTCCTTCACCTGCTCCACGGTCAGCTTCAGCCTCTGGCCCAGGGTCACCACAGAGAGCTGCTGATGGAGCTCAGAGTCCTCTGAGGAGAGGGGGGGAAAGGAAAAGAGAGAGACACAAAGGGGGAGGGAGAGAGAGAGAGAAGAGAGAGTGGAAGAGGGGAGACGGAGGGGAAGACGGAGGGGGGGGTCATGAAGAGCAGGAAAAGCCGTGCTGCAGACTATTAGATCGGATCTGTTGTCGTTATCGAGTTACAGCAGGATGCTGACAGAATCTGAAATCTCGATAAACATCGACAGAAACCAGGCGCCTGAGGCGCCCACACACACACAGACACACACACACAGACAGACACACACACACACAGACACATACGACGTGGTCTCGTTCCCTCTTATATCCTGCACACACACACACACCTTTGTTGGCCATCATGTCAGCCACTGCCCTTCTCTCCAGCAGGCCCTGGACCAGCCGGGCCTGGGTGTCGCCCTCCGGGGCCATGACCTCTGACACCTTGAGGCTGATCAGGAAGCGGCCCTTCTCCTCGTCCAGGTTGGTCACCTTGGCGACCACCGTCTGGCCCAGCTGGAAGGGCCCCGTTGTGTCACTGATGAACTTGTCGCTCATCGCCTGGATGGAAGGAGGAGGAGGGCAGGTCAGTTCAGACGAGTCGAGGACAACTACGGCTCATGTTCAGGAGAAATCGGACATTCGAAACATCGACTCTCCGCTCACTTACTCAGCTACCCCCTTGATGACTACTCACCGATTTGGGCGCCAGGCCTACCAGTCCGCAGGGAAACTCCACAAACACGCCGTAGGGCATGATGTTCTTGATCCAGCCAATCAGCTGCATGCCCACTTTGACGTCAGAGAACTCCTTGGCAACAGGCCCGTCCTCCATGGAAGCCCTCAACACAGGCTTCTTGGTAAGGGTCTGGGCACGGCCGGGTTAAGGACGAGAACACGGGCCTTCCTGACACTGTACAGTTGGATCCAACAGCACTGTACCATTTTCCAAACCACGAAATCAAATCCAAAACCAGACTAATAAAACGCTTGCATTTCGTCATGTTAGTAAATATGACAAATATTAATAGTACTGACTTAAAGTATATATATATCCGTTAGACCCGGTTTAAAATGACAACATCACTTTTAGCTCTCCAAAAAACACATTTGCAAATATAATTTTTTTGGGAAAGACCATATTTACATAGCCAATGGGTCCGTTTGTCTTGCCTTGCAATGCCATTGGATAAATATGGTCTTAAAGAAAAGAAAGAAATGGGCTGTAGTGTTCTAGTCAGGAAGGATACGATGTGCTGCTTGTTGTGGTTGACACAGAGCAGGTTGGAGATGGTGTCGCCCTCCTGCAGCGCCTCAAACAGGAGCGGGCAGTTGGACACGTGGTCGGAGAGGTGGCTGATGGGGAGCAGCGCGGGGATCTCCTCGGGGAGGATGGCCACCTCCAGAGCCCCCAGGACTTTGGTCACCAGCCTCGCTTCCACCTTCTACGGGGGGACGGGAGGGACACATTCGTTTAGGGCTCTCAAGATGAGGAGAAATACGAGGGAAAAAATATCTAATCTTGTCAAATTGGTGTTTGTTGTGGGGGAGGGAGAGGAAGCTAGAGATGGAGGAATCGGGAACAAAAAGAGAGAGAGATGTGTGCGAGTGAGAGGAAGATGGCGTCCTCTTACCTTCCCGATCTCAAAGTCAAACTGGGGTTTAGGCGGCGCCTCGGTGTCCCCTCCTGCCACGGCCTTGAAGGACAACAGCAGCTTCTCCTTGGCCAAGTCACAGTTCAGCACCTTGGCCTTCACCACCTGGACACACCAACCACAACACCAGCACAACAGCTGAAGCAAGGCCAAACCATAGCAGAAGAAAGTCAAAGCTAGCTTTGCGGAATATATATATTTATATGTTAATGTTCCCCCCCCCCCCCCCCACTCAGAACCGGCCAGTAATCCAAAGTTTTAGTAAAAGTACATTGAAAACAGGCTCCATCTAATCTGGTACTGTTACCTCGCGGCGGCCATTTTGTGTCTCCCTACCTGACCGACAAAGAACATCTTCTCCGGGACGATGACGAGCTCCGTGCTGAGCTCGCGGACGGGCACCAGCCCCTTGACGTCGCCGTAGAAACGGACGATGCAGCCAAACTCCTTGACGCAGATGATGTGTCCGTGGGAGATGCGGCCGGGGCGAGCGTCGGCGAAGGTCAGGAACAGCGGCAGGGAAGACTCCACCAGAGCCTTCTTCCTGGTTAAGGTCAGGCTCTTCCTCTGAGGATCCACGGCCAACACCTGGACACACACAAACGATAAAACAGTTACGACAAAAATAGGATAAGATTGATAGATATCAGGGTTTCCCGCCGAAAATGTGTTAGTTAAGGTGGTAGGGTGGGGTTTGCCGTCAGATCGGGGGGAGGGTGGGGCTAGTTTGTGCGATAGACCAATGCGGGGGGGGAATGTTTGTGTGATAGACCAATGCGGTCTGCAGAGAAGGGAGACTGGCGTTTTGGAATGGAAGGGAGAAAACAGGACAGAGTAACGGCGGATATCTCTATAAAAAATAAAAAACTACAACATAGTTAAGGCGGCAGGCATGTGTTGCTTAGGCGGCCGCCTTAACTGAAAAGTGCTGCGGGAAACCCTGGACATACTGTAGACTCTGTATTTAGATCAATATATCGTTCCTGATGAGATACGCATGAACCAGGACCCCCAGTGAGAGATGAACTCGTCCCCTTCTCGTAAGTGGGGTGTTGAGCCGCTCGCTCACCCGACATTTGACCTTCATGCCCTCTGTGTATTTCTTCTCTGGGTTCTTGAGGATGATGTCAGAGAGGTGCGTCCTGGGGACCATCCCCCGGATGTGGTCGGTCAACTTCACGGACATCCCGTTCGTCTTCAGGTTCGTCACCGTGCCCTGTGGAGGAGGAGGAGGATGGGAGGAGGGTAAGGGACCAAGTTATCCGAGAGTGTGAAGACGTATGGCACAGAGGCTGGTGAGCGTTTTCATCGTTCATAGAAATGTTTTAATCATGTATTTATTTTGTTCTTCTAACCTCCACAACTTGGCCAGGATGGATGTCATGGTATCTGTAGAATGGTGCTTTTATAACACTCCTGTAGAAATGACCACAAGGGTTAGAAGCTGGCAAAGAAAAAAAAAAACTTTCCTCTCCATTCATGACACTCATTCACTCTCTCTCTCTGTCTCTCTCTCTGTCTCTCTCTCTGTCTCTCTCTGTCTCTCTCTCTGTCCGTCTCACACACATACATACATGCGCAGGCTGACATAGTGCATCTGCTCCATGGGGCTGTAGTCCATGATCCTGCAGGTGTGTTCCGGTTTGGCCATGACCCTGTTCATGTTGAAGGGGTCTTTGGGCTCCTTCATGTGGTTCCTCTACAGCACAGAGAAGACAAACAAACGCCACCAAAACGGTTAGCCAACGGAGGATGCTTCTGCTAGCATATAGCTCTGGAGGTCCCTGGAGGCTTTACAGTTGCTGGTACAGGGAAGGGGGGACGGGAGGTCCAGGTACTCACATGCACAAAGACCTGGGTGCCGTCAGGGAGCTCCAGTATGGCTCCAGAATAGTGGTGGAGCGAGGTCATCTTGCAGCCCTCCAGCACGTCTCCGATGCGCTCGCTGGTCACCTGCGCCAGGTCGCCCCCTGGCTGCAGGAGGTAGCTGCGCAGCGACAGGCCCAGCAGGCGAGAGGAGGGCTCCAAATACAGCACGCACGCCGTCACCTGGGAGAACGTCGACACATGCCGACCGAAGTCTTACTTCGGAAGGGATATCACAACCGACATTGCAATTGAATAGGTCGTGAGTGGAAGACGGTTCCTGTGAACCTCTGCGTGACAGAGTAAGACGTGTGGTAAAGATGAGGTCCTTACCTCATCTCCCTCGTTGTAGCTGCAGGAGGGCTCCATGTGCATGAAGTCCACCACGCCAGAGAAGGAGGAGAGGAACTCCAGGATAAGACCGTGAATGGTCACCTGGAAGCAGAACCGCGAGGAGAACATCAACATATCGTCATGCCAGATTAGCTTAGCGGCAACTTAAAAAATAAAAAAAAAAGAATAAAAAAAAGAAAGATGTACAGGGGGGGGGGGGGGGATTGGAACTTGAAACTTCTTGATCCCCAGTCTATCACTGAGCCTATACCCATATGCAGTAAATGTGGCTATAACAAAATGATACATTTGGGTCTCAGACACGATAGTAGTCACCAAAGTACCTTTTTGATGTGGGCTTTGACCAGGAGCCCAGGTAGCAGGTTGGTGAGGGTCCAGCCCTGTTTGGCGTCAGCGTAGGTCTGAGCCACGGACCGGGGGCAGGTGGAGAGACGGATCACTCGCCCGTCGTTCTTCACCTCCTCCAGCAGGGACACCACATACTGACCCACCTTCAGCTCTGCAACGTGAAGTCAGATGGCTGAGCGGTTAGGGAATCGGGGCTATTAAATCAGAAGGTTGCCGGTTCGATTCCTGGCTGTGCAAATGACGTTGTGTCCTTGAGCAAGGCACTTCACCCTACTTGCCTCAGGGAGAATGTCCCTGTACTTACAGTAAGTCGCTCTGGATAAGAGCGTCTGCTAAAATGACTAAATGTAATGTAAATGCAACGCCAGAGGAAAGGACGTGCTCGACAAACGCCACGCAAAGCTGGCCTCCAATAAACACATAGAGCAACACTGGCACACGGTACACAACAAGAGTGACTCTAGTCTGGCTTGCGTGTGCTACCTTTTGGGATGTGCTTGTCTGTTGCCGCCTGCTTGGGCAAGAAGGCGTTGGTTCCGCTGACACCAATGTCGATCAGGTATCCGTGATCCTCAACACTCTCCACACAACCACTCAGGATCTAAGGAAATAAGACACCAACATTATTTCCCAGACTCTTCCTTATGGTCCACTAGTCCACATCTCTCTAATGTGTGACTAAAAGGCTTATTTGCCTACACGTCTATAGCTGACTCACCATGCCAGCACTCAGAGTGCTGGTGGTCAGGCCTTTGTTGACCTCCTTGGGGTTGATGGACAGCTGGATGCTGACCGTGCCTCTCTTGGTGGTGTTCAGCCTGACAACAGAACACCGTAGCAGCATGCCTGGGCTGAAGAGGTCAGGGAGGGAGAAGATCTCCTATGGAAGACGAGAAAAATGTCGTCAGACACCGTGGTCAAACGTGTGGCGAATATGAGGTGTGCGGTTCTCTCAAGGGGCACTCGTCCGCAATATACTACGTTTGTACGTTTTATTAAACGTTAAAATCGAATATATTCACACCCTAACCCATGAACAGCAATCTCTTACCTCGGCGTCCGACTCCAGCTGCTCACGGACCATCTTGGTGTAGGAGTCAGAGATGTTGGAGATGGCCAGGTATCCCATAAGGCCACTGGGCAGGCTCACCATCACCTCGAAGTCTGTCACCTCCTTGATACACCCCAGTACCAAGGTACCCACCTTCATACTCTGATCGCAGGCACACAACACACAGGTCAGGTAAGTTAGGAGCTTCACGATAGGCTAGTTCTCTGTTGGAGAGCTTTGTGATTTTGAATTGATCATGCAGAGCAGAAGGGGCATCATTCTAAGATAACCAATCAGGTAAACGGGATGCATTGCTTAAGCGTACCTTCAGATGTAGAATTTCGACTTTGTCTGCTGTATTGAGTTTCAGCGTCTCCTCTTTGCTCGTTTTCTGCTTCTTGGCCTCTTTCTTCCCCTCATTCCTTTTCTCTCCCTTCCTTTTTTTTGTTGCTGCTGGTTCATGTGTCTGGAACAGGTTGTCCACCTCGATGTGCTGCCTCACGGGTTTCGCTGTAGTCTCTGCTTTCTTGCCGGTCCCTCCACGAGGGAAATCTTCATCCACTGACGCCATAGTTGATATTGATTCAATTGCCTGTAAAAAGAAATCAAATAATGTGTCGATAAAAGAAACGGGTGACAAACAACTAGGAAGTGTCTGCTAGTTGCAAGCGAAAGCCATGTCTGGTTAGGTTGTAGATAAACAAATGAACTGACAAACTAACAAACAAGACCTTATTGACAAACATTCTTTCAATATTTTTCAACATTGAAAGCTAGACATCTGCAGCAACTCAGACCTAAGGTTATAGTAAGCTACAAGCTACTAACAAGGTGCCTGTAGTGTAGGCTACTGAAAATATACCCTACACTACAGTTTTGTTCACAACATCTGCATGCATGTGATGACTGGCTAACTAGAAAGATAGCCGCATTAGCTAGCTTGCATTCCAACTAGACAACATTCAGTGAGAGAAATAGACAGCCGAAACAAAACACGGTTCCAACGTTTCTGTAAATTATACGTGTTTAAAATAATTTAAAATGTATTAGCATACAGTTAATCCTTACTGTTGTAATCCACTTCTCAATTTGGTATCCAAACTCACATGTGTTGATCACTACCACGCCATGTTTCAATACCGGAAAGGTACCGAGATGGGCGTTTCAGTAATTGACCATTCACCTCCCAAAGATAAATGATTGACGTTCTGGTTGACCTGCCATTAACTGTTATTCTTCAAAGGGGCGGTATTTGTAATCGTTGACGTCTATTTGGCCCTATCAAACTGCGTTTCCTTACAACGTAACAAGTAGGCGGGATTTCCTGATAAATCTAGCATTGCGGCCTCTGCTGAAGGGCACTTGTTCAAGTCAATTCACAAGGGTAGTGTGTGCAGAAGGTAAGAATTGTAACGAATAAAAAAATGTTTGTCCTGTTCACGTTTACACTGTTCAGTAATGCATCATTGTGGTAGCGGTCCCTCCTACATTTGTTATGTTTTGTTTAATCGTCTGTTAATATAAACGATATGTTTCAGCCAGCTAGCTAGCTTGATGGCTAGCAAGCTACTACTAATACTAGCTAGTCAAGTGGCAACTCACTCAGCCTGTTAGCTAGCTAGCTGTTTCAATGAAAGTCAAAACAGTAAATATTGAACGTCCGTTAGAACTTAACCGAGCAATGTCTACAATTGTGCATGATCTGGGGCTGACGTTGATTCATTTTTTAATTATGTATCAACAACCAGCTAGCTAGTTGTCAATGTAAATTACAGTGTAAAGATTAAACTAATTGCAGCAGGCCGTCTCTGGGCTCGTGGGTTGTCAATCAGCGAACTCAGAGGGACAGTCTATTCACTTACACTTATGTAAGACCACTCATCTCGTGCTTTAAACTGTAACAACTGATTTCAATGTGTCGATTTTATTCCTCACATATGCACATCAGGATTTAACATTACTCATGTTCTCTTTAGATATGGGTGTGCGCGCAACCAGTTTCCCCTCTTGCCCTCTGCAGTCACCCACAGAATTGTCATTGTCGAACCACATGCAATGCTCATTAAGTGATTTACTTCCTGTAGGACCAGTATACATCAACCATGGGTGGACACGACTCTGGATCTCAGCACCAGTTCACTGGCATTGCCAAGTACTTCAACGCATACACCATCACAGGAAGGAGGAATGTAAGTTGTGGACTTCTTCTCACAAAGTTGGTGTTGCAGCAATATAAAAACATTGTCAATATTTGTGAATTATGCTTCTTGAAGTGGTGGTTCAGAGTGTTGTGTGAAACCATATTGAAAGTCATCCGATGTTGTTAGTTTACCAAAAGGTCATGCGTGTTCTGTCCCATTCCTAGTGTGTACTGGCCACCTACGCCAGCATAGCCGCCATCGTCCTCCTATTCAAACTGAAGCCCAAGAAGCAAGCAGCGATCACCAACTGATCATGTAAGCAGAACTGTTGAGATGACGTCAGCATCTCAGTAACATTATTATTTATTTTTTTACCTTCTGAAACCAACGTTGTTCATATGAATGGCATAGATTTATGTATTCGGATAAGGGTTGGGTGTTCAATCCTTTATAGTAACACATGTATTATCCTCACTTTCCTCTCATGTTCATAAAGGTACTTTTGTTGCAGGAAAACCCTTTTAACACCCATTTCTTGTTCTTGTCTGTCTTGCAGGTGACCTGGCAGTTCTGTAGTATAGTTGGAGCTGGTGGCAGCTGGATGTGCTTGTTGTAATTATACAACCATTTATTTGGTATTAACATGTTAACAATAAAAATGATATCGACATAGAAAACTTGTTTTTATTTACACAATATGCACTGGTATAAAAGGCTATACAGCTATGACAGCCAGGAACATTTAGGCTGTGTTAATGGCAGTGGTAAAAACATGGTTTCGAAATGGCACTGTTTAGGCAAGGGGTGTCAGGATCTTTTTTTCTTTAACGTTATGTTTGATGGAGCTGCATGTATTTAGCAAGCCAGGGGTCGCTTTGAGATGAATTAGCAAATTTAGCGACTTCATTGCCTTAACTATGCTGAGCTAATAATGTTACAGATTATTTCTCATTGCCATCGGAAAGACATTCACAAGTTGGGTGTCTACAGTCAATTCAAATGGAATATATTTCTATTGTAAGAATCCTTCTTTGGATTGGTAGAATTCCTGGCCTTCCCCCCCCCCCCCCCCCCCCCCCCCCCCCCATCATCAAGTAAAGTTTTCGGAGGAAAATGAGGTGATCAGTTATAAGAATGTTCATCGTCAGCAGCCGTACGGTTCCTCAGCAGGGGTTGTAAGCGCCTGCGGCGAGCAGTAGATTCCTACGGGTGAAGTGGAGGTGGATGACGGGGGTAGACTTGGTCAGGTAGGTGCCCAGTAGAAGCTCCTTGGAGTTCTCTGGTAAATGGATGTGACCCGTGGCCATGGTGAAGTCGTCGGTCTCCAACTCGTCGAACGCCTTCATGGAGTCCCATAGCTTGACGGTGTTGTCCATGGAAGCTGGAGAGGACACGATTTCACAAAGTGAGAGCGAGCAGCGTTTTGAAGGGCCATTGTTTGCAGCCAGTTCAGGTTCAACAGGTGCTAGGATCTCTGCGTTTGACTGAAACGTGTTCATAACGGCTATTTTCCTGGGATGTTGTGAGGCATCTACTGTACCTGAGGCGAGGATCTCTCCGTCTCTGCTGAACTTGAGGGAGTAGATGGTGTCAGTGTGGCCCTTCAGATCTCCTATCATCAGGCCATGGCCAATGTCCCACAGCAGCACTCGGCCATCAGTGGCTCCAGACGCCATGAACTTCCCATTGGGTGAGAAGGCCAGGGCATGGATAGGACCCTAAATAACAAAAACACTAATAATATAAATAATAGGTCTAACACCTTTAAACAGGGCTGAAGAGGGTCAAATTCCTTCCAACAAATCAAATTTGGCATTACAATCATTCCAAGAAAGTTGACCTCTGACCTTGTGACCGGTTAAGATGCGGACGCAGTTCCCCGTGAGGACGTCCCAGAGGCGGATGGTGCGGTCGGCCGAGCCGGTGGCCACGTAGTTGGAGTTGGGGTGGAAGCGGGTGCAGGTGATGTCCGCCAGGTGGCCGGCGAACATACGCAGCGGCTGGTAGTGATCAGTGGCCCACAGACTGGTGGAGAGGAGGGGGAACGAAATGACTCGTCATTAGTCGTGCTACAGATAAGAGCTCTGGGAGAGCTACAACGATGAGGGGATTTGCATATTCAGAAGAAGTTATACACATGTTCATTTGTTATGGACTAATGTATATAAGTCTATGCCATATTTTAGGCTTATCTGTTGTGTAGTATTGTATGTGGTAGCTACTTTATGTAGCGACATACAAAGTAAGTCTATGCAGGATGTGAGGGCGCTAGGTTCGTGTTTGTCCAGTCGTACGCCTCGATTCTCACCGTGCCACCCTGTCGTGCCCTCCAGAGATGAAGTAGTACCCGTAGGGGGAGAACTGGGTGTCCCACACGGGGTAGTTGTGTCCTTTGTACCCCACCAGACAGGTGTAAGTCTGGAGGCTCCACAGTCGCACGGTGCCGTCCTCGGAACTGGACAGCAGGTAGTTCCTGGATGACGCGGGGGGGGGGGGGGCGGGGGGGGGGGGGGATGCAGAAGCGCTCGGGTGAATTACAACATGGAAATGCAGAGCCGTGTGAGTGCACTACTTTCTGTGTTTTCGTCCTGGTTCTGAATGTCAAGCACTGATCCTGGTATGGCCACTTGCTAGCTCGCTAACCGACAGATACAAAGGAGGAATAATACAGTCGACGCTGACTGAAACTTGGGGGATGGGTTTAAGAGATTCCGTACGCGAAAGAACTTCACGAAGAACGTGAACACGTACAGACAGAGAGAATGAGAGGGTGGACATGGATGTACCTGTGCAGTCTCACCTGTCAGGGCTGAAGCTGATGCCGTAAACTGGCCCGCTGTGCCCGTAGAGGATTTTGGACTCGCTGGCTGTCTTCTCGTCCATGATCCTCTCCAGCACATCGTCAGACTCCTTGTCTATCAGACTGAGGTCTTGGGTGGAGAAGAGCGCGGGAGGTCAACAATGAAGGTCAACTATCAGTATCAGAAGTGTATCTAGGTGTGCGGTTTAAGCACTGGTTTTTGTTTACTACTCAGAGACATGAACCGGTGGGTTAGGGCAGGAAACTAGTAAGATGAAGGAGAGTGTTTTGTCGTAGCTGGAGGGGTAGTCTCAGTGTTTTAATCAAATCAAAAAATCAAATTTATTTGTATAGTCCTTTTTACACGCAAGCATGTCACTAGAGGGCTTCACATACGCCCATAGAACTGCCCCTCAACCAACCTAAACCCTCAAAAGTGTTTTACCTGCTGCTGACTTGACCCTGCGCAGCTTCTTGGGCGTTACGCTCCACACCCTGACGGTGGAGTCCGCGAAGCCCCCCGCAATCAGGCTGGAGTCGTCCGTGAAGTCCACCGCCGTCAGACCCTGAAGGTCAAAAAGTCACGAGAGAATGCAAATCGTCAACGGCGTTTCGGGGGTCAACAACAACAAGCGTCAGCTGCGACTCAGTTGTAATAGTGGTTACAGTATCTTTCGAAGAAACTTCAACGTAGACATACTACACACAAATGTTATTGAACTATGTTAAACGGGCATGTATGTTGTTTGTACGAGGCAGCTGCCACAGCACCTGGTATGCGTTGAGGAAAGAGTAGAAGCAGATTGAGGGCAGGTTGTCCGGCCCCAGTCTGATCTTCTTAGTAGCCTCCTTCATGTTCATGATCTTGTCCAGCTTGTCAGAGTCCTTCAGCTCTGGGAGAGGAATCCTACAGGTCAGAAAAACACGATTAGAACTCCTACGATCCTAAAAAGTAATAATTGGGGGGACAGTTCATGAGCATACAGTTTTCGGATGTGCGATGTCTTAGCCTGTGTCATTTTGGAGAAAAGGAGTGAGGGATTCTACAATGACACAGATTCTAAAGGATCCAGATCCTTTTTTTTTATGTAAAGATATGCTAAGAGTTAGTAAGGACTAAGTAACTAACGACGTGTGCTTGCTGTTGCTAGGCGGACGCCTCTCTACTCCACCTGTTCTGCTGGGGGGCGTTGGGGTCCTGCTTCTTGCTCTTGTTGCCCATGCTGTCCTTCTTGGGCTTCTTCTTCTTGGGTTTGCCCTCCTCGTTCTCCGCCTCCTCGTCCTCGTCGTCCAGGGGCACCTCGATCTCCGGCTCCTTCAGCAGGCCGTAGAACACCTGGAAGCGGGGGAGGGGAAGAGTCGCCACGACGACGGCTTTCGTAAGTTTACGAATGAGGCGGTTCGCTCTTCTATCGCAGCGATCCCCGAGTCATCTACCGCTCTCTTTCTCTCTCTAAGGCAACACGAGCATCGAATCACCAATACACGCCCCCCCCCCCCCCCCACCCACCTTAGCCTTGTTTGCGTCCCTCTTGCCCTCCCCGGCCAGACTCCCGGACATGGCGTCGATCTGGCCCTTGCTGCGCGGCATGCCGTCGAAGATGTCGATGTAGAGGTGCTCCTGGATGATGTTCCAGATCTGGTTGTTCTGGCGCTCCTGCAGGTGCCTCTTCAGCAGCTGGTACGAGTCCCTGGAGATCCTCAGGACGAACTTGCTGGTCCTGAAGTCCAGCAGGGTCTCGTTGCCCTTCATGTGTTCCTTCTTGGTCAGGCTGGAGAGGATGCGTAGGTCTTCCTCGTAGTAGCACTCCTGGTCCCCGCTGAACCTGAAAAGAAGGAGAGACGGAGGGCAAGGAAAGAGTGGAAGGTAAGGGCGTTGGTCAGTAGTACACAGTGTGTTAGGTAGTTTGAGGTGGATAGTCATTCGAGGGAGACTCGGCCCGGAAACGTACTTTTCGAAGAAAGCCTTTGCCTCCATCTCGTGGTTGTTGTACACAAGTTCCAGGTACATGTGGCACGAAGAGAGGGTAGAAGACCTGGGATAGCTCAGCTCGGTGACAATCGAGAACAGACTCGATAAACTTCTTCAAGCCGCTATAGTAGACTTGGTATAGTGGGGGATCCCCCTGCTGGCTGTATGCAGACAGGACAACGTTGACGTCGGGTTGATCCTCACCGCCTGACGCCGGCACTGTAAACAAAACAAAAACATGAATGACTACATAGTTTTGGTCAGATACAAAGCAAACTAGGTATGGGTAACTAACATTTTCATGTATCTAGTGCTATGATAACATTGCGACTTATTTGTGATTTGCATAACTAGCTTCTGGTTTTCAATTGGCTACGCGTTCTATTTCCACCCCCCAAAAAAGACGTCTGTCAAACTTGTCTCATTCATTCAGAGTGTTGTTTCGCTTGCAACTATTAACCATAATTAAATGAAGACTAAAGAATGCTGCTTTAAAAAATCACGTTATTAAGATGTTGATAATCTAAATATTTGCAATGATATGCATAATCCCGACCTTTTGTTGGCGCCGGTGCCGCTGTGACTGGGGGAGCGGCGGTGGCTATGGTCACCCGGTTCAGAAGAGAGTTGGCATCCCCGCCTTCAGCATCAACATTCACGGTACTTCCCAAGCCCGATCCTGCAGTATCCGATACCTTTGAATCATCTGTATCATCTGATAAACCGGCTTCACGCCGCAAAATGTCTACGGACTCCGACAATTTATTTCTCTTGAGAAATTGCAACACCGCGAGCAAGGTCTGCTGATCTTCGGCCCCTGCAGTTAAAGTTTTCGTTGTTCCGCTAGAAGACGTGGCACCAGGAGATGAAGAAACTACTCCTCCATCGTTTGCATTATTGTTTCCTGACCCATCGTTTGATGGTTCTGTTTTAATATCTTTTTCACCCTCCGGATCGATCTGACCACCTTGTACAGCCGCCATTTTCGAAATGATGTGCGCATGTGCAGACAAAATAAAGGAATCGTCACTGCTGAAGAACAGACATTCTGATTGGCTCTAAGAAAACGTTTGCCGCAGGGTTGTCAATTTCTAGTGGTTTTTATGGAGAACCAAACTCATTCATATTTATGTGGCGTATTCATTGCAGGCTCAGTTTAGAACAAAGTAAATGGAACATAACAACTTTAGATTGTATGTGTAATCTCTTAGACAGAATGACAAACCTTCAAACCCCGGAACGTTTACACAACTATACTTCTGGCCAATCTAATTCCACATCAATTCACGAGTAAAAGCTGTACTTCACTAATTTGCCTTTAGCACTAGTTAACCATGGACCCCTAGATCAACAGCCCAGAGTCAAACACTGTACACAATTATAGACAATTCGACTGTATGTCTATTAGAATTCAAACACAGTTCACCTAATCATAGTAGAACAGTAGAACATTTATTTGAGCATGACTTGGTAACAAACAACATGGTACAAGGACTGCATCGAGTGCTTGGTCATGGTTGTGTCAGAGGTTTTATACCTCTTAGTACCAGATGATGGCAGTTTGGTTCCATCCCAGCCTCTCTTCTCTGTCTCCTAATGCTAGCACACCACAGCCTGGCCTCTTCATTGCTGATGTTATCATTGACAGGGCGTTAAACCCACCCTGCGATCATTCATCACTGCTTTGTTGTCACATTCACGACTCAGAGACACATTTCTGGGGATGTCAAACTTGTTTTTTGTTGTTGTTTTTCTCCAGCTTCTCCTTCTCTCTTCATGCACTGCATGTACCCAATCTTTCCCAGCAAGGTTTCCGATCTCTGTGTCCATAATGAATCCTCTTATCCTACACTGCTTATCTGACCTCACCTTCCAACTGTTTAGAGAACTTATAAACCAAGAGATGTTATATTTAGACCTATTTCTTCATGGATTTGCCTAACATCTGTCAGCATGTGTCCTGACATAGGTTAAGTCCAGCGCACACATGACTCCATGCTAGTTCCAGCATTAGGAGAACCCGTGAGCATGTCTGTGCATTTCAAACAAGGACGAGTCAGAGGCTGTATTGATTGCGACAAGGTGGCGTTTAGAGTAATTGGTCACTTGTTATTTAGTTGCATGAATGACACGGAAAAGGTCAGTGATTTATGTCACTGGGAGTCATGTCAGAGGAAGAAACGGAAGGATGGAGGGAAGGTGAATGGAGGAGAACGAAGGTGAGAAACGAGGGAGGAAAGGTGAAAGGAGAAGGAGATATCAGATTCACCGTGTGCCCCTGCTGAGGCTGCACTTCCTGTCGAATCCCCCAGACTCCAGAGTAACACGCCTGATTCCATCACCTAAGACTCAGCCAGAGCAGGAACACACGATGCACCATTTTCTCTGCAAGGGCAAAACAGCATCTGTTGTCATATCAGGGTTTTTTTTCTCAATAAAGGTCAGATGCTGTATAGTACATATTGAGAGAGATGCCGAATAAGTTCCAAATGTTTCCTTCCCAGAAGTTTGAGTAAAACGTTGTTAGCTCCCTGCTGTTCTGCTTGGACTCATCCAAGGTTTTTGTTGTCAGTTCCTGACACTGTTCTGGCTCACCTTTTTGTATGATAACCACCAAATACCTTTCCAGGTGTTGGACTATGGATGAAGTTCCACTGATTGTCATTCATTGACTAGCCCTACAGAACCTATCAAACAGCGTCAACTCACGTCGTTATTCTGGGAGGCGTCAGGTTTATCATGCAGGACCAGGGTCCTTGAAGGATGCGGGGGCGGAGGAGGAGGAGGAGGAGGAGGAGGAGGAGGAGGAGGAAGGAGGAGGATAGACGCAGAAGGGGCACCGCGTTCTGTTGCATAACAGCTGCAGCGTTCCTGCCACATGGATGAGGGAGGAGGAGGAGGAGGAGGGGTGAGCAGGAACAGGAGGAGGAGAAGAGAGAGAGGGGGGGAAAGGGAGGGGGGGAGAAAGAACACACGTGTCAGCCCTCGGCTCAGGGCGTGGCCACGCGCGCGTGGGCTCGCTGCAGAGACCCTCTGGAGCTGACAGGGCACACAGCACGCCCGCTCCTCCTCCATGCCCTCTGCACCGTCCAGGGTTCTGACCACACGTCCTCCGACTGTCTTGGGAGCAGATCTAGTATTGTATTTCTACAGCTTTCACCGCAGCCTCGTCCTGCAGAAGCACCAATCCTTGAGTCTTTCTAGTCGGTGTGTTTCTGCGCTGACCCACGGGGTGTATAGATCCGCTAGATACTGCTGGTTCAGGCCTAAAACACACATAAAAAGGCCACGGTTATCGATTGAAGATCAATCACTGTTTGGCCCCTCGTCTCCGAGAGCAATTAACGCAACAGTGGTGCCCCGCGGCTTGTCGCAGTAATGAACGCTGCTTGCGTCTGACACCTGCCTTCTTCTCGAACGCAGCACAGATTGACTGCGTTACGAGGTGTCCAGTTGTGGCCGTCAAACACAACACTGCTTCTCTTTCTGTCGTGCTCTCTACTGGTTCTAAAAGGACAACAATGTGGGCATTTACAGAAGGTGTGGTAACATGAGTTGAGAAACTAACTGCAACAAAAAGGAAGAGAAATAAGAGGAGAATAAATACAAAAAACACCTTGTCCTCCATGCGTAGTATAAAGGGCTGTTAAGCCGGCCAGCAGTGTTGACACTAATAGGAAATACAAGAGAGTGATTACTTTTTTCAGTGAGTAGAGTGTCTGTTGATTTGTGTATTGGGCCCACCATTGCTGCCAAACGACATAGTGAATCAAAGCGAAGCGAGACAATGTTGTTAGCGGTTTGTGTGTGTGTGGTGGAGGGGTCTGTTTCTCTTCCTGAGGAATGAGTTTGATAGTGATACGTTTGAAAGGTCTCTACATTTAGGCAATCGTGTCGCTGGTGATAGATAATGTGGTTGTTAGGTGTGGCCCAGAACCTTTAAGGCTGTCTGATCGTTTGTGTTCTAGGAATATTGAGGGAGAGAGAGAGAGAGTGCTGCAGTGTTGCTGATTTACTGTAACACAAGGAAGCTCGAACAGAACTGGGGTGTGCTTGTGTGTATGTACAGTGTGATGTATGTGTGTGTGTGTGTGAGAGAGAGATAGAGAGAGGGAGAGAGAGAGAGAGAGAGAGAGAGAGGGAGAGAGAGAGAGAGAGACAGAGAGAAATGAACAAAAGACAGATAACACTTGAGATTACACCTGCTTTGCATTAGGCTCTCGAAAGGTTTACTCTTTCTGTGTACGTGTCTGCTGTGCCTGTGTTTGTGTGTGTGCCGTTTGCATGCACCCGCCCATACTCCGAGAGTCACACAGCATGTTGGAGATGCGGAGGGAGGGAGCAGGGAGGTGCATATTCCCTCTCATCTCACTTCAGGATGACTTGCACCGGTCACACGCTGGGTGTCAGACCGAGCCCACCTCTTCTCTCCTCCTCTCTTCCTCCGTCCCTTCGCGTGCACCGCACCACCCCCACCGCACCACCCCCACCACCCCTACAGCACCACCCCCACCACCCCTACAGCACCACCCCCACCCCACTGCCCCTACATCACTACCCCCACCCCACCGCCCCTACATCACTACCCCCACCACACTACCCCTACAGCACTACCCCCACCGCACTACCCCCACCACACTACCCCCACCACACCACCCCCACTGCACCACCCCCACCACACCACCCCCATAGTGAGCTCAGGGTGTGGCTCTGTAGAAGACACAAAGCAAGGGCAGACACGCCAGAACCCCAGGAACGACTTTGATCTCACACATTGTTCGCAGAGAGATCTGGATCACTGTCCAATACACGATGAACAGTTCTATTTGACTATACAATTGAATCAAATGTATTAGTGCATTGACTCTATTAAAGAGTTTTGAGTTAAAATGCAAGTAACTATACAACTTGTATGTTCAACACCAGTAATTATTTATATATATATATAATGTGCATATAATATTGAATACGCAGCACCCAAGAGCTATTGCCCTTGACTATGTACCATATCTAATCTAGTTTAATGTATTCACACTAAAATACTGATGTTATCTGTAAGACAAGGCTTGTGTGTTTACACAGTTAATGTGTTCCTGGAGATTTGACAGAGATAGATCTGGACTGTTCCCTGAGTGAGCTGTGATTCATGTGCCTCTAAAGCCGTCACGTTTCAAATCTGCCCATAAAAACACCTGCTGATGAGATTATTTAGATTTGTGATACTGTATGCAGTCGCCCAAGATGCTGAAGGATCCTGATTCTGCAAGTTTTCGGTGGTTTATTCATTTGATATCAATCTGTCATCATTGGATTCATGTACCTCGTGTCATCATTTCCAGACTGATTAATAGTCTACAAGTATTTAAGTGCTAGTGCTCTCCTTGAATTTAAATCCGTTGGAGTAGAGGCACTTTGTGGAAGTGTGTGTGTGGTTGTGTGTGTGTGTGCGCATGTATTTTCCCGGCTGCTGGAGAGCGATGTGACCCCATGCTGAGACAGATAGCTGAAGCAGGGCGTGGCACCGCCTACCTTCTCCAATGTGTGTGTGTGTGTGTGTGTGAGTGCCTGCTGGAGGGCATGTGTCCGTGTATGTGAGTTTGTGTACATGTCCTATCGCGGCAAGACCACACGCTGTGTGAAACGGATCCAATCCTGCACTGCCTCGTACAGAACACCCTTCCTCCTTGCCCAGATGGAGTTTGCGTTTGGCCAAAATGTTGCTTGGCCAAAACGTGTTCTTCAACCGCAGGTAAGCATGAGTTTAAAAGGCGCCGCGTGACCGCATGGCTTTAGCGATGGCCCAGCTGATGGCCAGCTGGAATCCGCCTTTGATCCGTAAAACGGTGTGGGAGATTGCCGGCCAGTCTCCCCCTCACTCTGAAACGCCCCCCACCCCCAACGCCCCTACTGTGCTGCACAAGATCAATAATTCATGAGGTGTGAGACTCGCAGATGAAGCAGAAACTGCCCCAAGTGAGATTGGGAGATAGGAAAAAAAAGGGGGGGGATGGCATAGAGGAAGGGGGAGAGGAAGAGACACACAGGACAGAAAGACGGAGAGAAAGAAAGAGTAACAGTTCGAGAAAAAAAGGCAAGAGAAGCTCGAGATGTGGAAAAAGTCTGCAGGAAGAGAAGGATAGAGAGAAAGACAAAGGGGTGATACCCTAAAGGCTGAACCCTCTGAGCCCGAGGCACACCTTCCTCATCATCTGAGGAGCGAGAGGAGGGACTCCCATCACACCAGCGCTAATCCCAGCCGACAGACGACTCAGCGATGCTCAGAACTCATCCAGCTGCTCCTTGTCTTTCTCTTGTCTCTCTCTCTCTCTCTCTCTCTCTCTCTCTCTCTCTCTCTCTCTCTCTCTCTCTCTCTGTTTGGATACATGTCTGTTTCCCTCTCTACATGTCTCTCTCTTTCTCAATCCGTCTGTTTCAGTCTCTCTATCCTACAAAACATGTATGATTCTCTCTCTACGCCCTCTCTCTCTCTCTCTCTCTCTCTCTCTCTCTCTCTCTCTCTCTCTCTCTCTCTCTCTCTCCCCCTCTCTCTCTCTCTCCCTCCCTCTGCAGTAATTTGCACCTGAGTCTCAGCTTGACGTGAAAGATGAAGGGTCATACCCTTCATCTTCCACTCTGGCAACCCACATCGCAGCGGTAATTGGTTATGGGCTGGGTTGCCAGGTTGAGGGATGAACGGTGTCCCCATTGGTCACCTTTGCCTCACGCTGACCTCGTTGCTCGACGGGCTGCCTCTAAACCAACAGACCACCTGCCTCCTCTCCTCTGCTGCCTCCTTTCCGTGGCCTTCCCCCTCCACCCTGCTCTCTCTTGTCTCTCCCTCTTGAGAATCAAGCGCACCCACACCCACACCACCTGCTCTTTGTCTGTGCGTGCGTGCGACTGCACTCACCTGCACACGCACTTGCGTTCGCGTGGGTATGCGTGCACATCAGCTAATGTGGCGCAGTTCATACGTGTGTGTGCGTGCGCGGCGTGTATCGTTGGGTGTGTGTGCGTAGTGCGGGGTGCGCGCATGTGTCTGCCTGAGCCTTTTGCCCAGTGGAGCGTGATAATGGGTGCGAAGGCTGAGCTCTGGGACTTCTAGGAGTCTCAGCGTTGAGGGGAGATGTGGGGAGTCTGCATTATTCAGCACAGCCCCAAACAGAGCACTGGGGGCTGGGCACGAACAGTCGGGCAGTGGGGGTAGAAAGGACCAGGGCAAACCCTGGGGAGGCCGTGGTGCATTGTGTGGACAGGATAGGCAGATTGACAGGCTGAAAGGTTGAAGCAGAGATGGCTCAGTTTATCATGACAATAGCACCTCTCGCTGGGCCTGAGCTTGTTAGACGGGCGTGTTCTGGTTCTGATGAGTGGGACGTGGGATTGTGCGCGGCGGTGGAGAGAGGTGCCCTTTCACCTTGGGTTTTGTGAACAACCTCTGTTTTTTTTGGTTTGTCTCTTTCTCTGTTTCACTCTGTCTTTCTCTATCACTTCCTCTCTTTCTCCCACGCGTTTCCGGTAGAGAGAGATCTAACCAGGCACTTAGTCAGGTGTCCCCCCCTCCCCCTCCCCCCTCCCCCCTCCCCCTCCCCCTCCCCCACCCCCCCCTTCCTCAACTCATGTCCTTTCAAACACAATGTTCGGCACACACAGTTTCCTCATGACTATGAATAATGCAGTTCCATCCCTTACCAACAAGTCGTCTCTCTCTCTCCCAGTCGGAACCCTGCACGACACACTGCCTCACGCAAGAACAGGAACAACAGCTCTACAAGACCCATTTACACAAATCCCGACAAACCTATTCCTTTTTCCGTAGCTGACTTCCGGAAAGATTGCGCGTTGGAATGAAACGTCATGTTTACCGCTAGCGATAGACAGTTAAATGTTGCACTCTTCTACAATCAGCTATACATCCTTGACCTTTTCATTTTGTCTGGGGTGCAACCCATTTGCCAGAGCCTCGTCTGGTTTAATGGTGCTGTTACGATCACGAATAAAGCTGCCCTAAAATGACATCCTCCTTGCGTTGAGGGCTTTTGTCTCAAACACTCACTCCATCGGAGATAGTCTCATTTGGGAAATTGGTCTCCTCCTCGCTCTGGTAACTATGGCGATAACATGTCGTTGCGCCCGCCCGCCCGCCCTCCCGCCCTCCTTTTTTTTTTTGATTGGCAGGAACTGGGAGGGTGAGATAAGGAGAAGGCGGTGGAATGATTCAGAAAAGGTCACAGCGTGATGTAGCCTGTCCCGATGGAAATCCCCATGTCAACGCATAATCAATAGTCTTATACTTAAGACATAGGCAGTGAACAGAGCTCATGCCTTGAGTGGGGATGACAAGGAGTTTTTGTCACGTAACATGGGATTATCGGATCTATTATTACGTGTCAAATTTTGCTCTCATCTATCATGTTCAGGTCATTTAAAATCGGTGCTATGACTCAAGTAACCCAGAGTAGGGGGTGGGTTTTCTCTCTGTCTTGAGGACCTCGTGTTGTAGCTGTTTTGGGTGTAGATTGAGGGGGTTTCCATGGCAGCTCTTTGAGGTTTGCACAGTCCAGAATGGACGCCATTTTGGTGGAGTGGCTCAAAAAGCTAGGTCTCAAGAGAACCCCAGAGACTGGCGGGTGATGGGGGGAGTCCGACCCCACAGACAGACACGGATGTGGGGGAGGGTGACAGAGTTATGGGTGGTGGGTCTCTGACTGTCACACTCTGCTGGTCTTGATCTGAAAATACAATTGTACGCATTCCTTTTGAAGCGTGTGTGTGTGCATATGTTTGTGTGTGTGTGTGCATGTGTTTGTGTGTGTGTGTTAGTGACGAGTCACCAGGGACATTTTTTCATTTTGGCTTACTAGTCAATTTATTACATTGGATGTATTGATTTTCACTCTGATGGCTGTGGTGGCGGGCTGCTGTACGAGCGAAAAGTAACTCATCATTCTTACACACACGAACACACACACACACATAGACCCAAACACACACACAAATGTCCAGTAACACAAATACAGTCCTTTGTTGTGCTTTGTTGTGGGTAATATGACCCTTGGTTGTCCTTGAGTGTGGGGAGGGAGGAGGCGTGGGATGTGTGTGTGTGTGTGTGTGTGTGTGTGCGTGTGTGTGTGTGTGTAAAAGAAGGAACAGAGAAACAGAAGGAGAGGTTTCTGGGTTTCCTTTGTTACAGAGGAGAGTGTGAGGGAGGTTGTCTGGAGGAAAGCCGGGGCGTTGCCCAGGGGACAAGCCATCCTTTGCTAACAAGGTGACCTCTTAGACTGACCGTCAGATCCTCTGCACGCCACACACTCTCACACACACAGGTTTGTCTTAACACTCTCACACACACAGGTTTGTCTTCATTTCCTATGGTGAGGACCGACCATTCACTCCCATTCAAAGTTGTCATCCCTAACCCCTAATCCTGACCTTAAACCTAAATGTAATTCTAACATTAATTCTAACCCCAACCCTAAAAATTGCCAAGAAAATGTCCCCAAAAAATGGTGATGCGCTTTCAAAGAATGAAGTGTGTATTAAAGTAAACTAAACTGTTTATTAAGTAAACATCTACATTCTGAAGTGTGAAATTGAGAAATCACCCCTTAATAAACACTTTGTTAACAGAAATAGATTTGGTTGGTAATTGTCTTATGTAAGTTATATGAGTCATCTAGTTTGATTTCATATTCATCAAGAGATGTAAAGTATGCTATCAGATGCAAACCAATTATGATTTCACACTTTACCCCTTTTTTTCAAAGACTAGCACTGAGAAGTGAAGACTCAATTAAATAATTTTTGCATGAAGCGATAAGACGTTTCCTTCCTGGCTTCTTTTTTTTATTTAACAAGTTTCGGCTACATCAAGATTCCGGAATTAAGTCATCATCTCAAATCTCGCCACTGTGAGGTAATTGCGCAGCTAGCATCTCTGGCTATTGGAGGCTAATCTTGACTTACTAAAGGTCTACTTGTATATTTATGGAGCTGCTAGCGTCTTGGCAAAATGCTAAGTCTGAGCCATTAGTCTATCATTTGCATTTCCCCGGAACGATGACGGACGTCGGTGGTGTCAAAACCCATGGTGATGGCGTTTTAATGAGGGCGAGGGAAGGAGCTAATTAAAAGCAGAGACAATATTTCACCTTTTGCAGAAGGGAACCTTGGCAGGATTGCCCGCTAGATAACATGGCTACAGTCAAAGCCAGATCTATTTGGACTAGGACAAGTCTATGAGCAAGGCTCTAGGTGTCAGATCTGAGACTCTGGGAGTTCATCTCCTTCTCACCTTGCACTGTCACCCACACTTCAACACCCCGCTGTCTCAACTCTGGAAATCAGGAAGTTCTGACAGACAAACACACAGACAGACAGACAGAATGACAGACAGACAGACAGACAGAATGACAGACAGCCAGACAAACACACAGACAGAATGACAGACAGACAGACAGACAGACAGGCAGACAGACAGACAGACAGGCAGGCAGGCAGGCAGGCAGGCAGGCAGGCAGGCAGGCAGGTAGACAGACAGACAGACAGACAGACAGACTTATAGACAGATTGAAGTACTTGCTAACAGTACAAGCCCTTAAATTGTCTTCTAATTAATAACGGATCTTGCTCTATCGATCAGCTCTCTAATTACAACACTTTGAACGTTATAGATCACCCCTTTACACACACACACACACACACACGCACACACACACACACACACATTTACACACTCCCATGCTTTTACTCTTTTTAAATTTGTCAAAATCCAACACCCACTGGTCGACACACCCGCCTCAGGCTGGTGTAAATCCCCCAGGCCCTAAGCCAGAGACCCATCTGGCTCATTTAATTACGCCTATATTGAGATAATGGAATGCTTGGAATGTGTAGCCAATCAATAGCTGTTTATGTGTGTATACGCTATACCAGTCTTCTGGCAGGCAGTCAATGGCTGTGGATTGTCCTGTGTCAGCACTTTACTAGTGGGGAGAGAGAGAGAGAGAGAGAGAGAGAGAGAGAGAGAGAGAGAGAGAGAGAAGGAAAAGGATAGAGAGGGAGAAAGAAAGAAGAGAGATATGTTTCCATGTTTCTTATGTTTGAGCATTTTATCTCATTGATTTGAGTCAAACTGTCACCTCGGTGTATTTACCCTACGCCTGTAAACAAAGCTATTTTAACATTGAAGGTTAAATTTGTCACATTTGAAGGTAGAGAGAGGGCGAGAGAGAGAGAGGCTGCTCTGAGTCTCCTGTGTAAACATGCTGTGCTGCATTGAGGTGCAGCATGGTGGAGGAGGGGGCGAGGGAGGAGGGATGTGCCCTGCAGAAGGCTGGCTTGGATGTAACCATCCTGAGTACGGGTGAAGCATATTGCAGATGTACTCACGAAGCAGTTTATGTATGTTGCATGAGAGAGAGATAAAGTGAGAGAGAGGGATCGAGAGAACGAGAGAGACAGAGAGAGCCTGAGAGAGCTGGAGAGAAGAGAGAGAGAGAGAGAGAGAGAGAGAGAGAGAGAGAGAGAGAGAGAGAGAGAGAGAGAGAGAGAAGAGAGAGGAGAGAGATAGAGAGAGAGAGAGAGAGAAAGAGAGAGGAGAGAGAGAGAGAGGGAGAGAGAGAAAGAGAGAGGAGAGAGAGAGAGAGAAGAGAGAGAGAGAGAAGAGAGGGAGAGAGAGAGAGGAAGAGAGAGAGAAAGAGAGAAAGAGAGAAAGAGAGAAAGAGGAGAAAGAGAGAAAGAGAGAGAGAGAGAGAAAGAGAGGAGAGAGAGAGACTGCACAGTCAGGAGGGAGATGAATAAGGGAGTAAAAGTGGATGAACATTCAAAAGTTTGAATAATGAATATCAGCAATGTGTGCGTGTGAGCGTGTGTGTGTGAGCGTGTGTGTGTGAGCGTGTGTGTGTGAGCGTGTGCGTGTGAGCGTGTGTGATGTGAGCGTGTGTGTATGTGAGCGTGTGTGTATGTGAGCGTGTGTATGTGAGCGTGTGTGTATGTGAGCGTGTGTATGTGAGCGTGTGTGTGAGCGTGTGTATGTGAGCGTGTGTGTGTGAGCGTGTGTGTGTGAGCGTGTGTGTATGTGAGCGTGTGTATGTGAGCGTGTGTGTATGTGAGCGTGTGTATGTGAGCGTGTGTGTGTGAGCGTGTGTGTGTGAGCGTGTGTGTACTCCCCCCTGTCCCATAGCTTCTTTTACTCCTTTCCTCAGCGCAGGTCTGCATCATTCTAAGGGCGGTGGTCCTGCCCTGAAATGAATCAGGATCCTGGTCGTAAATCCTTCAGGATTTCAACCCCTATGACACAGACTCTACTTGTAGTCGCTGAAGTCTGGGTCGACTCAAATGAAAGTTCAACTAAACTCTGTAACTGTAAACAACTATAAATGTAAACAATTAGTCTTTTCATCTCTACATGTCTCACTTGCGTGGTGTGCAGTTGTTGTCAAGGCCTCTCTGCACAGCATAATGTTTGTCATTACACTCACCATTGCAAATTGGCTCCCCAATGTAAACAACAGCTGCCCTATAATGTCTCTCTGCATGGCTGCTTCCTCTATAGAGGATACTGATTGATACTTTAGCACTGAAATGATAAACTCCTACTGTGTCATATCCTGTTATAACACCCACCCCCCACCCACACACAATCTCTCTCTTGTCCCTGGTCAGGGAAATAATCGTCTTATTAATGTCTGGCCCTGACACTGTTGGGCTTTGCTCGCCCTGGCCAGGAAATCAAAATCCCATAAAGCCTATTGGTCATCCATTTGAATGATGTTTCATGATTGGCCACCATTCACCCGTGACCATGGGGTGGATTGATTCACTTCCCGAGACAAATCACTCTTGATGTGTTCTTCAATGTGAGTCTATCACCAAGCTTCCTTTGGCTTATAGCTGCCTTTAGGTTAGCGCCTAGCACTAAGCTTGTGTTATACCATTGCATCTCACTGACAGGCTTCAAGGTGAAAATAGACATTCTCATCGTCAGCCAGAAGGGCACTGGGGAGATGAGATGGGATCATTCTTCAGCTCCCAACACATTCTCACCGCTCATCTCTCTCTCTCTCTCTCTCTCTCTCTCTCTCTCTCTCTCTCTCTCTCTCTCTCTCTCTCTCTCTCTCTCTCTCTCGCTCTCTCTCTCTCTCTCTCTCTCTCTCTCTCTCTCTCTCTCGCTGTGGAGAGGTAATGTTTAAAGAAAAGAACAATGTCGACAATGATGACTCTACGAGACGCTACTGCTGAGAAATGCCCATGAAGCTACGAAGAGCAATTTTTTCAGAGAAGGCTAGCATGACACGTTGCTAGCTAACTCGTATGATAAAAGGAAAAATGCTATTCTACCAGCTAGCTGCTGTCATTAAAAGGACAAACACTGTAGTTGCAGTGGCATTGAGGTAATCATTTCAGTTTAAGGAAAAATGGTTATCTCGCCACTCTTTTTAAAGAATGGCTGCTTCAAGGTGCTTTTCTGTCTCCTGACATTCATTTCTGAAAGACAACATGCAGTTGTTATACTTGTTTGTCTGCTTTAACCAAAACAAATCTTCCAGGTGTCATTTTCTGCAAATAGGAAATGTGTTAAAACACGCAAACAACACCCTTGGCTCTTCTATCTGACTCTGCTCCTAATCTGTTTCGCATTTCGAAAGTGTTTTGTTTACCAGAGGCTGTTGTAACAAGCTTGGACCCCTAACCAGCTTTCCTCATTAGCAGGTGTTGCACTGCAGCAAATAAGGTGCGAATAGAGGATCGCTAGTCTTTTAGAGAAAGAAGGGATTAAAAAGAGGAGAGATGAGTCAGCAGAGACAAAGGACAGTGCAGCAGTTTCTGTCTTTCGTTCACCTGCCTTCTCTCTCCTCTTGGTGTTCTCTCTCTCTCTCCTGTTCTCTCTTACCTTTGCTTTCTCTCTCTCTCTCTCTCTCTCTCTCTCTCTCTCTCTCTCTCTCTCTCTCTCTCTCTCTCTCTCTCTCTCTCTCTCTCTCTCCTGTTCTCTCTTCCCTTTGCTTCCTCTCGATCTCCCTCGCTCTCTCTCTCCCTCTGCAGTAAAACATGCATGGCTTGTATGAGAAACATGACTCAGCAGAAATCCACAGACGCGCGCGCATACACAGGAACACACATGCAGAAGGTGTGGTCACCTTTCTGCCCTACAGTTGTACTATACACACACAATGTATCATTTGACAAGCTGTTAACTTATGGTCTCAGCGGGTGAGTTTAGTGCTCACTCAGTCACTCACTCACTCACACACTCACTCACACACGCACACATGCACGCACACACACACACACGCACACACACGCACACACACACACTTGTGTGCATGGAACAGCTCCCTGGGCTGTGAAAACATCACTCTAGGGTTGACACTTTCATCGGGAGCAGATTTATCTAGTCATTAGCTCCACCTCCAGTGGCATGTGCTGGTTGTTCCTGCAGCAGATGAGAACTGCAGTGCTGCGTGTCCAAGGGCGTGTCCATGCCTCCTCCTCCAGGTCCACACTCTCATCTGAGCTGAACCAAACTGAGCAGGCGGTGGTGGAACGGGAACAGAGTTCGATGCCAACAGGAGAACGAGCGCCGCTGGAACATGAATTATACGCGTGACACCTCTGTCGCTTGGTTGAAGGGGCCCGGATTTCTGGTGGTCGACAAATACAGTTGTTACGGGCTGTGTTATTTTTCCCCTCCGGGGGAGGTGTTTAGGTGGCAAAGCTGAAAAGCCCCGGTAGAAAACATAGGGAGGGAGGCACGGATGGAGTGGTGCTATTAATAACCTGGAGCAGAGAGTTCTCCAGTGTAGTTAGTTACAGCTCGCAAGAATGTGCTGCGGTACCTTGGCAGGCATGCCGTATATACCACACACACACACACACACACACACACTGGCTCTGTGTGTCTCTCTCTTTCACAAACACACACACACACACCTCCTTAGAGGTGGGTGAGCTGAGTATAATCGTCCACCTCCACCTCTGCCACTCCTCCACCTGTTTAACAGCTGCACCGCTGCATCTCTGAGGATACATGCTGCTAATGACCACCCAGGCAGGTCAGCGGTTATCCAAAGATGGGATAATTAAACCATGAGGTAATTCATCGCAGCCAATAAGGACAAACTGCGGTTTCTGGGTGTAGAAATGAGTGACTGATACTGGTCAGGTTATTGCCGATTCTATAATGTTTTGTGAGAATTTCCAACGTTACAACCGTTTGAACACTGTTATGAAAAAGTGAAGTGCATTATGAGACTGAATAGCTGTGCTATTTCATTTCATGGCGTCTGATTATACTATGATCTCTTTCAAAGTATGCGAAATCTAGGATTTCTGAAGAGCAGCAACTCCCTCATCTCACTCAAAGTGACCTGGAACGTGAAAGTCAACGCTTTGAGCTTTGGCATGGTTCGGTCGTTAGGCAATCTTTTTGATGTGCACCAAATCCAATCGCTGTGCCCTTTTTCTCTGTACCAAGCCAGTCACTTGTCTATGCAGTCACGTCTGTCCATGAAGTGTCACTGGGAATTGCCACTCCCAGGGAATTCTAACAGCAATCCTGGTCCAGCCCACTCAGGCCGGGTCATTTTGAGAGAAAACAATCAACTTCACATTGATCACAACTGGGAAACACGAACTGTAAATACAGGAAGAAAAGAAGGAGCCACAGTGAGTCATCTTCAGGACTCGTCCTGTGAGGCAGAAGGAGCCACAGTGAGTCACCTTCAGGACTCGTCCTGTGAGGCAGAAGGAGCCACAGTGAGTCACCTTCAGGACTCGTCCTGTGAGGCAGAAGGAGCCACAGTGAGTCACCTTCAGGACTCGTCCTGTGAGGCAGAAGGAGCCACAGTGAGTCACCTTCAGGACTCGTCCTGTGAGGCAGAAGGAGCCACAGTGAGTCACCTTCAGGACTCGTCCTGTGAGGCAGAAGGAGCCACAGTGAGTCACCTTCAGGACTCGTCCTGTGAGGCAGAAGGAGCCACAGTGAGTCACCTTGAGGACTCGTCCTGTGAGGCAGAGTTGTTTTCCTCTGGATCCTCCCTGTGCGTTCGCGGTAATGAGTCCCACCTGAATTGGGATCCGAAAGATTCGGGTTCCTCCCTGAGTTGTGGCGTTGACATCGAAAACCCACTGCAGTGATTAAACCAAAAGTGTAAGCTATTGGCTTAGCCAAAGATGTTTTCTTTGTGTTAATTAACCTGATGTTGCATGTAACCACAGCAGATTAAGGTTACATCTCCAGGCCCCTGTTACGTCAGAAAGAGCAACATTGTGAGAAAGGGTTCAACCGAAGACTTGAGAAGTCTTAGAAAACCTAAACTTTCACTTGAGTCGACCCAGAAAATATGAAAATTCGGAGGCATGTGCACAGATTAGCTTTAGAGTACCGCCTGTATTGAAGAACACACGGGAGTATTGTTTAACTTATTTAACTTCTTCTCATGGTGGCACAACTGTTGAACAGACATTCAAGAACATCAGACATTCAGGAAGACATTCAGACGTTCAAAGACAACAAAGGCAACAGCTCTCATACATACTCCTGAAAACATCTTTAGCTAGTCAGATTTTCCGGAAGGCATGTGATTTAAAGTCTTCATTTTCCTGCATGCACGTATCTCAGGAGTGCTGAGAGACTCTCAGCTGGGTCCTATACTTTAGTGGCTGCAGGTGTCTACAAAGGTTTATAGTACACAAGAAAGAAAAAAATACATATATTTTTGACAGAACATAGTCTAAAAATATGCACCTGTCTTAACATCTCCACTGAGGTGTTCCAAGTGTGATTGGAAAAGGAAACAGCACTGTCTTCCCCCTGCGTGAAAAGAGGTGGGTGAGATCTTGTCTTTGATCCCAGACTCAGGGGAAACCTGACTGGCTGCGTTTACGTATTCCGTTAGATTCCTTTCCTATGATATTCCGGTCTTCCAGCTCCTCAATGTACCACTTGCTACTATTTCCATTTCCTCTCAGAACCTACAGGTTAGATGTTAGCGGTTGGTCTCATGCTGCAGTGTCACCTTTCAATGTTGTCTGAAAACAATGACAGGCTCGTTTGAGCTGGTCTTGCTCCTACTGAATGTCTGTGTGGGTGTGTGGGTGTGTGAGTGTGAGTGTGTGTGTGTGTGTGTGTGTGTGTGTGTGGGTGTGTGAGTGTGTGGGTGTGAGTGTGTGGGTGTGTGAGTGTGTGTGTGTGTGTGTGTGTGGGTGTGTGAGTGTGTGAGTGTGTGGGTGTGTGGGTGTGTGAGTGGGTGTGTGTGGGTGTGTGTGTGTGTGAGTGTGTATCCTCTGTTGCAGAAGGACAGAGCAGTGTCAGATGCAGGGATCCTCTGGGGAGACGAGCCAGGGCTGGGCTCTGAGAGGACACACTGTCAACACAAAAACACACACTCATCCTTCTTTCCAGCAACAACAGCATCCATCATTGGCCGCTGCGGAGGAGCCACCCCGCAGCGTTCATGTACTGCTGTTTCACTTGAAGAGGATTAGCAGTCATGGTGACCGGTGACACGACACATCGTTTTTTTCTTTCACATTTGAATTACACCGTCGCTTTTTCCTCTATATAATCATTTAATTGCATCTTACACACGAGCATGTGAAAACATGTATGATTCTCTCTCTACGCCCTTGTCTCTCTCTCTCTCTCTCTCTCTCTCTCTCTCTCTCTCTCTCTCTCTCTCTCTCTCTCTCTCTCTCTCCCTCTCTCTCTCTCTCTCTCTCTCTCTCTCTCTCTCTCTCTCTCTCTCTCTCTCCTCTCTCTCTCTCTCTCTCTCTCTCTCTCTTCCTTTATCGTCTGTCTCGCTCTGCTGGGTCTGTCTCTGTCTGCACTATTATTAGCACAAGGAGAAAAGCAGTCTGTCTTCTGTTGGGGGGGGGAGGGGAGGGGCTGTGCCCTCTCACTCACGCACGGCGGTGTGACACAGCAGTTCTCCGTGTCCACGGGGAACCGTTGCAGTGATTACACGTGCCTTGCGCCATCTTCTTTTCGGCTTCACATCTCTCTCAAGAGCGGCCGTTTCATTCAGAACAGGTCTTTGAAGGTCTTCCGTTGTCGTGTCGATAGACTATTTTTAGGCCGGGCGGGGCTGTTGGTGTTGCTAGCTTGGATGCAGGCAACTCAAGAGGTGTTTTTACTTGTCCTAATACCTGACAGCCTTCGGTTCCCCTGCCCTGTGACTGCGTGTATTACTGTCCTTATTATTTCCCAGAACCCCCACAGCAGATCGCTAAAGATAATGAGAGGCTGTCACAGCCAAAAGATAACCAAGACACCGTGACCATTAGCCACTTCCCATAGGGAATAAATAGCTGTCATTATGCTAAACGTGGCTCTCGGTTAAACACAACACAACATGCAAATATGACTGTTTTCCAATGAGCAGTTCTTTGTGGCTGTCTGGTATCCTGACAGTCCTGTGAAATGTGCTTTTTGGCTTTTGAACGTGGTCAACTGGTTTAGTTATTGGTCCGTGCCTTTAAACTGGTGTCTGATCCATATATTTATTATTATTATTTTTATTTATTTTTATCTCAACACCGCATAAAGCAACCCTGTTACTCTGTGTGTGTGTGTGTGTGCGTCTGTGTGTTTGTGTCCGTGTGTGTGTCTGCATCTCTGTGTGTTTCCGTGTGTGCATCTGTGTGCGTGCGTGTCCATGTCTGTGTCCCTGTGTGTGGGTTGGCCTGCCTGTCCAATCTGAGTGGTGCTTTCCCAAGGCACTTTGTGCACAGCGGGACATTAGCAACAGTAACCAAGGCAACGGTAGCTGGTGGCAACCCAATTAACACTATGTTTACAGGTGCAGATGAGACACATTTGTCAAGTCGGTTTAGATTCCATTGTTATGTTCTATTTAATATTTCTTTCCTCTCTCTTTTTTTGGTATGAGAACATTTGATTTAAGGAGTCAGGTGGCTGAGCGGTGAGGGAGTCGGGCTAGTAATCCGAAGGTTGTCAGTTCGATCATCCCGGTCATGCCAACTGACGTTGTGTCTTTGGGCAAGGCACTTCACCCTACTTGCCTCAGGGGGGAATGTCCCTGTACTTACTGTAAGTCACTCTGGTATCTGCTAAATGTAAATGTAATTTAAAATTGTCCTAAACTCCCTTTAGGATTTGGGATGTGAATTAATGGGCAGCTTCAAAGCCCCAGATTTTAAAACAAAATTACTCTATTGATGTCACCCTGGCAGGGAAACGCCCATCTCCACGTAGAACCGGAAGCGTCTCATAAATCCGACTCGGAGCAGTGTGATGGAAAGTTCAAACTTCACATTTCCTGTTGACGTCATCGCCATCGCTGGGGGTGGACCTCTGAAGATGCTGGATCACCGTTTAACGAGACCTCGGAATGTTGCCATGCCATCATTCCGCTCTCTCGCTGTCCTCAACCAGGTGATATATGGCATGGGGGTGAAAGCAGCAGCGCCATGAATATTTCATGACCTGTGGTAGGAGTAGAAGGATTGCAATGGATGTGTGTGTGTGTGTCTGTGTGCATGTGTGTGTGTGTCTGTGTGCATGTGTGTGTGTGTCTGTGTGCATGTGTGTGTGTGTCTGTGTGCATGTGTGTGTGGATGTGTGCTTAGCGGCTTCAGAGAATCTTTAGCTGCTTGTGGGTGTCTGCAAATGCGAGCCGTGCACTTGTGCGTGTGAGCAGGTGTGTGTGTGTGTGAGTGTGATAGGTTAGCCCGAGAGTGAGGGTGATAAATGGACTTCTCCCACAGACACGGTTCAGGGGTTAGGTCTGTGGGTGATTCAATTTCATTAAAAAACACTCCAGGCAGGTTTCAAACCATGACAACAGGGAATATCTTTATATATAACGTCGAACCTGCTTACTGGTACAGCATTACGTTTTTCTTCTCTAAGTCCTCTGGGAAGCTTTTGAATAATGTGTTTCTGGTTAGTGATTCACTGTTTTGCGGATCAGCTACCGTGACAAATATAATTGTTTTTTCCAGATATATATATGCGTGCTTGTGTGTGTACGTGGGTGTATGTGTGTGTGCCATCGAGAACATGCATCAGCGCTCATAGGTATCTGAGAAAGTGCTTGCGTGGGTACCTAAGTGAAGTGTGTGAGCACACATCCTGAGAGTGTGTGTCGGTGTGGAGAGAAGAAGAGAGAGAGAGAGAGCCTGAGAGAGAGAGAGAGAGAGAGAGAGAGAGAGAGAGAGAGAGATCCATCACTGGTCAGACACTCTGAGAGATAAAACATGGCTCTCTTCTCCCTCTCTCTGAGGAGAAGACAGGACTGGGAGAAATGTGTGTGTGTTGTGGGGGCTGGGGAGTGCGAGGTAGAAGAAAAAGAAAGAGAGGAAAAAGAGCGTGTGAGAGCGTGAGGACGTCCAAAAAAGGAAAGCGAAGGTGGGGAACGAATGGAAAAGAGAAGGGTAAAGGTAGAAGAAGTCGAGTCGAGGGAATACTCAAAGTGTGTCTGGCACTTCATGACCTCCCTGAGTCATTCTCACTGTGAACTTGAGTTGGCATGCGCTTCTAACACGCAAGCTAGCTACAGTACACAGGTTATAAAGAGTTTGCCCCCCCACTGCGACATGCCTAATGCCTCCCTCTAAATCAGCGGGGCTTGATTGCGCTTCGTACTCACAATCCAAAAAGCCCGGTACACCGACAGAGGGCTAACTAAGAGGATCCCTAAGAAAATTGAATCCAGATCAAACACTCAGGAACCCAATAGAACACATTTTTGGGGAGGGAGGTTCTTCCAGTTGTTACAAATGGTTCCTTACAGTATTGAAACCTTTCTCGCTGTATATGCTGTACATTTGAAAACATGTATGTGCGGTAAAAACATGCTGACTTTAGCAGCGCATCAGCCGATAGCACGCTACAGTGATTTTAATTCAGTTGGTTCTCTGATTTGAAAGCTAATGGAAATTTGGGTACAGCGAAGCACAAATAATCCCACTTCCATAGTCCACTAGACCAGTGGTTCTCAACCCTGTTCCTCAAGTACCCCCTGTCCTGCATGTTTTAGATGTTTCCCTGCTCCAACACACCTGATTCTAATGAATGGTCGTTAACAGGCTTCTGCATAACTAGATAACAACCATTCATTTGAATCAGGTGTGTTGGAACAGGGAAACATCTAAAACATGCAGGACAGGGGGTACTTGAGGACCAGGGTTGAGAACCACTGCAGTAGACCGTAGGCTACCATTCCACATTCTCTGCCTTCTACATTCCTTGACTACGTTTGTCTTGTCCTAACTTAGGACAACACTAACTGACCTGAGTCTCCTACCATGAGACTGTGTTAACCCCGTGAGCTGAAGCCTCAACAAATGCGAACATGTCAGACGAGGCTTCTTATCGTCATCCCCACACTCCGATTCTCTCCCAGTACGACACGGACCAGGGTTGCCAGGTTTGGCCCAAAATAGCTGAAGTTGAAGCACTCTCACGGTCTTCTGCTTCGAGGAGCCTGTTTCATAACGGTCCTTTTTACGCTGTAGTGTCAGGAGGGAGGGAGCTTCTCCAACTGGTCCACACCTTCTCCTTGGCAGCATTGCAGGGGTATAAATCTTTGAAGAACTGCAGTGCAGGCCACACACACACACAGAGCCAGGCCCACCATCCACAGACAGAGAGAGAGAGTGGCTCAGAGGAAAGATCTGCAAAGGCCCAGGACATGGAGGTGTGTGTGTCTGTGTGCGTGTGTGTGTGTGGGGGGGCACATTGTGGGGTGTGGCAGAGCTGACAGGATGTCAGATGGGATGTGTGTGTGTGTGGCTATGATGTATGATCCTCTGGTCTTCGAAGTGTGTATCGAGTGTGTGCGTGCGTTTGGGCATCTCGGTTGCGTGACTGTTAGCGCGTGTGTCTGTGTGTCTACACCGTATCCACATTGTAAGTGTGTACGTGTGCCGTACGGTTGCGTGCGTGCAGGTGAGATGTGTGTGTAGTCCGTATTTGTGCGTTCGTGCGTGTGTGTGTGTGTGTGTAACAGGGGGTGACAGTAGGTGTGTTGTGTATAAGAGGAGCCACAGAGGTCGACAGCGGGGGATCTATCATATATTTGTAGGTCCCTTCACATCTTGGCCCTGGAGAGAACAGAACCACTATAAGGCATCAAGGGTCAAGGTGACGACACATCTATTCATCCTGTTGTCTAGCAGTTACAGTTCCCAACTGACATGAATCAAACTAATGAGTTTCCCTTCCGTATTCCCTTCAAGGTTGACGATTTTTAACTGGAAGTTTATGGTCATAACTTAAGTCAACATACTAGAAGTCATCTTTTGAAAAATTCCCGAAGAAAAAATCTTTGGAGTGAGTAAATGGACTGAAAGGTAGAGGCCATTGACTGCCCATGTTAAAATCAGGTCCATTTTGTGTCATCATTTAACGCTAGCTGGATCATAATGGATGTCCACCTGCAGCCAGCGACACCTCATTAGCCTAACTTTGGATCCTGCACAATCAGTCACTTTATGACTAACACTATGTGGCAGCCAACATTTTTCATTTCCATCCAATTATTATAAATAGCCAGTCACTAATCATATTACAAGAATGTCCTACAAGAACAATGACATCACACCCAGCATATACAAGACGACAGCAACCCTTTAGCCATCACAACTAAATGACCCCTCCCTTAGCCCACATGGTTATGGTAGATGTACGCTGTACAGTATACACTCAATGAGGAAAAACAGCACCCACCACACGAGACATATGGGCTTCATAATGTCAAGTCTTTATTGGTATGTGCCGTACAGCAGTAAGGTACAGAGTATGATAGTATGTCAACTACATTCAGTTTACTATGCTTTTTTTTTTCTCAATACAATTTTCATGTTACGGTAGCTCTAAAGTCAACGCGCGAGAGAAACACACTCCAGAACAGAAACACACTCCAGAACAGAAACACATTCCAGAACAGAAGCACATTCCAGAACAGAAACACATTCCAGAACAGAAACACACTCCAGAACAGAAACACACTCCAGAACAGAAACACATTCCAGAACAGAACCAGACACAACGCACATACGGCCTGACACACAGACTGGTGTATTAAGGCATTTTGACATCCTACAGCATTCGTTTCCATGTTTTGTTTTTTGTGTTTTGACGGTTTCCTGTTGTTGCGTGGCACGTAAAGTTGTCGCACATGCATTTAGAAAAGTTTGGCAGTGCTGTAGTAGTAGAAGTTGTGAGAAGTTGTTTTAGTTTTTTTTGCAAAGGTGTGCTGCAATGCTCTTTAGATATCTGTGACCTTCCTGTTGTAAAATATCCAGCTGATCTATAAACAAAAGGACTTCTGACTCAAACCTGTTGTTGTTTTTACCTGTACTCGTACTTGTAACTGTAAACCTCAAGCTAGACTTCTGCATTCTACCTCAGCTCCGACTTGTAACTCTGCCAGCTTCTCTCCGTTTCTCCCTTCACCCTGGGACTCGATCAGGAAATGGTCAGTCAAACTTCCAGATTTGTCAAACTATCTCCCTCGATGAGTTTTCACAGGCCACTGGGCAAAAACACAAACGCACATTGACTGTCATAAACAGTGCTCAAAGTAAAGCTTTAGCCGTAGCCTATTCAAACTGCAACCAAATCTCAGTGTCACCCTGCTATACAGTGCGTAGTAACCATTCCCGAGGGTAAGTGCAGCTAGCCAGGGCTTGGGTTGCCATGACAGACTTCCAGAGAACGTACAAGTATATTTGTGTTTAAATCTGGCAGTGCACGAGAAGGAAAATTAAAAAAGATCTACACGTTTTGGTTTTTTGAACTACAACACGTCATCAGTTTTCAGTCATGGCTCTTTAGTAAAGAGAAAAGTGAGAGGTCAGGGCATTGTTCAGCCCATCGTTGTTGTTTGTTGTTGTTTGTTGTTGTGTTGTTGTGTTCCTAAGGCTTAGTGACGTGGTACGGAGTCTGGAGTTCAAATGTGCTTCAGGCATCTGCAATGGCACATGTGCAGTGAGGGTGGAGGGTGGAGGGTGGGGGGGATGGGCGTTGTGCATATGAGCCCATCACACCCTGTCGGTTCATTCAGAAGCCCATGCATGTTGTGCTAAAAGGTCATTCACTACTCAGACTTTTTAGTCAATTGATTAGAGCGGATCAGTAGAAAGGATGATGAAAGTAGCTCATTCTCTCTCTCTTCCTTCCTTCCTTTCTCTCTCTATCTCTCTCTCTCTCTCTCTCTATCTCTCTATCTATCTCTCTCTCTCTCTCTTTCTGTCAATCTCTCTTTTTACCTTCCTGCCTACTTTTCCATCCCCTTTATCTCTCCCTGTATTCTCACAATCTGACAATCTGTCAATACCCGATTGGATACCACATCAAGATTGTTTTGCAAGTGCCCTGAAAAAGAACCTTCACCATCATCATCATCATCGTCAACACTCGCATATATACTACGTCCAAAACGATTCGCTAGGTCACACTCCAAGCTATAGAGTCAGTCTCAGGTCTAGCCTACTGGCTAACAAGCACATACGATGATGTCATGAGGGGGGTAGAGAAACACGAAGACGTTAAGCATGGGCGAATGGGGAGGGGCTTTCGACTCCTATTCGATTCACACTGAACCATCCCGTTGAATGGACGATGGCCCAAATACAGTCAGTCTCCATGCAAGCATGAGATATATATATATATACACCATGCAAATTACTCGGGGGTTATTACTAGGTTTCGTCTTTCGTACTCGCTTCAAGTTTGTCTCAATGGGTCGCGGTCAAGAGGAACCCTGGAGAGGAACGACCTGCTTTGTGTTGTGGTCTAGAGTGGTCTTCAGTGGGGACGGGTCACCAAGCTGTACACTGTTGTCATGCGGAATTGAAATGACCAGGATGGTGAGACCGAGGACAAGCCTTGAGATGTACTAGGAGATTGTGTTCGACGTCTCCCAGTTGCTACAAGAGATTTAGGGATTATAAAGGATTACAGCAAAATGGCTCAGCAGTAAAGCTTGGTTGGATATACTGGCTTTGAATCATTTTGATGTGCTCCTTCAAGAACGTAATTGAACTACTCCATAACTCTCGTCTCAATCAAAGTGCTATATTGTCACATGGTAGGTGTTGAAATGCGGAAAGGATAGTTTACGAGCCGGCACCTTTTCGAATGATCTTGATTCCTTTTGAACGTGCACAACGACACACTTGCACACACACACACACGCTCCCTTGGAATGTGTCGGAAAAGAACGTCTAGCTCGGCAGTGCACTACGGATATGCGAAATCGACGCAAGCACGGAGCGATTGGAACCGCCGAATGTCACACTGCATGTGCCTGCATAACGATCACTGGAAGTGTGAAGGCTATTGTCTCTACTGTAAAGTGAGTGATAGAGTGTGGAAGGAGAGAGAGAAAGAGTACTGTGAATGGATAGTGAACGGTTATAGTAGAGTCAGAGTTATTGGATTCCTCTCTGAGAGCACCCCTGTGGGAGAGACGAGGGGAAAGGGGGGAGGGTGGGGCGCCCCGATTCCAAACCGACCCCTAGACTCCACACTCTTGTCGGGATCTGAGACAGATATAGGACACGACTACGGTGAGAAGCACACCCGACCGATCGGAAGGCCTGTGTAGATCTCATACAACGCTCCCCCCCCCCCCCCCCCCCGCCTTAACCCGCATCCTCTCATCCCCTCTCAAAACTCCTCGAGTGTGGGTTCTAGCGATGGGTTTGGAATTGGGCAAGGGACGGAGAGAAGAGGGAGGGGGGGGGGGAGGGGGGTTCTCTTAGGGGCGTTTTAGTTTTTGGGGCTGCTGTCGCTGGATTCCTGCTGCTTCTCCGTCTTCTTGGAGGTGACCACCGTCTCCTCGTACATCTCCCGCTGGGAGGAGGAGATCTTGCCGGACTTGCTCAGCTGCTCCTCGTCCTTGACTTCCTTCTTGGAGGCCTTGGAGCCCCCGGAGGAAGAGGTGTACATGCGGGACTGGTAGTTGTAGTTCTGGCTGCCGCCGCCGGGGCTGGGGTAGGTGATGCCCGTGCTAATGCGGGTCTCCTCCCCTTCCAGGAGTTTCCTGGAGGGAGAGAGAGAGAGAGAGAGAGAGAGAGAGATAGAGAGAGAGAGAGAGAGAGAGAGAGAGAGAGAGAGAGAGAGGGGCGGGGGGGGGGGTGCAGAGAGCAGGAGTGTTGTCGAAAGTGGGGGAGGGAGATGGGAGGCATAAGGGAAAGCGTGAGATTTTCAAGTATTTTTAATAGACACATTCTCTCTCTCTCCTGGTTTCGTACACAGTCGTACAACTGCAATAGTAGAGGTGTTAGAGTTAGCCCTGTACCTGTAAGCAGCTATTTCAATGTCCAGCGCCATCTTGACATTCAGCAAGTCCTGGTATTCCCTCAGGTGACGAGCCATCTCACCCTTAGTGGTCCTCAGATCGTTTTCCAGCTGGGCCATGGAATCCTAGATCCACAAGAATGGAGTTTTGTGAGGGTTGCGCAACGTCCTGAACAACGAATTGACTTTGCAAATGTGTTTTCTTTCTTCATGTTTGTTGCGTATTCGCTTAAAATGTGCTACTGATAAACATGTGAAGGAGCTCCACAGCAATAAGTCACACAGAGCGGCTCTCACTGAGCAGATGACCTGAGTGATAAATCATTTCAGAACCTTGGACAGCGAATGATCGTTCTCTGTCACATAGCTTGATGCTTTTTATTGCGAGACTGCCTAGATATTTTTTTTATTTTTTACAAATCTTATCATGACATCTTATTTCATAATAAACTTCACATACGGTAGCCTAACCAGTAACGACAGACCCAGGTGACACAACGTTAACGAATCACCGGGTATTAAACACTATGGACAGAGAATGGAGACCATAGACAAATTATTATTTGTCTACCATAGACAAATTATAGACAAATAATAATTAGTCTATGGTCTGAATAACAAAATGTAATTGCGTAATCATTAAGCTGCACCTCATACATCGAACAACCTAGGTGATGAGAGATCTACAAGTCCAATTTTAATTTGACTTAATAAACTGAATACATTAATTGACCGAAAAAAAAACTACCTCAATAAAGATTAACTTAATAACTGCTTCTTAACGTTTTACATTACACATGTTAAAGTTGAAAGTAAAAAATAAACGTTTCTGACCTGGTAGTTGCCGATCTCATTATTGTGTCTGTCTTCCATCTCCTGGAGCTGCCTTTCCAGAGACTCGTTGGTTCCCCTCAGACTCTCGATCTCGATGGTCTTGGACTGCAGCTGCCTCCTGAACTCGTTGATCTCCTCCCTGCTCGTACGCATCGCCTCGTTGCTGCGAGTGGCCTGCTCGTTCAGGTCGACAAACTTGGACTTGTACCATTCCTCGGCGGACTGCAGGTTCTTGGACGCCATGGACTCGTACTGGCCGCGGATCTCCTTGAGGGCTGAGGTGAGGTCAGGCTTGGCCACCTCCATCTCGACCGACACCTGGGAAGCCTGGATCATGTTCATCAGCTCGGTCACCTCCTCCTCGTGCACCTTCCTCAAGAAGTTGATCTCGTCCAAGAGAGACTCCACTTTCTTCTCCAGGTCCAGACGCACCATGGTCGCGTCGTCCACGTCCTTCTTGAACGCCTTGAGGTTCTGCTCTGCCTCTTCCCGGGAGCGGTACTCGTCCTCGTACTTGGCCCTGAGTTTCAGCAGGTCCTCCTCGATGTTGTCGCGCTCGATCATTATCTGGGACTTCTCCCCGTTGACTTCCTCCAGCTGGGAGCGCAGCTCGCGGATCTCTTGCTGGTACAGGTCGGCCAGACGGGAGGGCTCGTTCTGCCGCCCACGCAGGGTGACAAGCTCGGTCTCCAGGACCTTGTTCTGCTGCTCCAGGTTGCGCACCTTGTCGATAAACATCGCGAAGCGGTCATTGAGACCCTGCATTTGCTCCTTCTCATTGGTACGGATGATCTTGAACTCATTGTTGAGTGCGCTGCTTTGGGTGAGATCAAAGTTTTCCATAGACATAGGCATAGCTGAGTAGGAGCGGCCGGACCTCTTGTAGGAGCCCAGTGAGGTGGCATTGCTCCTGGATTGGGAGCTGGACCTGTAACCGCTGCGTGAAGCATTAGTCATCCGAGATGGGGAAGCTGAGTAGCGGGGAGACTCCCCGAAAATCTTCCGGTAGGAAGAGGCGGAATTCACGTCAGATCCGTAGTAGCTCATCTTGGCAAGTAACGAGAGGGAGCAGAGCGGCGGGTGCGACCTCTTTTTATAGTGGGACCGTCCCAATCAATAATTAACGTAAGCTGATGGTAACTTCCATCCTGACCCACCGCAGATGCGTCAGGTTATGAGACCTATATTTCAAATAATAAATGTAATATTTAACTGTTAACTCGCAATTAAAAACAGTTTAAACAAGCTGCTGACACACCCACTACCGACCCCTATACATTTTTGTGGGTGCTGAACTCCATGGATGGAACTGTCCGTTTTGGCGCAGTGCTGATGTCAGCAATAGAGATTGTATCGCCTACAGCCACACACCTCTGCAAAGACATGTCCACTAAAAGTGTCGAATTTCATTAGGCTATAAACAGTTGTGTCTGATTTGTCTGATTTTGGAAATGGACAGCATGATTGCATCGTTTTTCACAAATGTCGCTGGTCTGCTCTAAAGTTGTAGGTTGGATGAGAAGCCATGTCATTGTCCTTAGTATATTTGAAAATTCTAGTTGTATATTAAGTTAAGCATTTAGTCTCATCTCATAAGACAACTAGGCCTAATAAAAAGACTAAACAAACCTGAAGGTTGTTTCCAATGGCCTGTAATAGTATAAATGCACTACATGTACGTCATCTATTTGCGTTTATTACAGTTTGATACAGCTGAGATTATGTTTAGTTCATCATAGACTTTTGATAGTGTTCTGTCCAAATGACACCCTATTTTCGAGACTATATCCGACACTCCAATGTAGTGTACTACTGCCATCTGTTGGCTGAAATATAGGCCTGCTACAGGCCTGCTGTGCAATACTGATTGTATTGAATAGATGTAAAGACAAATGGACACCAGGTCTTTAAATTAACTCATAAATTGGATGGCTTCTCTGAAAATAACATTTAAGACAGCCTACAAATGCAACTTAATTTAGGGATTTAGATAAAGTCCACAAGTTAGCATGGCTGCTTTGTGTTCATGATGGACTTACATTTACATTTAGTCATTTAGCAGACGCTCTTATCCAGAGCGACTTACAGTAAGTACAGGGACGTTCCCCCTGAGGCAAGTAGGGTGAAGTGCCTTGCCCAAGCACACAAATGTAATTTGACACGTCCAGGAATCGATCCGGCAAACTTCTGATTAATAGCCCGATTCCCTAACCGCTCAGCCATCTGACTCCCCTTGTGCTGTTATGGAATGGTTAGCCGGACATTCATTTATGATTTCATTCATTCATTCATTTATCCATTGCCTTTGATGACAGGAACGTTGTAGCTCTCATAAGAAATCATATCATTGGCCTATGTATGACACATATCGTCCCTCCCCTTTTACCAATACAAGATGAAGCAAAACACCGCCCACTATCTTATAACAACTACTACCAGCAGAGGAGCTCGACTTGAAGCAAGAACTGCGAAAGAGTTTTAACTGAAGAGTACAGGCATCACAGTGCTACTTGTTTTGAGAGGACACAGCGTTTCTCGTTTTCCACATTTTGCTATTATTTTGATCGTGCATGCAGCGCATGCCCAGATTATCTGACGGTGCAGTTGTTGCTTTATCGTTGAACAGAGAGGTGAGTATCCAGAAATATGTCCACTAAATCCGCTTTTGTTCCTGCAGCTGTCTGTATCGTACAAGTCCTTGTTTTTCTTTCAACAAAGGGACGGCCAGAGATTGACTTTGAATACTACCTTAACAAGTCGCGAAAAATCGTGTCAAATGTTAGCAATTACAGCAAGCTATACTAGCTAGCTAGCTAGCCGTTCTCGTACAGCAGACTACTGATACTGTAGATAGACTACTAGTCTCTAGATACCTGGTTCCCCAGCAGGGGCAAGCGGAGGCTGAGGTGGACTAGCTAACAACAACAGCAGCATCAGCGGGGCCTAGCTCTTGCAGCCAGATCAGAAGATCTGAAAGGTGATTTGACAGACTGCCCTGGTGGTAATCAGCTGTTCTGCACGCTATTGTTGTCTGGAAACTCAACGAACTGTCTCTGCCGGTATTAACATAAGCAGGACTGGAGTGCCAATCGTTCAAATGCTATTCATGTTTAGCTGGTGTCGGAGGTCCAGAATGGCCCGTAGAACCAGTGGGACCAAATCACCATCTCAGTGCTTAACTGAACCAGTTGAAGGCCAGTTTAGATGACTACTGCGTAACGTGATGTCACTTTGTTTCGGTTTGAAGCACTTCATTTACGTTGTTGATTTGTCGGGACAAGTCTCTCTCCCTCAACCCTCAAGGCTCCAGACTGTTTGTGTGTGCGAGCCTGTAGGAGTTATTATACTGTGAAAGCTGACATCAGCATTTTCCCCTGCCCCCAAAAGACACTGCATTTGAGAAACCATCAGCCATGAAATAGCCCACATTTCCCAGAAATAAAATAAATATAACGAATAAAAAAAACGTTTATTTATACATTTTTTCCACCATGACATTTTCTCCCAGGCATCTGAAGGCCTTTTCTGTTTAATCTATAACCTACACGCTACACAATAAGATAAGATGCTTCCATCATTTACGAAATATCATTTTTTTTGTCCCTACAAATCATCAGATGCAGCTAAGTTTGATCCAATTTGATGTTTTGGTATTAATGCACACCTTAAACTCCTATGACTTTATCACCCAAACATCTCACAACTGAGAGCTGCCTTTGAATTTCTTGTGAGTTGCCCAACGTCAGGCTATTCATTAAGCCACCCAGGATGATTACATCCATCAGGCTTCATTCATCCACTTCTCATCCGTCGTTACTTAGTCACGCACAGAAACACTGTGAATGGATGTGTGTCGTTTGATGTGATGTGCAGCTCCAGTGATGAAGCTAGCCCAGGCTTTAAAACAAGGAATAATGAGGGATGAAGCAAGATTGTAGGGCTCAGCCGTTCTTTTGTTTACCGAACAAACACACCCCCGGTTCAGAAAAGGTACAGTTAAACCCGTTCTGATTTCTCTGTCATTTTATGCATGACAATAAACAATCACGTTTCAAGATCCTATGAAACCTAAGGTCTTCTGAAGAGCCTAACAACATCTGGTGGAACCTTGTGGAATACATTTAGTCATTTAGCAGACGCTCTTATCCAGAGCGACCTACAGTAAGTACAGGGACATTCCCCCGAGGCAAGTAGGGTGAAGTGCCTTGCCCAAGGACACAACGTCATTTTGCACGGCCAGGAATCGAACCGGCAACCTTCAGATGACTCACAGAATACTGTGAAGGCTGACCCTTCCATCATGTCTCTCTGTCCTCTCTGCTCCTTTCTAGACAGCCCTTTGAGAGGATTTGAAGATGACCACTTCCTGGAGTGACAGACTGCAGAACTATGCAGACCTCCCGGCCAACATGGATGGCCTGGCCATGAAGAAGTACAGGAGAGAGGCCTACCACAGGTATGCGCTGCGTTAGCTTTAGCCCCACTAGCCATGCTAGCATCACTGAACAGCCCCATGACGCTGAATGCTATGATGCTAACTGGGCTAGCTAGGCTATCACAGATACTCTATAGGATAAGTTCATACTAGCAGGCTCTACAAAGGGATTTTAGCTCTGTTAGTGTCAACTGGTCCACAGCAGAACCGCATGACATGAGTGAATGTTGACATGAGTGCTTCAGTAACCGTTAGCCTACCCTTAGCCCACAGGATTGCTCTAATAGTGAAGTCGCAGACAGTGCGTCTGTCCCTTGCAAGTGGTTGTGGTTCTTTGACCAACCAACTCAAATGTAGGATTTTTTTTTAAGCAAAACAATTCAACTGTTCATTACTTAGTGGTGGATTTTGTTAGGTCACTAAAAGGGTCTGTATAGCTTAGTCCTAGATTAATATATTTTCTAAAAACCCATAATGTTTCTGGGGAGTGTGTACTAATTCGGTTGACACACATTCTGGTCTCTGGGGATTTTAACTCGCACTTCCTGCCTGAGGGGCCTTGAAAGCCACAACCGTTGCACCAACTTCCTGTTGAGCGTGACACAAACTATCGCCCCCTCCATGTCCAAATTCGATAAATAAATCATCTAATTGATTGACATAAAAAAAAAGCCATCATCCACTCATAAAATAGGTTACAGTGTTTTGGCAGAAAATTACTTTTAAGTAATTTACTTTTAGTAATTGGAAAATGAGAGACCACTAAAATAGATGGACTGTGGTCCGTTTATCTAATGATAGGACAAGCTCCGTGGCCAGCCTCACTGAGTGTTGGGCCAGAGGAGGGAATGAAGTCCATTTGAGGGTGATAAATGCCGGCTTGTTGTGCAATGTCTAACCCGTACTAAAAGTGTGTGTGTTGGCTGGAGGTGGAGTTGCATTCCATTGCATAATTTAGTCACAGCAACTCTAAAGCTGTCAATTTATTTTATCTTTGTCCCTCCTCTGTCAAACGATCAACACACACAAACGCACACGCGCGCACACACTATCTACACTATTTAACCTAATCACTGCCGTTGAAAGATTCTAGGCTAAATCTTGCTTCAGTTATTTATCTTTTAGAGGAAGAACAATGTCTTATTAATAGCTAGAGCTTCAGTAGGGGAAGGGCCATGGGTCACACAATGACACCCCACCAAGTTGTGGTTGACTCAGATAAACTTCATCAGCTGGGGGGTGGTGGTGGGGGGGTGGTGGTGGGGGCTGGGGTCCTCCACCCGTAAGATAAGAGGCTTGTGAAAGAAAAATCCGCCCAGATTGTCACACTGTGGTGGGACTGAAAGGAGGTTTCTCTGTTGGCCTGCTCACGTGGCCGTTTTAAAGCCCCTGTCAGCAAAGGTTCCAAGTTGAGGAGGACTCTGATTGCCTCTCCCTGTACACCCCCCCCCCCCCCCCACACACACACACACACACACTTTGTCAATACCAGCTCAGCAGGTATAGGCATGCAGCCACTTGTGCAACCTTTGTAGCCAGTTGTCCACTATTTACCTGAACATGGACTGGTTTCATAGTAGTTCACATAAAGGCCCCATGAACTTCAAGACCTTTTGTACTTTAATTCTCAATACAGAGAAACGGTGGCTCATTATTCATCTGATAGTAAGCCTAAAACGAAAGTTATAAAGATATATAGCTGTGGTATTGACTCATTAAGGAGCGTTTTACATCGTTTATTTTCTGTAGGAAAAGATTATGATTATAGCATGGACATGAAAAGTAAACTGACTCGAACTCCTAAAATATTGTTTGAGAGATTGTAGTTTTCCCCTACTCAAAGACTATGCAGTGTTTCCCCATACCACAGAACAATACTCTGGTCTACCCTGAACTTAAAGATCCTAGTATTGGTTTGAAGGAATTCTCAAGCCAAAGGCCTCGCATGGGACTTTTCCTTCAGTGAAAACGACCTCCTCCCTAAGAGAGTCTAGCAACCTGCTTCCACCTGACTTTTGATTGTTCTGGATGTCTTTGAGGGCTAGAAAACAAACAAACAAACAAACAAAGTTAAAAATAACCCCCCCCCCCCAACAACAACAACAACCAGGCGACAACAGAGAATGAAGCGGAAAGGTCACAATCGTTTTTGTAACAAGTCAGGGGAAAAAACCCTGTGAATGGCAAGGAAGCGAAGAGAGAAGTGTCTTTGTGTTTGAGCTATAGTTGCTGTCTGTTTACCCGGGCCGGGCAGGCCAACAGGGGGTCAATCGCACGTTTAATCGCGTTCAGAATGCATCGCCAGTCTTCGGGTGGGTCTGGATCTAAATGGCAACTGGTTCACTATGGCTCTGCTGCCAGGTAAGACTGTGTTTGTAACCGGTAAACAAAAAAAACAAAAAAGTATATATATTTGATCAGTGTTTTGTGATATTTTGTATTATTGGGACTTTTGGTGTGTTGGAACGCACTAAGCTGGGGTACTTTCTAATGAGTCCGTATCGAGTCCAAGCTGAAGGCTACATCCTTTTTGAAAATCCATGATATTTCCGAAATATCCAAATATTTCCGAATCCGAATTTCTGAATAGACTTGAGTATACTGTAGTTGTGTGTCTGGAAACACCTACATACCTTTTTAGAGATGATCACATTTCTGTTGACATCATCTGCTTATGGTAGAGTTATTGACATGAGCGGTTAAAGCCAGGTCTTTATGTGAGCAGAGAAATACCGTCTGTGTACTAAAGTTACTCTAGCTAGTATTAGCGACGAAGCTAAGTCAACCCGCTACACCCGGGCCTTGCAGAGGTGGGGAGGGGTGGGGGTGGCGGAGGCTAGCTAGCCTGGAGTTAGGCAGGCAATGTAAACAATGCAGACCGCTCCGGACATGTCCCCCCCCCACTCCTTCTGATTTACCACCACTGACAGTTGAGCTGGCTCAGAGGACGTTAGCGATGCCAGGCTCAGCTCTCACTGCCTCAGTGCTGCGAAGGCTCCCTGAAGGGGAGCTCGCCTGCCTGCCAGTCAGGCTTTGACACGTTCAACTGTGAACAATAACCGCTCTCTCCTTCCCAGCAGCTATGTAGCTCCCCAGTGAAACGTCAACCGTTACTCCTACTTTTTCTTCGTACATTTGTTTTTCGATGACGTTGTGCGTCCCACCTGTTACCTCACGCTCAGCCGTCGACATCTCGACTGTGGGGAGGTTGTTTTAACTGCCCTTCTCTGTCTGCCCTGCTGCAGAGTGTTCGTCAACAGAAGCTTGGCCATGGAGAAGATCAAGTGCTTCGGCTTTGATATGGATTACACTTTAGCAGGTAAGCGCAAGTCCACCCACCCACGCAGCCCCGACCCTCCCTCCCTCCTCACCCACCCTCTCCCAAGCACCCGCCCAGCACGGCGTCAGTCGCTCCTGAACAGGCCGACTCGGTCAGCTCCCCAGTTGGCATAGCAACTCGTCAGCTATATTGATTTTCTCTTTCAGCGTGTTGACAAAGCACGCCGGTCGGAACGAGCGAGCGTGTCACTCGATAAGTCTGTCCGCGCGCGTGTGTGTGTGTGGGCGAGGGGAGGAGAGGTTGTCCTTCGGGGAACAACATGAACAGCCATTCCCTATCTGCCTCTGGAGGCATTCAGAATGTGAGGGGTGCCCTGGCACCGTCACCGCCGTCGGAACGGGACAACAAGGAACGGAAACGCGTCTGTGAACCGGGCCTATTTCAACCTCACACGGGTGAGGAGCCTAGAATGTTCTTCAGCTCTGACTTACTCCTCGTCACAGTGGCATAACTACACAGTACCACCAGTGAGCTCAACACTTTTACTAGGCCACATGGTTGGACTTCCTTACAGCCAATGGTTTGGCTGTAAGGAAGTCAATGGATGCCTCGTTCCCCCCTTGACCAATTGTCTGGCTTTCATTGTCCCCCCCCCTTCAAATGATTCGGTGTGCCTCACCTTGTTCACCCAGATTCCAAACTTGACCCCCCCCCCCCCCCTTTGAAGATCCTTAACATGCCTGAGTGAGTCAGCTACAATATAGTGGGAGCCTCAACCAAAGTATATTGGTCTCGTATCTAAAAATACAGACCTTTCCCTGACTTTAAGGAAACTGCTCACCCCTGCCATGGCTGGGGGTGATGGATCCCGTTAGAACAGAGATCACTTGCACCCATCCACCCTCCAGAACCTCCCCCTGGTCTCCCTGCCCCGTGATATCCAAGCCTCCCCCTGATATCCCTCCCACCCTGGTCTCTAAGCCTCCCCCCTGGTCTCCTTCCCCCCTGGTCTCCCTCCCCCCTGGTCTCCCTGCCCCCTGGTCTCCCTGCCCCCTGGTCTCCCTCCCCCCTGGTTTCTAAGCCTCCCCCTGGTCTCCCTCCCCTCTGGTCTCCCTCCCCCCTGGTCTCCCTGCCCCCTGGTGTCCCTGCCCCCTGGTTTCTAAGCCTCCCCCTGGTCTCCCTCCCCCCCTGGTCTCCCTGCCTCCCCCCTCCGTAGCGCCAAGCCCGGGGGTAGAGAGATTTACGGAGGGTCAGCTGTTGACACGCTCCCCTTTATGGGCGACCATAACCAAGTGACAATGTTTACAGGACCGGAGAGGGGGTATCGAGTCTCGCTCGGTGTGGCCGAGTCCGGTTGCAAAGCCTCTAGATGACATCCCTATCACCTCATGCCCCAGGGGCAGGGTTCCTCCTGCGGTTAGAACGGACATGGTCGGCATGTCAGCGCGGTCATTAGGAGATGGGAGCCTGTCATTGGAACTTTTTTATCTAAGATGACTGCAGTTGTTTACTTTCTACCGACGGTGAGGTCATAGGCTAGGTCTAGTTTGTCACCTGATGGCACCTCAAACGTGTCTCAGTTTTAATACGAAGACTCGGCTACGTAACATATTGACCAAACAGGACAACCATAGATGAATGCAAATGTCCCGGTTGATTCATTGTATTGCGAGTATGACATCACAATGGACTTTTATGTATCGTCACACATCCAAAACCCTCCCCAGTTACCATGGTAACCAGACCGTAGTAACCTAAGCAGCATGCTAAGCAGGCCACCTAGCGTCCCGTGCGGGTCAGAGGTCACCTTACTCCATTCCAACCTAGCTGCTGACAGCTCCACAGCTGTCTTTACGTGACCGACGTTGTCAATCTGATCCCCCCCCCCCCACCCCCTGCCCTACTGCAAATCACCCTGGTAACCAGATACCCCCGGCGACCCCGCCACACCTGCAGTCAATGTTCTGGAGCCGCGGAACAAGTCGTTCAGCATGCTCGGCGAAGGCCTCCGCCCTAACCCGGGTTGGGAGTTAAGTTAGCGGGTGAAATCCTCCGTTCATCCCGCTTGGTATTTGGAGGAGGGTTGGC
>CM042860.1:8785037-8787537 GCA_023658055.1 Thaleichthys pacificus
ACACACACAGAGAGACACACACACACACACAGAGAGACACACACACACACACACACAGAGACACACACACACACACACACACACACAGAGACACACACACACACAGAGAGACACACACACACACACACACACAGAGAGAGAGACACACACACACACACACAGACACACACACAGAGACACACACACACACACACACACACAGAGAGACACTGTCCCTCATCCTCACACTCGGACACAAACACATTATACTAACACCTCCCCCCCCCCCCTATTTTGTATTAATAACACATGACAAGTCCTTCTTCCAGTGTCAGCTATCATTTTAATCCACGGTCAATCCCCCCCCCCCCACCTGGGTCAGGGCCAGGCCTTGGGCCTTTGTCTCTGACATTTCACTGGGTCTCAACTGAGCTCATTAGAAAGGGTGTCGATAGTTGAGTCCATTTTAGTTTTTTTTTTGTTCTTCTTCATCCAAACAGATCTCTGTGGATTAGTTCACAGAACATTCCGGCCCTTGGATGGAGGCAGAGATGGGTCATGTCGTGTTTGTTTCTTGGTAGTGTTGTGTGTGTGTGTGTGTGTATACGTATTTGCGTCCACTCTTGTTCCTCTGACCCCTAAGAGTGCCTAATGTAAGGCTCCATGTTGAGTGATTGTTACTAGGGTTAATAAGTGTGCCATTGCTCATTCTATGACCATCTCTCCGCCTGAGCAATCAAAACAGCCAGTCACAACAAGGCTCGACGACACCGCAAACTCCGCCAACGCCGCCATCCCAATGACCTGCGTCGTACGCGCACCTCGCGCCAAGAACGCTTAGCTTGTAGCGCCGTCGCAGGTCTGTTCTCTCCGTGTCTGACGCCCAGTCTGTCCCTCCTCCCCTCCTCTTCCCCCCCCCCCTCAGTGTACAAGTCTCCAGAGTCTTCCTCCTCTTCCCCCCTCAGTGTACAAGTCTCCAGAGTCTTCCTCCTCTTCCCCCCTCAGTGTACAAGTCTTCCTCCTCTTCCCCCCTCAGTGTACAAGTCTTCCTCCTCTTCCCCCCTCAGTGTACAAGTCTTCCTCCTCTTCCCTCCTCAGTGTACAAGTCTCCAGAGTACGAGTCGCTGGGCTTCGAGCTGACCGTGGAGCGCCTCGTCTCCATCGGTTACCCCCAGGAGCTGCTCAGCTTCGTCTACGACCCCTCCTTCCCCACCAGGTCAGCCAATCCCAGAGCACGACCTCGCCCCGTCGCCGCGGGCCGTGCGGGATATACATTTCTCTCTGAGTTTCTTGCTGACTGTTTTACGGCTAGGTTTCCTTTAGCCCGTGAGCAGAGAGAATGTCATGTTTGCTTGCCGTCCATGTGTTCAGGGGTCTTGTGTTTGACACCATGTACGGGAACCTGTTGAAGGTGGACGCTTACGGCAACATCCTGGTGTGTGTCCACGGGTTTAACTTCCTCCGAGGGTGAGCGCTCTCTCTCTCTCTCTCTCTGTCTGACCAGTGATGGATCTCTCTCTCTCTCATTGTCTCTCTCTCCTCTACCCTTCTCTCTTTCTTCATCACACCAGTTCACATTCCTCACCCAAACTAGTTCTCTCTTCTCCTTCCCAAACCATGTGATCTGCCCTCCATATCGATTCTTGTATTCCATGTGGGTAGGATTTCAATTGAGTCATTTCAGTTTTTTTAATAGTTTGACGGTTAGTTGCTGTGTGATTTCTCCCCCCCTTCTCCCCCCCCCCCCCCCCCCCCCAGGCCTGAGATACGAGAGCTGTACCCCAACAAATTCATCCAGCGAGACGACACCGAGCGCTTTTACATCCTCAACACTCTGTTCAACCTGCCAGGTGCCCGTCCTCACAGCTGTCACAAAACCAGTTTATCTAGCTTGCTAGCCGCCTGCCTCACCTGGGAAGCGTCCAATACGTTTCCACTACCGACGTGCTACACCCTGGCCAACGAGTTCACGCGTGTTTAGATGGTCCGGTTTGGCCTTAAAGTGAATAAAATAATTGTTTTATTGTTATACCTTGTTCCTTCTGTGGACAGAAACCTACCTCTTCGCTTGTCTGGTGGACTTCTTCTCAAACTGTGACAGATATGCCAGGTAAGGAACCGTAGTTTGAATGGTCTGTTGTCGTGTTTGATTGAGTGCCGTAAGGCATACCTGGGCATGGCAAGACTGGCAAGGTGTCAGACACCGTTATCGGCCAATGAGTCACCAGCAAAGCCCTCCAGCATGGGTGGGTCCAACTCTGTTAGCCAATAAGAATGTTTCTTATGAGATGGGAATCAGGGTGTTGTCATATTAAGCAAAGGGCTGTTGCGTGGTTTACTGTAATCACCTTAACGGATATCTGTAGTTCAACAACCACCGTATACTAATTGTTTTCAGGTCTGCATGTTAAGTAATGCTAAAGATGCCTATCTTCGATGACTTTAATTTGATCATACAATTATGTAATGACTAATCTTTTATTTTTGGATAATTATATCGATTTTTTTTATGATGTCATAT
>CM042860.1:8792537-8854037 GCA_023658055.1 Thaleichthys pacificus
TTGGGAAGAACGGTCTACGATCAGGCTAGGCTACTTTCCTTCTTTGTATTGCCCCGTGCTCCCTGCCTCCTGCCCCCAGACCCCCTGCCCCCAAACCCCCTGCTTCCTACCCCCAAACCCCCTGCCTCCTGCCCCCAAATCCCCCTGCCTCCTGCCCCCAAACCCCCTTCCCCCAAACCCCCTGCCTCCTACCCCCAGACTCCTTCCCCCAACCTGTTCACTGAAGGGAGTGACTTCCCTTCTACAGGAGGCAAAAAGTATAGTTGGAGTGTGATGGAGTATAATACAATAGTGGAGAAATGGAAATTCAATACTTATGATTAATATATCTATCTATATCTTTATATAAAAATGTAAAAAAAATTGAGGGAGAGAGCTACAGAAAAATATAATTTTTAAACTAAAGCTCTGAGGATGTATAGATATCAGGCCAAGACAAACGTTCAATGCAACGGTGCTTTCATTTGATCATCCAAACTGTCCCCCTCAAGCCCATGCAGTTTCAGTTGTATTCATTTAAAGACATTTCTATTTTCTTTTTAGTGGATTTCAGGACTGATTTCAAACGGTTGTGCAATGATGGCTATCGGGGACTTTAAAAAAATGTATGCAGAAAGAATGGACACTGATTGTATGCATACAGTGCATATATTGATGGGGGGGAAGGGAAACGTCACAAAACATAACACACTACTCTCAGATTGACTGACTGGGCACTTTTTGACCAGTTCTCTTTGAGTTTACATCCCCGACCATTATGAAGACCTCATCATCCAATAGTTTGATTGTGAAGGTCCAAGGTGGAGTCGCCTTGTCTTAACAGTGTCTGGCACGTGCGTCGTGACGTGCGGAAAGTTGATGGTTTCACTGTTCTCTTCAGAAGGGAAAGCGCTGACAGTTTCAGCCTCCGGTACTAAGCTGAAAGTATGTGCGTTTTAACTAGCAACGTTCTTTTATCGCAATGTAGGAATGACGGTCCAATTTAGCGGTTTTGTCGTCGTATGTTTTTAATTGTGTCGTCGACGATTTACTTCCCGTTTTGTTCGACTTTTTTGTCTCTGCCAAGTGTCTGTTTTTGTGTCCTGGTGACTAGAGAGTTCCTTTTGTACAAGCGAAAGCACAGAGTTGTGTATATTTGGGTTACACAGAGGCACAAGTGCAACCACTGCAGACTGCATCAAGCCTCCCCAGCCTGGTATGACGTGATATGAAGAGTGATGTTATTGGATTGGAGTGCGTGAAGTGAGAGAAAGAGAATGAATGAGAGCGAGACTGTATGGGCACATTCAACAGACATCATTTTTGGAAATCCAAACATTGTTACTAGGCAACTGAGAGTACTACAAGGTTAACCACACGCTGCGCAGATAAGCTCTATGGCAACCATGTGTACCGCCATATACATGGCACAGTACATGATGCTAATGGCAATACCTCTGTAGGATCTATGAAGAAGGCCCAGTTTCCAGGCATCCTTACACGTACTACACATTATACACACAGCTCAGTGTTTAAGGAAAACAAACTCGTATTGAAAAATATTCAAGAAAAACGAATATTGAAAAATATCCAAGACTAACATATTCAAATATTCGAGAAAGACTCGTATATATGAGTCAGGTGATGGACCCTGCATGGGGGACAAGCCTACACATGCAGCTAACATGCAGTATTTAGACAAGGAAGTTGGTAAGCTTGCTGTTGTCGGTCTTTTCTCTCAGTATTATCTTGAGACTTGACTATTGTTCTGGAGAACTCCCTTTGGATCTAGTGCTTCTCTTACCTTTTATTTTTTTAATTTGTTTTTAATACCGCATCCTCTGTGTGTGCAGCAAATCTAGACGATCCTGCTCCGTGTGTAGGGATAGGGAACAAGTGACCTTGGCATGCAAAGAGGGAAAGTACGTAGGCTTAGGCTGGAGGGCCGTGTGTGACAGTGCTGTTTGTGTGGTCCCGTGCAGATCGGCGCTACAGAGCGCGTACGCTTCCGTCTTCAACGTGAGTTGTTGGGATGCCGCTGTTTTTACTGGGCAGGGTCGATGCCGACGAACCAAAGATGTCGGGAATGGGTCTGGGACTGAAAGGCAGGACGGAGGGTTTATGCCAAGAGATGGCAGCATTATGCCAGTGTGTGGAGGAATGTACAGTATTCTAGAGCTGGCTCACGTTAGGAGTTTTGGAAACCACTGTGAAAACAGGAGCCTGTCTGCTATAAGATCCCATAGGGGGCTACGTTCAAGATCACCTAATTATTTTATATATTGGACTGGATTTAGACTAGCTTTGGTCTGAAATCCTGTTGAAAGGGACCAAGAAGGTTCCTAAATGTATTGTCTCTTGAACGTAAACCAGGTCACCTTCTCTTCTCCCCCATATGACCCCACAGCCCACCCGTCCATAGCCCTATGTACCCCATAGCCCTGTAGCACAAGGGTGTAGAAATACCTCAACCATGATGGTATGCAGTACGGTGTGTATGCAGGATAGGAAAACGGCCTTGGAAGACATGGAATGGGACTTTTAAAGATGTATTTTTGGGATGTCAGATATGTAAACATAGCTCTCGCTTTAATTTTAGACGCATAGTTTTGTAAAGCTGTTTCGATTGGCTCTTCAATTTGGGCCGTGGAAGGAAAGGACCTGATTGGTTCCTTTTTTGGGAAAAAGGTAGAGATGAGGAGAAAGGTGGATGTGGGTTTGATCGGGAATCTTATGTAACGATGTAGATGAGTAAAATCTGTTAGAGGAACTATAGGTTCAACATAGTTACTTTTGTATTATTCTTTACTCTGTGAAATGTTTTAATCCCAAGTATTGTTTTCTTTTTTGGAGATTCATAACTGGAAATGCTACTACTCTGGGCAGCTGTATTCCTTATTATGGTTGGTTGGTAGTTATATTTTGAAAGTTTTACAATAAAGCTTGGTAGTTGAGAATAATCTGAAGTCCTTTTCTGTGAAAACACTTGACAAGCCATTATTTTTGCAATGCAGTTTCCGTGCAATATGCATGTAATATAATTGCTGGCCAGTGCATTAAAAGGCAGTATGTCCAGTTTAGACCTCTGCGTGAAAAAACAAGATCTTTGTGAGACAGTATAACACTCACAAGCAAACTTTGTACACAAAATTACATCCAATAGCAGACTTAGAGCGATATGTGGATGAGGGAACTGTTTAAGCATGTGCTGTACGTTGCATCCGATTTTTTTGTTCAGTTTATTATTGGTTTACATCATTGTAAATAAATCTGACCATTTTCATATCTCCAAAAAACAAATCCTTGATTTTTTTGTTCTTTTTTTTTTCATTGTTGAAATTTCGGTTTCAGAAACCGTTTTTTTTACTGTAATAGCTTCAGTACGTCTGAGCTAGTTAGCTAGCTATAATCTGGAAGAAAAGCTAACACTACAAGAGATTTGTATCCGTTTTTACGACATGTCCAATTTGTATCCACAACAACAGAGGGTGCCAAAAATCATGCATTCGGTTATTTTAGTTAAAATTGTATGTGCATGTTCTTTTATGTTCCTCAAAACAGTTTTGTTTCCAGAATGATTATACAAAAGTACATTTGGATAATTACATGTATATGTACAATAAAGCTCCTTTTCCATAATAAATCATTGTGCTGATTCTTCCTTTTAATTTTTTCAAATCATTGAATTGATTCTGAACTTTATTTTTTGCTCTAGCTTTTTGTGCTAGCTGGCACGGTGCTTTTGCAACAACTCAACATCATGTCACGTGCGTTTTTTTATAGGTCCATCGCTTTCCAATCTGGCCTTCATTAGCCTATAGATAGTTATCACAAACCCAGGCATGGAATCAACTCTGAAAGTGAAGACGACTTTCAATGTAACACCTGAGCATTTTGACAACTGAAAAACAACCAACAAACAAAAACAAAATTATTAATCTTTCTGTTAATCATTCACTTTTTTATTGGACCACCAACGACCAACCGGAGAGTGTGTGGTAATGTCCTCAGGTTGTGGGTGTGACACGGACAAGCATATAATATACAGTAGCAGCATCTGGAGAGACATGGAGGAGCGACACAAACAGTGATGGAGGGGAGAGCACATTTGAACAAGTCTGAAAAGGTCATTCACTCTTATGCTGTTATCGGTATGCGTTCTTTTGTTTAAGGGGAAAGATTCTCCCAAACGTCAGAGGATGGAAAGGGGGAAAAGCACGTCTCTTTCCGTTGTGTTGTTTTTCTAACTGAAGCTTATAAATGGACGGTGGACATTTCACACAGTCCCTGCCATCCTTTTCAGTGTAAAGGAGTTTCTAGATTGACAATATTGTTGGACTTATTTTGATACCCAAATTACTCCTCTTAAAACAGGTGTCAAAATAAGTCTTACCGTGATCAGACATGCTTTTTTTCTGGCATAATGCTCTCCCTGAAATACAGTAGTTATTAAAGTGAGGCGTTGTGAAGTAGGCCTACAAATAAACCGTCTTCTACAGCTTCATCGGCTATCTGGAATGATTGTCCCAGCAGAGCAGAGTTCACCTGATGCATAGGAACACTTGCAAGTAAACAACAACAAAAAATAAAACAACTTCTGGTCTGGTCAGTATTATAACATATCTTACATATATAGTTACACATATTAATTCTGTTTATATCAAAAGGACACCTCTGTGGAGTGGCTTGTGGGAAACTGGCCAGCCCTGTACGTTTACGTAATTTGTTTACATTCAGTAGCTCAGTTTTACTGATTCAGACATAGAGAAATGGCGCCCACTAGTGGTCAAAAGTTGGAATTTCTATTATAAGCATAAGGGAGTTAGTTGTCATGCTGAATCACAACTTAGAGGCAGATGTGCAACGATCTTATGGTAAAAAGCTGCAGCGTGCATGTACGCAGATCTAGGGTGAATTGGGTCAATATATATTTATATTAGAAGATAATATAAAAAAAATTGAAATAGACGAGGAAATAAAATAAAAATGTAGGAAGCTATTTTAGATTTTGATTAATACAATATAGAAAACACCTTTCATCTACATGAAAAAGTAATTTCAAAGTTACTATCTTAGTGATATATCTCTAATTGCAGTTAACGTAGGACTTTACATTTGAATTTACATCCATCAGGGTCTTAATACAGTGTTTCCCAAAGAAAGCAAGTGATAAGTCTGGAAATCAATAGAGAAACAAAAAAACAAAAAAGATTCCCTTGCAGATTTAAGTGAAAGAAACAATCAGTTTGTGGCTAAGATTTAAAAGAAAAGAATATCTACTTTACAATAACGTACATCCATACAGTACATCAGTTGTACACATGAGCATCATTTCCAAAAAAATCGAATTGACCAAATAACGGGTAGGATTTAAATCAGGGGTTTTCTAGAGCAGAACTTCAACATGCCATTATAATGCAGAGCGAATGTCTTAATAAGTGTTTATTCAGTACCAAATACTACATGGATGTCACTCAGCTCAACATGAGCTAGAATCTGACTGTGTCATGCCACTCACTCACACACGCACACACACACAGTTAGAAAGGGGAGCTCTCTTCACCACAGACAGAGTCATTCATGGACATAGTTTGATGCCGCGGTTGCATTCTGATAAAGTCGATGATACGTGTTAGATGAGGTCATTAATACTGTGCAATTATCAAGTTTGATTATACATAAGACTGGCAACAAAAGGACACATCTTAGACATGCGCGAGTGCTGAGTCAGCACTACACATACACCCCCTAACCTCCTAAAACGACAGTTGAGAAACCGTAGGGCGATTCACGTGAACGATTTGCGTTTTAGTCTTCGACTAAATTCACAAAGGAGATATTCTGGTTCTCGATGCTTTTAGTCAAAGAATGAACCTGATCTGTCAGACAACCAGCTCTTATAAGACATGCATTCGTCTTATAACGAAACAGCGTCAAAGTTCAAGTGAGGTCAGAGGGTATATGTTCATTATACTTCAAACATAAAAAAGGACTATTTATTTGCAAACTGACCAACGACCATTTTACCAGTGGACATTTTCAGCTCAGCAATTCTTCGAAATGAATATACAGACATACTTACAGTACATACATACAAATACAACTGTCAATTTAAAATACAGTGATTCTTTAATTCATAATCATCTCTTAAATAGAATGTGATTCATTGCACTTTGTTAAAATAATTAATCATGATTTTTTTAAAGGCAATAGTGTGATTTTTAAAAAGGTGAAAAAGATACTGTTCCATAAGCCTGATTTAGGGTAATAGTAAAAATAACAAGATCTGTAATATACATTTATGCAAAAGACCCTCACCTATTCATATACATACATGTTTGTGAAACTACACATACATATGTAGCAGGTCCTTGATATGACACGTGTAGGACACACAAACATCTGTGTACATGCCCATGCGTGTTTGTATGCCACTAGATGTCATATCTATCTCCAAGCTCACATATATACATACAAATATAAAATAAATAAATACAAGAAAACGTTCTTGGTTGGTGGGGTTCATGGTGCGGGTCAAAGCGGTATCCCCTTACAGTCTTTGACTGCCCATTTTGCCTCCTCGCTCTGGCGCTTGCCTGAAGTCTTTTCTGTCGTTATTTAATCAGTCCCTGAAGATGGAAAGGTGTCCGAGCGTGTGTGTGCGAGTGGGGGTGTGAGTAAACACGAGCAAACGTGTACGTGGACGTGTGTGTGAGTGAACGTGTGTGACAGAGAGAGAGAGAGACTCGTAGGTAGTATAGACAGAGACGGAAAGAGATGGATTCCAAAATTGTGTGTGTGTGTGTTTCTGTGTGTGTGTGTTTCTGGTATATCTGGAAAGGGGGGACCAAAGTCTTTGGCCTTGAGAGCGGACAGGTTGGGTGGGCACGCACACTGACAGTCATCCCATCTATCAAAGTCACAGGAGGTGATTGTCCAAACATCTCATCCACACTTACAGGAGGCTGGGGGTCTTAGGAGGGTTTGGGGCAGGGGGGGAGGGCGGGTCGAGGTTAGGCACCCCACAAAGTACTGCCCCTTCCCCCGCCAGCCCCCTTGGGCAGGCTCCCCCGTGCCAGGTGGGTGGGTGGGGGCCTTCTCCACCCCCTGTCCTCCCTTACCCCTCATCCCCTACTTCTCCTCCATCAAGAGGGAAGGTTAGGAGCTCAAGTTTGGGGTGGGGGGGGGGGGGGGTGGGGTAGCATACAGACCCAGAGCAGAGGGTAGGGGTGGGTGTGTGTGTGTGTGTGGGGGGGGTCGGCCTCCCTCCTCTCCCCCAGCCTCCCCCGCCCCTTGACGGGGGGGGAGGCGGGGCTAGATGGGGCCCTCATTGTGGGCGCCGTGGCTGTGGTTGGCCTTGTTGTGGCCCACGCAGTTCTGCTGTTGGTTCAGCAGGTTGGACGTCTCCGTGGCCGCCGCGTTGCCCACGGCGGCCGGCGGCACGGCGGCGGGGGGGAGGGTGACGGCGGCGACGGGGCCGGGGTCCACGGCGTCGTGCAGCTCGGTGAGCGTCAGCTCGATCTTGGTGTACTCGCTGTCCGTCGACTGGGGCGTCTTGTCCATGCGGGACGCCACGAGGGCGTTCTGGTACTGCTGACGCGTCACCTGGTTGGGGGGGGGGGGGGGGCATCGGGGGGGTTGGGAGGGGACCGACACGAGACAGGTAAGAAACATGACTTTGTGTTATGAAGCTAGCCTATAGCGTTCGCGCGGATCATGCTAGATGGAGGGGGTGTGTGCGTGTGTGTGCGTGCGTGCGTGTGTGCGTGCGTGTTTTCAGCTCACCTTGATGAACTGCAGGTCGGACACAGCCCTGACCGAGTAGTCGGGGACGTAGATCTGCAGGAAGGCGTTCAGCTGGTTGTTGCTACTGCCCAGGGTGGGCGTGATGGCGTCTATTCGATCACTCCTGTTCAGGGAGTCCGAGTGGTTCAGCCCAAACGGACGAGGGGGTGACTTGTTCTCTGTAACAGGTGCACAGACCAGAGGGAGACCAGTGAACCAGTGAACACACCTTGGGGTCTAGCGGTGGTTCGGTCCGGGTTTACTGCGCCAGTAGAATTGAACAGATGTTTGCTGGCAGTTCCATGTTGGATAACATATATCCCTATTCTGAAGCAACCTACAGTGAACTATAGTGAAGCTCTACGTTGAGATGACAGGCGGTCACCTCCCCCCCCCCCCCCCCCCCCGAAACTAACCCGTCCCCCACCCAGTCTCTCTCTCCCTCTCCCTCTCTCCCTCTCTCTTTCACACACACACACAAACACAAACACACAAAGGCAGAAAACGTCGCTCCGTTTTAATTAAAGCCAGCTTATGTTTTCCACTCCTTAAAGAAGCCGGGGGGGGGGGAGGGGGAGGAGAGAGAGGGCGACAACAAAGTGGAAAAGGGGGCCTGGCCTCGGGGCCGGCGTGCTAATGCTAACGACTCTAATGCTGGAATGTATGTAATCCCGAGGCCTGGATGTGTGGGTGTGGGGCCGTGTAGGAGAGCACAGCGGTGGGGCCCGGGACCCGCCGTGTCGACCCTGGGAGATTACCGCTCTCGCCGGACGGCTGGAACACACGTATGTGGATACGAACGTACCGACGCGCTAAAAGCACGCGTTGGCGAAATGCGTGCCTGTGTGCGTGCGTGCGTGCTTGCGCCGCAGATGCACACACGCCGGGGGTTCCCGAAAAGGGTGTGTTTGTGTGTAGGCGTGTGTGCGCGAGTGTGTATGTAGGTGTGTGTGTTTGTGTTCCTAGCAGCGTGCGCAGCGTGCGCGCGGCGAGGACGTCGGGGTTTGTGGAGGTGCACGCCGGGGTGAGAGTGGGCCCGCGCGTTTGCATGTTCGCCCGTTAAGTGCTTACATGTGTGTGTGTGTGTGACTGTGTGTGTGTGTGGGCTGCAGTGGCACAGCAGGGGGCTCTAAGTCATGGTCTTGTTTATAGAGTCAGAGGGTTAATAGGCTAAGGGGGAGGAGCCAAACTCTGTCAGCCCGACCCTATCACTCTGAGGCCTCTGCAACACCATTCACACACTTGACGGAGGACTCTAGTTAACCCTGGAGGCACACACACACACACACTCTCTCTTACACGCCACATAAGATCCAAAACAAACAAATCATGTCATGCTGGGTGTTCACACAACACGAAATGTCCAAGTGGAGCAAACAGCAAACTTTGAAGGAACCTACATGTGAGTGCAGTCAAGCAGGCCCGTGCGTGCAAACACACCAACGTGGAACTCCTACAAAGCTGGGAGCATGCTGGCTGGGCACGACACTCACACACACACACACACACACTCGTTTTCATTCTGGGAACGCGTGCAGTGGATGACTGATGCGGCACCCTCGAGGGAGCATTCCCCATGCGGCCGGAGATGAGTTGGAGGTTACGACGGGGTTAGGTGGAAAAGTGTCAACGGATGAAGGCCAAGATGGCCGCTGAGTGGTATTAGATGAGGAAGAAGGGGAGGCGGAGGAGGAGGAGGAGGAGGGGGATACCGTACCTGGAGATCCCGCCAGAGACTCGGCCCTGCTGACCACGAAGGTGCGGGACAAAGAGAGAGGGACTGGAGAGAAGGAGGAGGGAGAGAGCAGGAGGGCGGAGGGAAGGAGGGAGGGAAGTAGGAAGGAAAGAAGGAGTGCCAGGGGGAGGGGGTTGAGGGGTCGAGAAACAAAGGAAGGAGGGTAGACAAAGGGAGACAATCACGTCACAAGAAGGAAGACGGTGTTCTAAGGTTGAACCCCCTTGTTTTTGTGGGGGGTGGGGGGGAGGAGTGCAGTGGCACCCTCTCTCCAGCAGGTGTCTCACAAGTCCCAGATGATAAAGAGATTGAGAAAGACCTGGATGATCCGCTCAGCAAAATGATATTTCCCGCCACATCAACAGCCGTTGGTTCAGATGCTCACTATAGACTTGGCGGACCTGCTGAACTCGCATCCAACTCCACATCTCAGTTACATCCTCTGGAAAATGCTATTTCACTATCTGCAAAATCGATTGCCAGTTTGTGTTTGTCGTTTTAATGAAGTGCGTGTCCGATACAAGGACGTGGAGAAGAGTCCAAAGATGTCAGGATGTTTGGATGAGGTGTGTGTCTGTTTACCTGGCGACGCGGTGAGAGCCATCATCCCGTAGGAGGAGAACGCCCCCGCCTCGAACTTCATCCCCTCCTTCCCGGCCTCCACCTCCACCTTCCCCTGAGGAGGACGAGAGGGTTCGTGAGAAACAGGAGCTCGTTTCACTTCTTACTTTCAAACGTTTGGGGAGAAGGTACACATGGCCAAATAGAAATGGGTCAAAGTGCATCGTTTGGTACAAGCTACAGCCGTGGCCAGAAGTATTGGGAGCGACATACATTTTGTGTTTGCAAAGCTTGCTGGGCCTTGGCCTAAAATGACTGCTAACATACTTTCAGTAAGTCATATCATCAGCGCAGGGGAACGTGTGAACTAGTTCAAGCCAGGTGAAATCACTTTATCCTTCTGATTGGATTTTAAGAGCAGATTGACTGCTGTAAAAGAGATATGAAATGTGCCTTCTTGTATTCAAGTATTCTATAGAAACGAATGTGAAAACATTTTCCTCAAATACTGAACCAGCAAACTTTGCAAAACACAACATTTGTCATTGCCAAAACTTATGGCCACGACTGTACATACATTTACATTTAGCAGACGCTCTTATCCAGAGCGACTTACAGTAAGTACAGGGACATTCCCCCCGAGGCAAGTAGGGTGAAGTGCCTTGCCCAAAGACACAACGTCATTGACACGGCCGGGAATCGAACCAGCGACCTTCTGGTTACTAGCCTGACTCCCTCACCGCTCAGCCACCTGACTCCGTACATCAGTCTCAGAATTGTTTTTCTTTTTTCTCTGTGCATCTTTTTCTCATTCATTCTTTGGAGGTCTGTGTATTTGCCTGGTTCTTGTCCACTCAGTATCAGTATTGTGTTCCAGACTGTGCGGACTCTGAAGATTAGCCCAAGTCATGGGCTAAAAAGATCCGAAATAAACAAACACTCAAACAAACAGTTAGTGGAACATAATCCTGAGGCTGGCAGAGACCCATATCCTCCTCCACCCTCCTACAAGGTGCACTTGATTTGCTCCACCACTGTTCTTGTGGATGCAATGGAGCATCTAGAATACGCTCAAAGTCAGTGTCATGTATCAGAAATCAAGCGAACCTCAATGATAAACAACAAAAATATTCGACCTTTCCACCCTTCCTCCCTAGCACCAAGGAAACCAGCGTTACAGTTACCGCCCTAAAAATGGAACCGGAACTACTTTTCCTCCCTGCCCTGTCACATCCCGTCGCCCACCTGCAGGATGAGTATAAAGTAGTCCACAGGCTTGTTCCTGTGGAAGAGGTAGTGCTCGGGCGCCCGCTTGTTCTTCTCGTCGTACTTGAGCTCCTGGATGACGTTGGGGTGCCTCAGTAGTCTGAGCAGGATCTTCTCCGACATCTGCACCGGCCCGAAGGACTCCACCTCTGGAGGGAGGGAAGGAGGGAGGGAGGCAGGGAGAGAGGGAGGCAGAGGGAGGGAGGGAGGGAGGATATTAATTCAGCAGTTCACTGCTTACCCTCCTACTATAATTCCTCTTGGTCTCATTGGTCGAGGCCAACCCCAACGGACAAATCAGGTGTCTGACACCGGCGGCGGTGACATGTCACCTGTCCACTGGCTCTGCCACAACCTGAGCACCCTAATAGTCTTTGGAATCGATGCACAGCTAAGCAGTTAGGTCGAAGGTCTGCCCTAATCCAACTGCACTCCTTGCTAATGATCTGGGGCCTGTTCAAGAGCGTGCGCGTGTTCATGTAGCATTACAGAACTTCTGATAGAGATGTGTTCTTGGTAGCCAGAAGTCACGTCAGTTCAACATGATGGATTTTTGATCTGTTGAAAGTGTTTTATCTGGTTGAACGCACCCCATTGTGTTCAGAGAGATAAACCAAGTAGGGTGGATAGTGGCAGTGTGGACCCTGGTTGGATTTGTCTGTCAAGAGTAGCATCAGGTCTGCATGTGACGTTTTTCTATCAGCTCTGCAACATTATGCAACGTTTTGCTTCACTGAACACACCCCTGTTGCTACTGTGGCCGGATTCCACTGGTCCGTCTATGGAACTTTATTTCCCAGGCTAAGGGTGAGATTTTTCACATTTTACACTCAAGCTGGGGTATGTGGAACCAGACTTGTTTCTGTGAGAACACCGACGACAGGGTTCCTGAGAGTGATGTCACTGTGGAAATAGTGTCAACAAACAGTGTGGTGTTTGTAAAGCTGCAGCTAAGATCGCAACTTGTAACCCCGAGTTCATGACATGAAAGCAAATAGTCGGCCAAGTTTCTTAGACGCGCGCACGGCCTTTCAGACATCCCGTGTAGCGCTCCCGTGAGGCCTAGCACCTCCTCTCCTCTCCTAGTGCGCGCACACACACACACACACACACACACACACACACAGACACACGTGTGAGCCCACGCATACCTACACGCTTGCCGTAAAGACGCACACAAACACACATAAATTAGTGGCCTCACATTCACTTAGCAACACAGAAAACACACTTACTCATTCTATACACACACACACGGTTTTCCACACAAACACACACATTTCTACGCAACACACACACACACACGCTCCACAGTGAGGGACTGAGGACACACTGGGGAAGTCAAGCAGCAACGCAGCCCACTTGCCTGTTGCTAGGAAACGCAGGGTAGCCAGCAGGAGCTGAGGTGATATTTTAACCTTCATTTCGTTGTCGGTGGGCTTGAAGGCTGAGAAATCCTGTTTCCTCTCACGATGGGTGATTTTCTTCTTGGTTTTGTTGTCAGCTGAGGGGGTAAATCGAAGCGGATGGGTGAGAGGGGGGGCCGTAAAAACTTTTTAGGAAAACGAGTTTACTCAAGTTATTCTCCAGGGCTACGCTAAGTCAGGCTACGTGCAGTGGGATTGTGGAGTGGTTTAAGGACCGCTAAACTTTAGTTACCCCAAGCAATGCCATTTTTTTTGAAGATATAGTAGCTCCATCTCAAGAACAATCACTGCTGAAAACAGCGGGGGTCAACATTGTTGGCTTAACGCATTCCTGGCATTACTCAGGGCACTATATTTTCTGTCAGAAACAGAAAAACAACTGGAAATCAACAGTCACACTTTACACTGTGTCGAGTTGCGCTCGTGTTTAACAAAGTATGACAACAACACAGCACCATATACGGTATGACGGTTAACGAACTATGTGACCGTGAAGTAGAAAGGGACTTGGAGTATGAGAAGCTGGCTGAGAGACCGTTCCAACAGTTAACGGTGGAACAGCGAAAACAAGCGGCGTGAACGACCAGCCAGGGGAAGCCGTCAGTTCTGCTCGCACGCTACTGTAAAGCCTCCAACACGACCGCAAGGCGGGTAAACTGTCAGCTCGTCCGGGCACCTACTGTACAAGTCTGTCTCGTCCAGGATCTCCGACTTGATGATCTCCTCGATGACGTCCTCCAGGGTGACGATGCCCAGCACCTCGTAGAACGGGTCGCCCTCGCCCTCGTTGTTCACACGCTGAACTATGGCCAGGTGGGATTTACCTGGGGGAGCACACGCACAGACACACACACACACACACACACATAGACCCCCCCACACACACACATATACCCACACACACAGGCGTTTAGTCAATGTACGTGATATACAGTACAGCTGTATTCCTGTCAGATGACAGTAGAAATCATATCAGTTGTACATATTCTGATCTTTCAAGTTACAGAGAGATTTCCAAGTCTGGTTTCAACAACATGTCTTACTATCCTAAACAGTGTAAAATAATATGACTCTCAACATGACAAGGCAAGTCGTGTTGCGTGATATCGTGCTGATTCTCAGAACCTAAGGGGGAACGCATGTACTTGATTCACAGACACGCCAGCACCCTAACCCTGAGAACACGATCCAACACTGGCACTGCTTTCCGAAGGATGACCAGGACACCGTCCGCATCCCTTTCCACATCTGCTTTCCCAGGACCCTCCTGTGTGCCGCCCGCCCCCCCCCCCCACACACACACACTCTCCTTCTCTCCGCCGTGCAGAATACTGTCAAGCAAAACGCTAAACAAATTCTTTGCCTTTTTCTCAGCTTGTGATCATTTAAAAGGAATTTTCCAGAGGCCCCGGGCTAATATTAGCCGCCGCGAAATGAAGTTTCCATTCGGTGCCGGGCGATGTTCTCCCTGGCCTCCGATCAGCTCTCCTGCTGCCCTGTGATCAGATCGGGCCCAGTCGTTTACATGCAGATGGGATACGGGGTAAACACTGAAGAAAACCTGTGTGTGTGTGTGTGTGTTAGTCATTGAGTGTGTATAGGAGCATGTGTATTAATGTGTGTGTGTATCTGTGTGTTACAGCTCGAGCCGAGAGAGTGTGAGTGACAGTGTGTGTGTGTGTGTGTGTGTTTTCGTGTTGACACTTGACAGCCTGGTGTTGACAAAGTGATGTAAAAATAACAAGAAAGTTTAGACATTAACAGAAAGTCTATTTCTGTCCCAATCTAAGAACAGCCATCCTAACAAAAGATGCTGCAAATTCATATCAGGTACAGAATGTCCTTATGAAAGTGTGGCAGCTCAATCTCATTGCCGGATGACTTTAGTAGGTTACCTAATCACCAGGGGTCTACACACTAGAATGAAAGCACAAGTCAATTGAATCCCACTGGGTTAAAGCAATCACATCCAGTCTTCGAGCAATTACTCGGAAGGGCCTAAGCCACGGCTGAAAGACTAGCAGACGAGCGTCCACAGCACGTAGCATTGCCATGCCAACAGGGCGGGGCACTTTGTGATGTGCATAGCATGAGCTTTCTCTGGCGGATCCTTCTGGATCCAGGACCGGAGGAATGTGTGTCAGCCTGACGTCTCTTTCCTCACACAATGCTAAGCTCTCACCTGTGAAGACGTACTTACACACACACACACACACACACAGTTGGAGAAATGGCTTAATTTATGTGTTCATTTGTTCATAAGAACCTGCAACCTTTTCATGTGCTGTCAAATGCTTTAACACAGAGCTATCCCCATCCCATTTACATCTATAGAATCGTTTGGCCCACCTCATGCTCTGTCACACTTGGCTGTGTTTGATTGACCTTACCCAGTGCAGAGGAACCAATGGACCAACCTCAAACGTGAACTGATTCCATGAACATTCAGAAAAAGGGAAAAGCAGGGAAAGCGAAAAGACATCGCTAACAAGGACGAATGAAAAACGACAATAAATGATTGGTCGTTTCTGGAAATGGCGAGAACATACTCGAAACTTCTGAGCTGCTGTTTCTCCAAGGCTTTCTCCCAGGAGTGGAACTGAATTGGATGGATGTCAGAGGAGAAAGGAAGTAAGTAAATTACACTGTAAGCATCCCACAAGGAGGCTTTGAAACACGTTCCATGAAAGTTATTGGATGTTTTTCCAACGCACAAAATGTTTCTGGTGCCCCTTTTAGGAAAGGGGTTCACTTTTTGTCCCATAGATTCCTGTCTAGACCCAATTTGTACAAACTGTTTTGTGATTCTCAGGGTAATGTGATAACTTCATTGTTTACTGTAGGCTGGATTCCCTCTCTCTCTCTCTCTCTCTCTCTCTCTCTCTCTCTCTCTCTCGCTCTCTCTCTCTCTCTCTCGCTCTCTCTCTCACACACACACACACACACACACACAGCCTCCCCATTCACACAGTAGTTCAGCTCTCAGAATCACTTTGTCTCACTGTCCCACAAGATGACTGCATACTTTCCACTTTCCCACCGAAAATAAAACTGCTCCAGGAGCGAGAGGCCAGGAAAGAAGAAGGCGTCTAACGTCTTCCAGAAATACGCCGAAGACAAACACACGCATTTTATTCATAGCTGCCTGGCTGCTAAAATTACTGTTCCACTCTGTGTCAGAGGGGAGGCGGGTGGAAGAGGGAGCGCTGACCTCCTGACCCCAGGGAGAGCGGGGATTGGCCGAGGGGCCTCGAACAGAGTGTGTCCTTCGTGAGGACTACTGTCTCGAACTCTGTACGACTACGGCTCCATCTGGGACTCCCGGCTGTTTGACTAGTGAACTAGCCGACATGCTTCCAGGGTCCGACTGGGGAGCGCTAGACACAGGGGACCACTTAAGCAGTAGAGTAAGAGACCCAAGCAGCCCACTTCTGGGACGAACATCAAAAGATTGGAGATATGCGAGTGCAACACAGACAGTCGCACAGGGCACACACAGACACGCACGCACAGTCAGTTGCTGCCAGAAGTATCAATCCTCATTGGTCAGATTAGAGAGTCGGGGGGACACACACACTCACACGCACACACTCTCTGCAGACATTTTGGATGGCAGTTAGGTTTTTACTAGATGGCTATGTAATAGTATTAAATGATGTTGTAAGACCTGGTCAAATGTCAATCTGCATACCGACTTGACATCCAGAGGTTAGAAGTTCCCATGGTCCAGTACATTTGTGACAACGTAGCTTTTACATGTTTATTATACAATATACTGAGAAAGCACACCTTGCTAGATTGATCAGTGGACTCTAAGGTCTTGCATCACAATTAACCCTAACCCATCCAGGGGATACACCAGCCAACCTGGCAACCATACAACCATTCAACTGACTAAGCAGCTAACCATACAATCAACAATCCAACCTCCATCACACCAAACACCCAACCTCCGTCATACCAAACACCCAACCATCCAACCTCCATCATACCAAACACCTAACCATCCAACCTCCATCATACCAAACACCCAACCATCCAACCTCCATCACACCAAACACCCAACCTCCATCATACCAAACACCCAACCATCCAACCCTCCATCATACCAAACACCCAACCATCCAACCTCCATCACACCAAACACCCAACCTCCATCATACCAAACACCCAACCATCCAACCCTCCATCATACCAAACACCCAACCATCCAACCTCCATCACACCAAACACCCAACCTCCATCATACCAAACACCCAACCATCCAACCCTCCATCATACCAAACACCCAACCATCCAACCTCCATCACACCAAACACCCAACCTCCATCATACCAAACACCCAACCATCCAACCCTCCATCATACCAAACACCCAACCATCCAACCCTCCATCATACCAAACACCCAACCTCCATCATACCAAACACCCAACCATCCAACCCTCCATCACACCAAACACCCAACCTCCATCATACCAAACACCCAACCATCCAACCCTCCATCATACCAAACACCCAACCATCCAACCCTCCATCACACCAAACACCCAACCACCATCATACCAAACACCCAACCCTCCATCACACCAAACACCCAACCTCCATCATACCAAACACCCAACCCTCCATCACACCAACCATCCAACCATTTCTCACACCAACCATCCATCACACGAACATCCAACCGTCCATGTCTCCATGCCTCGAGGCCTGAGAACTACAGCGGGCCTTCAGAGACCCACACAGTCTTTTCCACCATTCCCAGCTTATTTATGGAATGTAGCTTTGTCATATTTTTCCATAACCTAAGTCCTACTATAAATACACACATACGACTTGGAGGGGTTGGTGGGAGGTGGAGGATGGGGAGGTGGGGGTGGGGGTCAGTATCTGTCTCGAACACTCATCATGTACAGGCTACGTCCACATACACACACATCCCCTTTTCTCTCTTTTTCCAAATATTTGAGCTTTGACAAATATAGTGTAATCTCAGGGCAATGGGAACCCATTGGATAACGTCTTATTTTAAATCTGTCTCATGAAAAAAAAACGAAAGTTTCCAGCTAAGCCATTTTGACCCATTTTTCCATTGAAATGGACCCTCACGTTCCTCTGCAGTCACTTCAAATCCACTATTTTTAGCATCTTGTTTTGCTCATGTTTAGGCTGCTAGACTCCAGTGTCCTATAATAAGACGTAATGGATTGTGCAGTTTAAGATGTTATCACAACACATTTGAAACACTGTCAAGGGAATGAGACCAAAAAAGACATCAGTAAAGTGAGTACTTCTTTGGGCGTTCAGAAGAAGGTGCGTCACTGGATTTGGGCTTCAAGATTCGGCAACAGACTTTATCATACCAGTGGACACAGGAAACACGCCGCAATAAAACATTTGAAGTGGTCCACGTCAAGTTAAAGTCTTTAAACAGATCTGATCACCTTCTATCTCAAAGCGACGGGATTAGGAACCCTCAATCAACAAACACACTGACCCTATCAGCTCCCAAGGGTACTTCTCTGTATCTCAATCTATCCAGTTGATTCATTCATATACAGTAAGCCTGTGTCTCCAACCCAAAAGAGATCCTAACCTCATCAGTTTGGGGAAATAGGCTGATTCACCGCTGAACTACTGCCTGACAGCTGAACCCACCAAGCAGGGGGGAAGGGGATCTCCTGTGGAAGGGTATTTAGAGGTCTCCTCAAGGTTTTAGTCCAGCGAGCTTTTCTGTCTCTCCACAAACCCCTTGCAGATTTCGCCCGTGTCAATACGAACTACGGGAACCCCCCCCCCCCCACACACACATTGTGACAGATGCTTGGAAAACAGAGCCCTGCACAAATCACTTATCGATTGACGGATTGATGGATGGACGAATGGTTCGATCTGGATGAGATGGTGGGAACCGCCGATTGGCCCTGGTGCCTCTGACTCTCCTAGGCCTCTTACTTTGCTTTGGCCGCTGTTTACCCAACAACACTCTGGCACTGAGCATGATATGGATTAATAGTGCTGGCTAACCCAGGGAGGTTAAGACAGCTGACCCACCTCCCACCAATAAGAGGCCTTGGTCACAAGATCTCTCTGCTGCTATTGGGCCACGGTGTTCCAACTCCCGACACCACACGCTCGCAATGCACACACGCATAAACGTACACACACACAATACGCGCCACACACGCACACACACGCACTGGAATGACATTGTTGTTCATTCAAAGAGGCTGTGGCCGTGGCTGGCTGCATTTGTTGTTTAAGAGTCCCCAGTCAGGAGATTCCTGTGGCTCTTAGTCACAGACTGAGAAACCACAAAGAGGAACTGGTGAAGGGAGGAGAATGGAAATGAATGGGCAGATAGTCAGGTGACGGCTGCTTTTAAAGTCATCTTTGAATCGCTAAGCACTATGCCCATCGATAAATAATTCAAGCAACGGTATAACAGCGCTACAGCATTTGACTTGCCTTGCGACACTCTAAAGGGATTCGTTTCAAGTGGTCTTGTTCATTGATATTCCCTTCATATTTCAGCCTGTTCTGCATGGTCAACGCAGCTGAATCAATAGTTGTCTTAAACTTCCTGTTTTGATGAAGCTTTGTCAGGCACCAACGACGCTCTGTTCAGTCAGTATACAGATTCTTGAATGGCCATTCATTACTCTCACAAACAAATTACTACTGCAGGGTCCAAATGATGGAAGTCAAATATTTCACTGACGTGTAAGCTCACACTAGTAACCAACCATATCAGGAATCGGCTGTACACTTTGGTGTAATGCATCAAATAGTTCAGCTACTCTTTGGCGATGAGACGAAGAGCAATACAAACCGGAAAACATTTGCATTCTTGGCTCTCTGTGTTTTACAGCTTTACAACTAATAATTAATACCTCAATAAAAACAATTAGCCCTGAGTGAAATCCCTAAAGCTAGAGTAACAGCTAAGCACTAATAAAAAAAAGTCCTGCACTAAGCTGGGGGAATGTGACTGTTTTGGAGCATATAACTTAAGCAGAACATCTCACATAGTGCTAAAGCAAACATGGACATTGCAAAACACTGCAATGTCTCAATTTCAGACATAAAAATTCACGAGATAGACTACTCAAACATTCTGCTAATTGTTAGGTAGCTGTGAGATACAGTAGTTGGGCTGGATTGCCATTCTGCCTTCGAAAAGAAGCTAAGGTCAATACTCTGCCTGACACTGTTCAAATCTCTCGGCTGATTTTTAAGCAGTGGTGGAGGTGTTTTTTGGCCCTTCTGGGTCCCCGTCCTTGTTTTAGGGGGTGGTGTTTTTTTCTCTTCTTCTTCTCTAAATGGAGGAACAGACAGTGTGCCTGGTGTTATCAATGAAGCCAGCCTCCCTGGCTCTCTCTCTCTCTCTCCCTCTCTCTCTCTCTCTCTCAAAACCGAAGCTTGGATGGCTTCCACGGCAGGGCATTAGGCCTGGAAGGTTTGTGTCCCTTGTAATTTACAACAGCCAGGGAAATGGGCAAGAGGACAATATGGAGTGAGAGAGAGAGAGAGAGAGAGAGTGAGAGAGAGAGAGAGAGAGAGAGTGTGAGAGAGAGAGAGAGAGAGAGAGAGAGAGAGAGAGAGAGAGAGAGAGAGAGAGAGAGGCGGAGGAAAGGGTGGGGGGGGGTGGGGGGAGTGGGGGTAGCTGAAATCCCAAGAGCAAGTGGCTCGTCTGAGTGTGTTGGATGGAGCCTGGGGGGACTGGCTGAGAGTCGCTTAGATCGGCTGGGAATCTGCTCAAGCAGGTCCAACACCACTCTGGACCTACTGTATATATTTGTGTGTTTGTGTTTGTGTGTGAGGGAGAGTGCGTGAGTGAGTGACTGTCACTGAGACAGTGAAAGTGAGCGAGAGAGAGAGAGTGAAAGAGTCGTGTTTTACTCTTTGACACACTGCTGAACGTTGAAAAGAGCAACATTTTGGCAGATTGAGGTCGTTCGTTCAAAGACATCAAAACGAACAGCCACAGAGGTTAAATGATAGGGTCAATGAACATGCTTGTTATGCCTGTCTGCATCAGATGTCTATGTTTCTGAATTGCACCACCAAGAAAAAGATAATGATGATAACCATCATTATCGTCATCATCATCATAGTTATAGTAATTATCGCCATTTCCGTCATTTCATAACTATGACGTAAGGCACCTAAAGAGGCATAGCCTAAAACGATAATGATAATATCTCAAAGACATAACCGCAAGCAAAACAAACACAACTCTGTCATCTGCCAAGACTAAAACGAGAAGCTAGGTTACAGAAGAACCATGGCGGGTCATCCCAGTACAACGTAGAAAGTCGAGCTGGACCCTGTAATTGGACTCGATCAAACTCATCACACGAGGACATTCTCGACCGTTCGATAGAGAAGGGACTGTGGAGACAGTGCTTGCTTTTTGACTTCCACACAGAGGTATTCTCCAATTTCAACAGTCTCGGTCAAAAATCAATAAAAGTCCTATCCAATCCGAAACTTGGCAGAAAGAGAAGAAGTTGAACTGGTTTATTAGTGAAAACAGAGTCACGGGAGACTAAACACTGTCTGTTTGGCACACGGAGTGAAGAGGAACAAGGTTAAAAACAGACACATGTCTGCTGATGTTTACAAAGTAGCGCTATTAAGCAAACCCACTGTGACCAAGTATCGCTTGCTCATGGAGTATTAGATCACTCATTAAGTATCACTCACTCCATTATTTTGGCTCAGTCGCAAACAAAGCGAAGCTCGCCTGAGGATGCTTGCTTACATCTTACACTTGGTGTGACAGCTTCTTGGTATTTCCTGAGTTCCTAAGGATTTCGTCAGACTTTAACTGGAATTCAGGACCCGTAAGTACTTATTGGATAGAGTTATTAAAAGGATGTGAACCACAGCATCTGCATCCTAGGATGGACTGACCAGTCGGACTCATGTTTCTCATGACATCAGCAGGACGATGACACTGTAGGACTGTCAGTAGACACACTGGTACTGTAAAATACGATCCGGATTCCTGCCAGGAACTTTCGGGCCTGCGACAACATTGTGTACATTTCGACCAGACTTCATTCATAAGAGAGAGCGTTCACAGAGTACAGTTTAAAGTTGTGAATGGACACTAGTTTGACTGCAGTAAGATAACAGCCAAAGCTTCATTCATAGGCCGGCTTCAAAGTATCTCTGCAATTTGTCCTTGAAGATGTGTGCGACCTGTAAATTCTCCTCCTCACTCGACACGAACAGCGTGAGATTCATTCATTCGAGACTCCCACTGAAGTGACTCAAGAGGCCATCGTACAAGGTTCTTGGCACCCAGTAGTGAGAAGACCATTCATACAGCATTACACAAAACAGATCGAGAGCTCTTCTCTTTAAGGGTTGGACAAGGGAACGGCAAGAGAAACTTGGTTGGAAGATACTGGTTTGACTCCTACCACTGCATAAAAGTAAAAAGTGACAAACTCAAAAAAGAAATAGATCTTTTATTTGGATAGTCCAACTGTCGACCGCCAGCTTTGCAATAGATGCTCAACTAACTGTCAACATAATATGTTTAATTAAAAGCTAATTCAAAATAGGTACTAACCTTGTGGATGATCAGAAACGTTGTTGTTCATTTGTTTAGTTAATAGTTCCTTCATATTTTGAGCATATACTGAAAACTGTCCAGGGGAGAACACACAAGTTTGATCAAGATATCCTTCTGGCTCCTCTTTGCTTGATTTGTATCATGCGCTACGGTAACATTATTGTCTCAGTTACAGGAGTACACCAGGAGAGCAGCAAACACATAACTGGAGCCGTTATTTCAGCCTTCCTCTAGCTAAACACAGACCTGCCAAGTAGGGCACATTTGGAGGATCAAGCCTCCTCAAACCATTGCCAATTTTTAGTAGTTGACAGCGATTACCAATTGTTTGCATGAGTGATACCATAAGACTGGCAGTTGTAATACCATGTTGCGTAATGGCTTATTAAAGAACTTTTTCAAAGTGTCTTCATAAGTACATTCTGGAGACATTGTGTCGATGACATATACGGATTTGTAACGAAAAGCACTAACCTTTACATTCACACCTTTGAGTGAGTGTCTGTATGAGGCATGGGAACGGGAAACGTATAGGAAAGTTGTAATGCCAGATCAGACAGGCTTTGCCAAGCGTATTCAGGGTTAGATTCAAACACCTCGATTGTGGTACTAATCAGGTTTTAAGTCCCTCTCCATGTTGTACCAGAATTTGAAGAATGTAGGCCATTGGAAAAGCCTGGCTTTTAACACTAGGGACATGGGAACACTGATCAGAGTTTCACCTTGGGACACTTGAAAATGATCACCTTAAAAATCTGAATGAACTCCGACCCTACAATCAAGTCATAGCCTTCCCCCCCCAAAAAAAAGGGTTCAAAAGTCACTTTTCACAATTTTTTTCAGATTTAAGGCTCTTGATCTACACACCAGGTTGACATTAGTCCCGGGTACAGAAAGTATGTAAAGTAATAGGGTACGTAAAGTAATAGGGTACGTAAAGTAATAGGGTACGTAAAGTAATCGGGTACGTAAAGTAATCAGGTATGTAAAGTGATCAGAGAGTGATCAGTGCAGATAACCAGATAACCCCAGGAGGAGAGACCAGACTGTGTTCAAAGGGGTATCCCTCACTGGGTCCCGTTCCTGTTCTTGCCAACATGACGCCACTTAATCCCACGTCTTATTTGGGCGTTAGCACAAGTGTTTACCAGGCAAACGCTCAAACAAGCTTTCCTCGACATTGAGCAAAAGCCAAAGACGGACACGTCAACGAATGATCGGAACTCGAAAGGGGACGACAACCATCGTGCTGAATCACTGCAGCGCTGGAAATGGTTTCAGTGTAATACGGTGGCTAGAAAGGAAAAAACGAGTGGAAAACAGGTTTCACTTTAAGACAAAGGGACAGAGGAAGGACGCTGTTGAGGCAATTGAGTCTGAATTAAGCATAGATTGGCCTATATTGCAGAAAGGGGAACTAGTTCAAGACGTGCCAGGACTCATGTAGGCTTCGCTACACTGGAGAACCTCCTTCTCAAGTACCAGCAAGTGAACACTGATGCAATACTACTCTGGTAACTTACAGAGCAAAAGCCAAGTTGATATTTTGGCAATGCTGTGTGCCATTACAGATGCAAATGAGAGGTTAGAAGGTGTGAAAACAAGCATGGGTCACAAGGGGTGGCTTTTGGGGAATTATGTCTTGTATTATGTGTTGGCATAAAGTCCTGTAACTCACTGTGTAAATTACTGATAAGAGAGTTGGCACTGGGCCAATGGACAACCAGGTCACTAAGTTCAGGAATAAGGTAAGTATGTGTGTGTCCTACACTAGTCATGTACATCCGCTGGGTAAAATTACAGTCTTCCTTGTGCTAAACAAACACCCCATTTCCTCTAGGCAAAGCATACCTGGTCATATGCAACTACATCGTTATTTTTGTTTAATTCAGCCCCCTCATGATAACAGTCTCTCACAAAATATTGACTTCACAAACTGGTGCTCAAACTGGGGGTCAATGTTGATTTGAGTAATGTTTAACATAGTTTGTCAAAAAAATAAAGGACGTGCCTTGTTCTGTGGGACTATACCTCTTGTATTTCTGCTGAAAGGCGCATGCAAACCCATTCATTGACTGTTAGAACCTGTTGCTTAAACGTCGCCTTCTGTCAGGACACAAAATGTTTCTACCACAGACGGAGAGACGTTAACGGGGGTTCCGAAGCCCCCCGGAACTTTCTGTGTATGTTTAATCTGTCTTGATTGAAAGGTTGTACAGTGGCAGTGACCCCAGGGCTTAGACCAGAATGTGTACTATATGGAAAGTACCCCCCCACCCCCTCCACCTCCACCACCAACCGTGCTTTCTCTTACTAAATCTATTTCTTTTGTGCTCCTTCTCAATATTCTTCTCTTCAGATTAATTCAGCCCCAGGAGAGACAGAAAGCATCTTCCGTAAACACAAACAGAGCTCAAGGACAAAGGATTTCTCTCACAAACGGCAATATCAAAAGCGAAACAAATCGGCCTTTCCAGGTGCTCCATTAAACTCCCTTCCATGCCGGATTTCATGATTTATTTCGAAACCTCCCTCCCTCCCCACCCTCACGGCCACAACTTCAGACGACTATGCCTACGCTGCTCCGCAAGTGGCAGTCAAATTAATTAACAATGACTTAACAATACAAAGCACTTTGAACCGAGTGTGTGCCGTGACTCCAGCCGGATTGTCGCAGAACTTTGACCCCACGCCTCCCTAATCAGTGGCTGGAGGGGTCGCTGGTTCCAAACCCCCCGGTAGCAGTATCATCCCCTCTGGAACAGGGCCAAGCCAAGAACTCATGGACCCTGGTGACCGCTGACAGAGAATCAGTCCGGAATCTTTCTGTTTGACCTGCTCTTGTTTTGCTATTTACCCTACTGGGATTTACTTTACGACAAGAAGTCCAACTTTACTTTTTGACTTCCCTTTTTGATTCGACGGTTCAATGACTGTCTCTTCGTCTTGTTTACATAAGGATCACGTGTAAAGATATCCTTCACATGCAAAGACTCACTCAGTGAAGTCACTACTGTCAAGACGGGCAGCCGGGCGGGACAGATAGTCAGGGGTCACGGTCACGATGTTCCAGGATGACAGGATGGTGAAAGCGCCGGCCATGGGTTAACAGTGGGCTGTAACACCTTATCAAAGCATCTCCAGAACATTCCCAAGCGGCCAACTACCTTTGGTGTCCGAACTGATGTGCACTGTCATGTTTTGCTCTACAGACTTTAACCACGGATGCTGGAAAATGTAGGTGGTGGAGGATTTACCGAGGGAATGTGATGGAGAATAAACCACTCAATATGAACATGTCAAGGAGTAAGCAATATTACGTAATACAGTTTCATGGTTTAGCCTTTTGAAGCATTTTCCAGTAATGTGACTTAGTGTGTGAAGGTTGTTGATATCTCTTGTGTTTCCCAGTAATCCTCTTAAACTGAACAAACAAATGTTTTCATGAATATGCAATGTCAAATTGACAGTCATTTATTGGATGGAAAGGGCTGTATAACTTCAGAAGATCATTTCTTTTGAAAGACTTAGGCCTATAGTTACTGCTACAGTTATAAAAGTTTACGCGCAAAATCATCAAATGGAGTTTTATGTCTTGTCATGGTTGCCTGACTCACGGACAAGTAGCTTCTTCGCAGAACTGTACTGTGTGAAATACAGACAAAACAGACAATCGCTAGTAAAAACTTTCATAAAAGGTTTATGTATAACAATATTCTCAGTGTTGAGGTTGATAACGATAGCATTGGCCAATTTATCGCAATTTAAGTCTCGCTTTCATGCTCTGAATCGCCATGCTTGTATCATCAACATCATCTATCAGTGTGTGTGTGTGTGTGTGTGTGTGTACATGCAGGTGTGTGTAAGTGTGTGTCTTTGTGTCAGATCTGCATGCATACACCTCCTCCCCCCAACCCCCCCCCCCCCCCCCCCCCCACCCACACACACACACACACACCCACACACACACGCGCACACACACACACACTGAGGGGGCTTGAGGGTGTTAGGGGCAGTTATTCATTATCCACACGACTGCATTCCAAGGGCTGGACAAAAGGAGTTATCGCCACCATCACTTACAGGCAAGCACAAGGGTGAGGGATTTAAGCAGGTTCTCAAACAAGATGCCCTCACCTGATAACACTAGCAGGCGGAGCACCATTACCTTTCATGGCCTCTAATACATATACAAATCACAGGGAGAAAGAAAGAGAGAGTAAAGGAAGGAGGGAGGGATGGGGGGGTGACAAAGAGAGAGAGAGAGAGAGAGAGAGAGAGAGAGAGAGAGAGAGAGAGAGAGAGAGAGAGAGAGAGAGAGAGAGAGAGATATAAATAGTGTCTGGGCGTTTGAGTATGTGTGAGAGAGTATAGACGGAGAGAGGGAGGCCGTAATGGAGACCGAGAGGAAAGAGGGAGAAGGGGGGGGGGGGAGAGAGAGGGGGAGACCGTGTGAACATGAGCACGCAATGGAAGTGATGGAGGGTGATAACAGCCCGTTCCCGCGAGCCCTCCTCCTTCTCTTTACAGGAAAACGCCACAACAGGTGCACCTCCATGTTGATGTTGGTGGAGTCAGAGAAGCAGTGGACTACTGAAGCGAAGAATGCCAGAATACACACTTCTCCCTCCCCCCTACCCCCTTTGGGTACCTGTAATTCCTGAAAATGTAGTTTTTAAGATGTTTGTCCCCAACTATTCTCGCCCACACACACAAACAAACAAAAACATGTGTGTCAGAGTAGCCCACATGCACCATGAATATGTGCTGAACACTTGTTCTTTCATTCATTCATTACTTTCATTCATTTAAACCTTCTGGGAAAACAAACGACTGTCCATTTAGGGGTGTCCCTTCCTACATTGAATGAATACCAGTGATCACCTGCAACTGATTAACCCTCACTTGTCAGTAATGGAAATGTGCCTCACCTTTCTTGAATTCCTCCAGCATCGCGTCCAACTTAGTGTCATTAAACACAAAATGCAACGGATGACTGTAAAACTTAGTTATTGTTTTCAGCGGGGTACAATCATCAGGGTCAACGAAAGCCAGGTCCTTGACGAACAAAAGATCCACGATGTTCGACCTCTCGCCCTCGAAAACAGGTATGCGCGTGTAGCCGCTCTCCATAATTTCGGACATAGTGTTGAAGTCGAGGATGGCGTCACCTGGAATCATAAAACAATCCCTTAGCGGCGTCATCACGTCCTCCACGGTTTTAGTCCTGAGCTCCAGCGCGCCCTGAATGATGTTCAGCTCCTCTTTGACCAAATCATTGTACGGGTCCGTGACCCGGAGCATCTCCAGGAGCTTCTCCCGGTTGTACACAGTCCCTATCTCCTGGCCCAACAAATAATCTAAAAGTTTGCTCACCGGATAGGAAGCTGGGAAGGTGAGTAGCATAAAGAACTTGGTCAGGAATATTGTATTGGCGCCAACCGCGAGGCCATGCCTAGAGCAAATGGCTTGGGGCACGATTTCTCCGAAGATTACTATTCCAATCGTGGACATCACCACTGCGATCAATCCGGAACCCGCAATATCATCCAACAGGATAGTGAGCGTTGTATTCACTAAGACGTTGCCTAGGAGAAGGGAGCAAAGCAAGTAATTCCCTTGGCTCCGGACTGGCTCTATCTTTTTGGCGTAATTCTTCTCCTTCTCAGTGCCACAATTCTGAACTATTTGGAGCTCCATTGGGTCCAGTGCCATCAGCCCCAAGTTTAACCCACTGAACATACCCGACAGGCAGAGTAACATGGAGATGAAAATGACTTGGAGCCAGAAAGGTAAGAGAAACTTCTTCTCTTCCACCACTACCACCTTTGTGTCATCCCCATCGTGATATATCCAGGTGTTCTCCGTCCATGGATCATGCAGCCCGGCCACGGCAGGTGTCGAGGCCGCGATGCATAGATAATACGGTTTACTCCTCTCCGTCTTTCGCAGTGGTTTGACGTCTATCTCAATTATTCCAGACGTTTTGCGACTGAGGATGATACCAGGCCTGATGATTATATCCGAAGTCCTGATTCCGCAAGGGTGCAAGCCCGATGTCTCCTCCAGGCTCTGGTTGTCCCCAGACGTGCTGTCTATGCTCCCAATCACTCGGGTTCGCTCGTGTTCCGTAAAAGCAATTTTGGACCAGGTCTCGTTGTTAAGGTTTTGGCCATAGACCCTCAATTTCACTGGAGATCGTTCACTCACCTGCAGGTAGCCACCAGTCATGTAGGAAATGTCGTCCGTGTCTTCTAGTCGGAGCCCGATGATAATCATGTCCTCGGACCCTTCCTTGCCACTTGTCGGGGTAACCAAGCAGGCGCTGACAGTTAAGAAAATCATCGTCAGAGCTCGAACCCGGCTAAGTGACGCCATTTTTGCAGTGGGTTCTGGGGCTGACGGTTCTGCCATGTTGATAATGGGCAACCTCTTGAATGAAAAGGGCTTTTAAAAATCAGAGCCAATCGGAGTCCGCCTTCATCTCCGCCGAGGGTTGCCGTGACTTCTGCATCGGGACCTGCCTGGCTTCACTACGCGTCCAAAACTGATTACTCCTTAGAGCGCAGGGCTATGTGCGAACTCGTGCCTCCCCCGATGTTCTCTAGACAGGCTAGGGCTGTATCCAATCCAGTGCAGAAACTGGACAGGGGCGGGGTGTTCGAGGCCGTTCCGACAAATGAAATTCCAAAACAAGCGCACCTCATACAAAAAGCTAGAGACAGGACTTTCCTCGTGACTTTTCTTGATGGATTTCTGGTGCTACCCATACATAATGAAAGCGACAGATCCATAGCCTGCTTGGCGAATGAACGTTGTTTATTTCACGAGCTAGCTGTGCAGCGAGTTGACTATTCGTCAAGCTACAGCGGTATAGGTTGTATGCACCCATATAACCATATGTAGCCTATACATTCTACAAAAGACCATTCATACGGAAGGGTTGTTTAATCATCAAGTGGTAATCTTATAAATCGTATATATAAGTCTGTATAAATCTACATCTAACAAAACGAAAATATAATATCACACATTGTCAGTGCAATGGGCAATGATGTAATGGTTACTGTAGAAGTGGGTTTTCTACTGAAATGAAGGGTAGTTAAAAGTGAGTAGGCCTATAGCATATTGTAGGTCAAGAAATCCTGCCCCCATCATCAACTTCTCTATCGCTGAGTATCGCTGTTAGTGACAACATAATGATTGTGTTGAAGTGTAGCTGTGCGTAAACAATTCACAATTTCGTGCAATTAAATCAGTCGTGAATAATGAATCATGTAGTGTAACAAATATTCGCTTGACATAAAATCACTGTAATTCTAAAATGTCATTCAAACTTAATTGTAAACGTGTGAAATAATTAAGTAGGCCTACAAGGCCTAATTGTGGTGTAGGCTAGCCTATAGGCCAGATAAAAATTATTCAAACTGAAATAAGATGAACAAGAGACATATAACTATGTATACCATAACAATCACGTTATTACTTTCATACATTTGACAGAAATGTATATCATTTTGTAGTTATGTAGCCTATACGATGTAGGCTTCAATATGTCGGTCCTCAATCCGCTTCTGTCATTTGCAGCAGGAAGACTCAGCTCCACAGCACGGCCCAGTGGCCACCGGCGGACTTGCAGTCTCCAGCTGCAGGGCCAGTTCGAATGGATTCACTGTGCCGACCTAGAGAAGGATAACTTCCTTATCATTCATGTTTTTCATCCGTTTCACTGTTAATGTTTGGCTGTATACTATCTTCAATTCAATGTATTTTCAACAGAGAGTCCAATTAACCGGCATTAAACACAGTATGTATATAGAACTGTGCATGAAAAACATTCATCGTAAAAGATTACAAACCCCAAGTGGACTACCTTTTTGCTTTTTGGGCTTGTTATATCATGTCAGTAGTTGTGCTCCATACACGCTGAATGTACTATAAACATTTATGACGACACAAGCAGGTAAACAACCTGGTATTGACAATGACCTGGAGGTCATGAGTAAATAATGAAATAGATGAAGTGTCTTAAAATAGATAGTCCAAAGTTCGAAACTGACTTAACCAGTTCATTTCCGAATCAGGACTGAAACCCCCAAATGAAACCCACATGGATAACCATTTTCTTGAAAATATCACCCCCCCCCCCCCCCCAAAAAAATAGACATTCCAGGAAATGTTTAAGGAAAACACCTCCTGGAAAGTATAAACAAACCAGAAATAGTATGTTTGTGACCATAAGGAGCTGATAAGATGGCGTTCCATTAGCAGAGAAGAAGAACATTCCTTCCTGTCCAAGGTCCCCAGCATGAGCCCGACGTCTGGCTATGAGTCGAAGACAGCTGCTCGACCTTGTCTCTCCAGCTCTGTCAGCTTGCGTGTGTTTATGTGTGTGAATATGTGTGTGTGTGTGTGGTGATGAGGATGACACCAGTGTCTATTGAGGTGCGTGCGTATTTAGCTTTAGCGCGAACGCAGTGCCCGTGTGAGTGATTGTGTGCGTGTGCATAGGTGTCGATGAGGAACAGGAGTGTGTGTGTGTCTGGGAGAAACAGCCTGTCCCTGCAGTATGTGGGTGTGGCACGAGCAAGAAGCGGATCCTTCCGGTACCCTCCACACTGCCCTCTAGTGCTCAGCCGACTCACCCTGAAGTCTAAAAGCACATGGAACTCCACACCTCGGTGGATCCATCACAGTGTCATTTCGGCAGGCGTTCGGAGGACCCACCTTGGGTTTGACAGCACAGGATCCAGCAGGAGCCCCCGGTGGCTGGAAGGTGAACTCCTCACAGAACCGAGAACGAGCCAGGACGTTAGCCACCTCCGCGCCCACCTCCACCACCTCGTCCACCTGTGTGGAGGAGAAGAGCCAGACCAGAGAGAGAGAGAGACCAGAGAGAGAGAGACCAGAGACCAGAGAGAGAGAGAGACCACGGAAGCAGGTGGTGAAGGACTGAATAAATATGTCCCTCTAAAAAACGTAAATCGAATAACCTGAGATACTGGACAAGACCGCTCACATCTGTTTTCCCCACTAACCTTGAACGTGTACCGACAGTCGAAACGCAGACTGTCTTTTGCCCCAGTGATGTTGCCGTTGTAGATGACCAGGCAGCTCTCAGAGCTGGCTTTAGGAACCTTGAAGAGACGGTACGTGGCAGAAGCAAACTGGTAGTCACCTGTCAATCCAGAGAACAAGAGAAAGAAATTGAATGGTAAAACCCAGAAATTACACATTTGGGAAAAACATCTCATGACTACTAGATATTCATTCATGCTGATTCGTTAATGTAAATGATGAAAACAAAATGGGCATTGTCGTTTTCAAAGAGCATCGATTTAACTCACCCAGAAGGGCCTCCAGTTCCTTGTTGTTCACGGTGATGACACTGGCTGTGACCAATTGCGGGGTGCTGAAGCCCACCTCCTCAGCCAATTGCAGAAGATCCTGCCACCACAGGGCTCCTCCCAAACACTCACCTACATTTACATGACATTACATGTAGTCATTTAGCAGACGCTCTTATCCAGAGCGACTTACAGTAAGTACAGGGACATTCCCCCCGAGGCAAGTAGGGTGAAGTGCCTTGCCCAAGGACACAACGTAATTTCGCACAGCCTGGAATCGAACCGGCAACCAGGAAGTGTTGTTGTACCATGTCTTGATTAGCTTGATACAACTGTAACTATTGAACCCCAAGGGAGGTTAGTCTTGCCGTACACACCCCACAAGACTGTGTGGTCCTTAATCTCCTGCGTGAGTCTTCCAGTGCTGTAGACATCACTGAAGTACAGCTCACCCCCATCCTGACAACAAACGCAGGGTTACTGGACTGGTGTCCAAATGTGACGGGGGAGAAGATAAGATGACGGGACCTTTGATACGTTGAGTAAGAACAGAAGGCGATTGTTTGTCGGCGATAGGAGCACCTTAAGAACTTTGTATGCTTCGCTCAGTACCCTCTTCTTGTCCGGAGACAGATTTACCACACAGTTGGATCTAGAAAACGACAACAACAATTTAACCAGCGACAACGACTATTCTTCATGTAAAACTCCTTGCGACCGGTCGAATGGCATGCTATTAATATGCATCTTAAAATGGTTCGACGTGATGATAAAGTGCTCTCTCAACATGGGTCTGCTTAACATGATTACTTACATAATCACATCAAAGGAGTTCTCCTTCAGGCCCGCATCAGTTAGAGCCTCGATGTAGCCCTGGACAAAGTCGACGTTGGGCTTCTCGAAACCAAAGTCCAGCATGTGGTGCTCAATGAACTTCCTGGCCACCTCAAGCTAAAGCAGAAGAAGACAAATGAACTGCCGCTCGAGTACATTACAGACAGTCAACAACCGCACGTTGTTCGGTCCAGACAAAACTCCATGGTCAACACCAGGGACAAAACAACGTGATGGGGACAAGACAGCTAGCTGATTGGTTCACCAGGCGTTCGGGACGGCGCTACGCTCGGACTGGTGGAAACCCTCTTGTCCGTACCTGGTCCGGGGTCATGTCGATGCCCGTGACGTGTCCCCTCTCTCCCACCAGCTGGCTGAGCATGTAGCAGTCCTGGCCACTGCCACTTCCCAGGTCCAGAACCCTGCAGCCCTCCAGACACTCCGGCACCACCAACCCACATCCATAGTACCTGGAGGGACAGACGCAGGTGTGCGTTTGTGTGTGAGGGAGAGAGTGTGTGTGTGTGAGAGATAGAGAGGAGACACTGAATAAGAATTGAACAAAAAAAGGATGAATGAGACTGACTTTGACTGCCAGTGTGTTTTAGAAAGAAATGGGGGAAGTGTGAGCGTGTTCATGGATGTGTGTACACACTTGGCTGTAACCTCTGGGTGAACCCTCTTCAACGCCTGTCGGATGTGAGCGGGGATAGGTTGAGTAGGAGCAACACAGGCGTTGCTCTTAAGGTCAGATGTGTTCTTCAGAATATTTCCATAATAGTCCTGAAAGATTGTGATAAAATGATTTTATAAAAATATATGCAAACTCTAAAACATGAACAGTGACTTACTGTGCCATGTCAATACTTTACCTTGACGTCCACATGAGTAGTAGAACCGACGAATCCACTGGAAAATTCCCTACAGCGACATCAGACATACATATAAAATAATATTGATAAACAAACGCGTAGCTACAGGATTAGAGGGGAATCTGGATAACTGTACAGTTGTGTACATTGTCCGCAAACCTGATCCGCCTTATAATTATTGTCGTTTTGACACTGCAAATATATTGTCGCCAACATAACGGTGGCCAAATGCAAACTTACCCAGTTTTCGAAACTTTAGTTTCTGTCATGGCACGTTTGTAGAGCGCTGAAGCCGTCCGAAGAAATGTAAGAGTTCAGTTGATCTCAGAGCCATACACAAATATATGTTTATATGGCTCTGGTTTATCTTTCCTTCTTCTTCATTGACTTCTGGTTGGTGTATCGATCTAACTGTAAAGGTAGCCAGGCCTCTAGGCATACACCGCCACCTACTGTACTGGGATACATAGTTCAAACATTGTAATTCGTGTCACGTTACACTGTCTATGGCGTTTATCGTGCCTTATTCATTTCATACTGTATCACTAAGTAATGTTAATAACAAAAAGAGTCTCGGCATTTCAGGGTATGTTTATTGAACGTGTCTATTTAGCTGGTGATGGGTTGCATACAGAACACGAGAAAACAAACATGATCGGACATGTAAATACCCTTGAAGCTGACAACAAAACTAAATAATGTCTTTGGCTTGCTGCCCCTGAATACAACTTTGACATATTCGAGTGTCCATCACATTACTCATCTGCGGTTGGTGGGATACAGTATAGGTTCACTCCCGCGTGGTTTAGTATAGTGTGGAAATGCATGTAAGAGATGCATATTTTATTCTGCTTGAAATACCAGCAGTTATTGTGTCGTTGAAAGTCTATAAATTGTCTTGAAAACTGATAGCTTTAGTTTTGAGCTTTAGTTCGTGGGTAAGAAAATCGCAAGAACAGTGCCCCACAATGTTTAAACCACAAATGTCAAAATGAAACTACCAGTGATGTTACTTGTATACAACCATCGTAGCTGGGTTTGTGTATTTCCATTAGAATGGTGTGCTTTGTAGGTGTGCTCAAATATTCATATAAAAAATTCTGCAAAGATATTATGATGCTTGATGTGTGAGCATTACAAGTCACTTACAATACCTCAGCATCATTGAACTATTAAGGCAAGGCCATGGATTTACAAACAATTAAATGTACACTAAACATTTATGTCCAATTATCTGTAAAAGCTTGAGAGTTCTAGTAACATCAATTCAATGAATACAAGTTACATTTCACTCAAACTCATTCAACCATTTTTTTTTTTGAAACGTATATTGTACCTGTTTTCTCATACAGACCTTCAATTTACATGTTAGCATAAAATGTAATCAAGCCATTAAAGTTAAATGACGTAAGGCCTCTAACCGCTCTAACAAACACAGAAATGCTTTTTTTTTTCTGGCAGAGTACAATCATTGATTCAATGGAATAAACCATCGTTGAGAGAAAGGGCCAATCAGGGGCCTTGATGAGAGGACGTCATTGATAACCGCCATATAGCGTTACATGCACTTTCCGATGTATGATTTAATCTCACACCGCAGCAAACAAAACATGAACACGTTTACAAAACAGAACGATAACAGACTTTGGTGTAAATTAAGACTGGATTTGTCAAAACATGATCTTAGTGTGATTAATCTGTATGTTATAGCTCTTTTAATTATTTATGTGCAAAATAAAAATGGCTTCACACTTCCAGCCCTCGCAATTACAAACGCGGGTAAGACATGGCTATGTGACATGTGGTGTTACCTCCTAGAAAGCACTTTAAGAAGCCACAAAAAGTCTTCTACCACAACCTCCCACACAGGTCCTGTGCTTGGTGTCCCTGCCCCGTTTCAAACTAGAAAAGCACACCTCTCCACACATCCACAATCTTCCTGTCCCAGTTTGGTGGTCCAGTACCATTCTCCCTCACTTCCCCCCGCCGCACAGGAAGGAGCCGCGATTGGTTGGGTACGTGACAGGACGACACAGTGGTGTGAAGGAGGCGTCAGAACGGCTGTCGCCTCCCAGCGCGGTCGGTCGTCGACCGCTTCGTTGACCCGACAGCGTGGCACCCCGGGTGAGTCTCAACACCGTGTCGCCTGATTCCTCTGGTCGAGGACTGGGAGGAGAAGGAAAAGGGGAAGCTTTTTCACTGAAGACGTTTGCGTCGCCTGACCTGTGTGACAGGTTGTTGAAGGGGGATTCTCCATCTCTTATGCAGTAAGGCTGCCATGACAACATGGCCTGGGGAGCTCACAATAGTCACACACACACACACCTCAGACAAACACATTACATTCTCACGGAAAAACACGCTCGCAGTAGTCTCTTGAAAGGCATTTCCTCCCCCCCCCCCCCCCCCACACACACACACGTCTTGAATTGTCTTCTGTTGGTCTCTCTTATCTCTTTCCTCTCCCCTTCTCGGTGAAGGCGTAGCTGGGCTTGGCTTGGTCAGCTCAGCCCTGGGGCTCAGTGCTGTTGCCGTGGTGAAGCCCCTCCTGCTCGTTGATGGTGTGAAGGAGCAGGCACACCGGCGGCGGGGCCCCGGGTGGCGGGGGCTCTGTGGAGGGCCCGCAGTCCGGCCCCGCCTCCGGCCCCCCCGGCGCTTGCTCCTCGTCCCCCGTCGGGGCAGGATGACCACAGCCGTCGCAGAAGTCCCTCGGCTCCTCCTCCTCTCCCTCCTCCTCTTCCTCCTCCTCGCGGCTCAGCAGGCTCTCCAGCTCCCTCAGCTCCCTGTCCTCCCGGCTCCCTCCTCCTCCCCCAAAACCGCCTCCCCCGTTCCGGCCACACACGCACACCTCGATCCCCGAGTCCCCCGTGAACCTCCGCCTCCTCCCGCCCCCCCCGCTGCCGGACACCCTCTCCTTGTCCTCCGTCCCTCCCCCCGTGTCCCCCGTGTCCCCGAGCAGGGGCTCCTTGCAGCAGTCTTCCCCCTTCTCCGGGCCGGCCGTCCCGTCGGACGGGAGCCGTTCCTGGGGACCTCCGGACAGGGAGTCTCCCTCCTGTGGGGCCTGAACCAGAGGCTTGTCGTCAGGCTTGTGCCTGTAGCTGCCTATGGTGATGGGGGGGTGGGGCTCGTCCAGGCTGGGCCAGCGGGGGTCGGAGGCAGGGGGCACAGCAGCGCTCTGGCTGGGGGGGCAGCAGACGTCCTGCTGGTCGGGGGTCAGGGGGCTGGGGGCCAGGGAGGGGCTGGTGTGTAAGGCACTGTAGGGTGGGGGAGGGGTGGGCGGCCGGTTCACCACTTCATCGTAGTCTGGCAGGAGGTAATTGGGTAGAAACCCTGCGGGAGGAAGAAACAGAAGATGGTTCTAGAAACTAAAAGAAACTCCAATCTCTGACTACGTTTAATTGAGGTATTGTCCTATCAGCAAGCAACTGCACAAAGGAAACACCCCTCACCTCACCACACCCCTCATCCCACAACAAACACCTAAAGAGAGGGGGGAGGGGTCCTAACCCAAGGGGGGGCTGTTAGAAATATTTCTGAGTGCGTATTATGCAAGTTGAAAAGAATACTGCTGTGCTACATATCCTTGCGTGCAGACAGAGGAGCCCCTCATAGTTGCAACCGCAAGCTTACTTAAACTGGCCGTTCGCTTTACTCAGCATGTTAAGATTTGTACTCAGCATGGAAGGATAAACAGTCAAACTCCATATTGTGTTGGAACCAGTTCCAAACTGATCAAACTGATTCCACTCCATATAATGAAAAAACGACTTGCGCAAGAACTCTAGGATAAAAATGTAAAGTTCCAAAGATTGAGACAAATCTGGACCGCTAATATACTTGTCTCCTTGCTGCAAGAACTCAACTTTCTTGACTCCATCGACTCACTGGGCACTACTTGATAAAAAGATTTTCCTAACGGGGGCAGAGGAGGAAGTAGGTCAATTGCTAAGAGCGGGAGAAGCCCAGCTGTGAGCTGGTGTTGCAAGAAACCGTTGGCATGGCACCAATACACTGGCGGTTTCCTGAAAACTGGGGCATGTAAACAGGCCTCAGACCATCGCTGAAATGCAACCCCTCGGCTCACTGGGCTAACAAAGGACTAGCGGTCAGGGCACACGGTGATGCTTATCGGGGCTGGTGACAGACCGTTAGGTTTGATGCTAAAGTAGGAATGGCAACTGGCAATAGTGGTATCCTATAGTATCCTGGCATTATCTCCTGTAGATAGTGTAGTAGAGTAACATAGTGTCGTTCTTCTAGAAGTTCTAGACGTATGAAGTTTGGTTCTTCTAGGGCAGTGGTAGTCATTTGAATAAAAGGAAAAAAAAGAAAACACACCATAAATAACTATCTACAAACGGTATCATAGTATAGTTCTTTGAGGCGGTCTGGCATAGCATCGTTTCATAGTTCATCTAAGTGGTCTAGCAGAGCGTCATGGCGTCGAGACCCCTTACTGAAGTAGAAGGGCACTGAGGTGTAGTTGTGGGCCTCCCTGTAGGCGATGAGGTTGATCTCGTGCTGCCTCTGCTGCTGCTGCAGCCGGTGTTTGGCGCGGCGGTGGTGACACACGCAGCAGCAGCTCAGGACGAAGATGAGGGCCCACACCAGCCAGAACCCTGGGGAAGCCAAACACCCGCGCCGCAGTTCAAGCACAACAAACAGACCCATCTTTAGTAGTGTTGCAGAAAGGATTGTCAAAGTGTGTGCACATTTTAAAGTTCATTTGATAAATAGACAATCGGTTCGAATAAAACCTGACTGGAAAAGGACAGTACTTAAAACAGGACCTAAAGCATAAATGACTATGGGACCACTGTTTGAGCTACCACAGAACCACATGACTGTATTACAGCATTAGACACTGCGACGCTTGGGCCGCCGCAAACGATTCCGCTGGCAAACATAAATCCTGCCAGGTGGAACCTCAGACATGCATGACCTTGTGCAGGTCCAGGCGTCCTTGTCACTAGCAGGTCAGTTACTGACAGGAGACAAGGAGAGGCAGAAATGCAGAAGAACTAGCTCCGGGAATGTGTGGTGGAGTAGCTCAGGAGAAGAAGGCTGCCCCCCCCCCCCACCCCCCCACCCCCAAAATGGATTTTAAAAAGCCAACGAGTCGCTAGGCCCGTTCGTCGCTAGGCCCGACTTACACCACAGTTCATAGTAGTAGCTGCAGCACTGTGACTCTCCACAGCAGTGGCCGGACTCGCAGACGTAGCTCTGGTTCCTCACGCCCTCGCAGTGCAACAGGCTCTGGAGAAGACAAAGAGGAGGAGGATTAGGTCGGTTGAGGGGGCAGGTTTATGGGCGTACGCGAAGCCCTCTGCGATGGCTTGTAAAAAATAAAAAAGGATTGATTTGAGGAGAAGACACAGTGAGCTACAGGGGGGGGAGCGCCAAGCAAAAGGGCAAAGTGGAGGTAATCGAAGAGTGTCCTACTTTGAAAACCAAAGTTCTTCCATGTCCATTGTGACTGCCTCTCCCTTACACTGCTGCTAAGCTGTTAGAATGTCATTAGTGTCGGCCGCCGCTCAGATTTCCTCCTCCACTAATAACACTGAGCCCATATCCAACCAAGTCATCACTCGTTACCACGAGTGAAAACTAAACAGAAATGCCAAAACAAGAGCACAATACAATTTCTTCGCACATTAAAAGGTACCATGTGGTACCTAGTCGCAGAAGGTTTTGTACACTACGGATGAGAGGTTTCTCAATTCTAAACTAAAATCCACACTTTTAAAATGAATTTGTTTCAATGTATGAGGATTTTTCTACATGTGAGTGGCCTACAGATAAATATTGGCCTGTATTCAAAAATAAATACACTTAATTAGAAGAATTCGAAACTTCTTATGAATAAAACGTGACATCACTGTCTCAATGCCATAACACATACTATCAACAAGTTAGTCAATTACTAAGACTCTAGAGAGTTTAAAAGATTCCACAAAAAATACAAATAAAGACACTAATCAAGTACTGATAGCTTGGCTTTGAAACTAGCATCCTGTCACACATTTTCGTCAAGACAATGAAACATTCGGATCCCAGGTTTGGCTATAAGAAGGGTCGGTCTTTTTCTATCCATGAGCCTACCAGTGGTGTGTTCCGAAGAAGAGGCATTGGGATCCGAGGTAAGTCCTTTCAACTTGAGAGTCATTATCCACACAGAGAAAAAGGTGAAGGGGAGCTCTCTTTCTTTCAAAACACACACACACACACACACCCACCCTCTCCACACACACACACACACCCACCCTCTCCACACACACACACACACACACACACCCTCTCCACACACACCCACTCTCCACACACACACACCCACCCACACAGATTGCTCTACGGAAATTTCCGAGCAGCAGCAATGTGGTGTGAGTAGCTAACCAGAGCCCTGGATAATAAGGAGCCCCCTCTGCATTCAAAACGGCAGGCTGTGTGTGTGTGTGTGTGTGTGTGTGTGTGTGTGTGTGTGTGTGTGTGTGTGTGTGTGTGGTATAGACAGAGAGAGAGGGAGGACAGTAACACAGGAATGACAAGACCCACCGCAGCCCACTCGCCAGTCCAGGATGACATTCTCACACCCGTCAAAAGACACCAACTCCGCCACCGAAAACCAAAAGGCTTCCACGCAGCCAATTGTAGTTTTTCCCCCAAGAGCCTTATCAAGCGTCTTTCATTTGTTTCCTTCGCCAAACACCCTTCTACTCCAAAACAACCACATTTGAGCGGACGTCATGAAACATTTTGTTCCCTTCTGTTCCTTTCCTTTGTCCTGACCCGAGCTAGTCCAGTTGTTCTGTCTGACTCAGCATTCTCCTCCACGTCTCTCTACTTGGCAAGCTCAGGCACTCCTCTAACAGTTGGAATTCAAACAACTAGCTCCTGTGATTTTGTTTACACTACACGACAGGTTCTGCATATGGATGGACATGGAGTGGGGGGGACGGGGGGACTAAATGATGGCTGCAGACCAAAACAGAAGAAAGAGATCCTTTAGACAAGCCAATAGAATACGCTACTGTAGGCTAATGCCATGTGAGGGCTTGTCAGACAATAGGACAGGTCTGGTCAGGACCTCAGGTGAAGTAACAGTGACACGCACAACCCAGGCAGTGGAGATTTGAAAATGACATACACCACAGTACACTATGTAGCCGACTGGACTAACAGAAAAACATTCAATAACAGACATTAAACAATGGCACTCAATCCAAACCATCGACGCAGAAATGAAGAGGCTTCGTTTTCCAATCTCTCTTCCTCTCAGCCTTTCCCAAGACATTTAGTCATTTAGCAGACATTTAGTCATTTAGCAGACATTTAGTCATTTAGCAGACGCTCTTATCCAGAGCGGCTTACAGTAAGTACAGGGACATTCCCCCCGAGGCAAGTAGGGTGAAGTGCCTTGCCCAAGGACACAACGTCACAACGTCATTTTGGCACGGCCGGGAATCGAACTGGCAACCTTCAGATTACTAGCCCGACTCTCTCACCGCTCAGCCATCTGACTCCCACAGACGCAGACACAGCACCGCTGAAGGAGTGACCTGGTGGAGAACCTTAACCGACAGGATTCCTTGGGGCCTTCCCGGCACAGGCCAATAGAACAACACGCAGCTCTTCAGAAACAGAGCCAGCTTATGGCAGATTGAGTTACAGTGCCAGAACCCTACAGGGCTCGGGCATATTAGAAATTAATTAAATCTAAATGGACTATAATGAGGAGCCGCTGAAACGACCAGACGACAGGATAGTGATTCCGTATTACCGCTTGACTACCAAACATTGTTCAGTGGGATTTTGGTCTCAAACGCATTCTCAGTCGCATATGATATGGCATTCAATTTGGAGACAATCCCCTCCACACTCACACAGAGCTGACAGATCTGCTGAAAAGTTTGTTCTTCATCCAAAGGCTAACTAGTGTGTCCCTGGTTGAAAATCAAGAGTTTCTTTGCTGGTTTTACAATTCCTAAGTGAATAAGAAGAAGTAGTAGGCTACTGAAAGTAACTAAAGCACTATCTAGGGCTAGGTATTAGCCTTTGAACGTTACCTGATAGTCCCCTTTCATTGGTCACTGCTGAGACAAAAATAAACATGCAAGAACTTTCCTAAAAGAACTCAAATGTTGCACAAGGTAAGAACAAGAACAAACCAATGATGACACCACTTTCAGGAGCATCCCACACGGTCCTCAAGTCTCGTCCAATGAAACGGACGGTGTATTCCCACAAAAACCACAACAGCAGATTTATTTATGTCCTGCGATGCCCAGAGCAGCAAACTCTGTACCTTGTAAGTCACATTTAAATCGTAACAGACAACTTGATTGCTCAATCTAACAAGTGCCTCTGGACATCCTGTTAGGACTATCCATGGCATTGGCTTGGCAAATCATTCTGATCTCACAAGCCCACATTCTGTTTCAAGTGAAATGTGAGTTTAGCAATCTGTCCGGTTTTAAAAGGTTATAATAATATAGGCCCCAAGCCTAAACAGGTAATCTGTACCTTTATACATTTCACCTCCCAGTATACAATTGAGAGCTATAGGCCCCTGTATCAAGCCTCCCTTAACACACTCACTTGATTGTAAGTGGCCTAGCTATCTTGCAGTTTCTTTGCAATGATTAATACCTAACAGGTTAAATAATATGTAGCAAGCTAGTATAGATAACTCAAGTTAGGGGGTTGATTAAATTACTTGCGTCAGTACTCTGCAATAAGGTTTTATTATAGGCTACCAGTGAGCCAGCTAACTACAGCTAATAGCTACGTACAAGACCAGTAATATATAATATCGTTGTAAAATAAAATAAAAAGCCTGTTAGCTTCTACTGTACTAGCTTCTAGGCTAGATAGTGTTGTAGGTCAGGCATCACATCTTTGTTCCTTTGCATGGTAGACTTTGAGATCTAATGTAATAGTAGTAAAATACCTAGCAACGCTCAATCTAGTGCACTTTATTAACAAGCTGTCTGACTGACAAGTTGTTTAAGTGACATCTTGCAACAAACCTACACTGACTAACTATAGCTCCAGCTTTACAGTAGGCAGAAAAGTGAGTACTGTACTTCCGTCAACAACAACAACTACATTGCTGAGTATCACAGCATCGCCTAGCTTAAATGGGTCAAGTTAAGCACCACGTTGAAAGTTATTAGCTACTAGGCTAGCTTGGTGGCTAAGGTTAGAAAAATATATTGAATGTTGTCTAAATAGTTTGGACGATGAGAACGCTTCATATTACACTAAGGGGCATGCTATTTAGCCTCGGCTCTATCTAACAGGCTACTAGTATTTTACTAATGGAAACAGCTATACATTAGTAAAATGGTTAGAGCTAATCTTGTCTAATAACAGTTAGCTAGATAGCTAATAGCCTAGTGTGAGTATTACAGTGTTATTCAACATAGGCTAATAGAGATGGTCTGCTAGCAAAACAACATAGCTGGCTACATAACGGCTAGCACACTAGCTGGGTTTTGACTGCAAGTACGAAACCATGCTTTGCTAACTCGGAAATCTTACCCCGTCTGCTGTTGCCTCGGTGGGAGTGACAGCCCCTAAAGCATGCAAAAACAGTCCCATTTTTAGAGCCAAACATAAAGCCGCTCTCATTCCTCCAACTAGCTACCAAACCTATGGAAAATCATGTGCGTATAATCTTCTTTTAAGTGAAAAGAATGAAAATCACAGGCTAGTGCTCGACCCCAGACGAGGGCCACCACATGCACCGCCTCCTTGCTGGAACGTCATTGGACATTTAAAGGAGGCACAACATTGGTGCAACCGGTTGCTCTCGGTGTCACTGGCTGATACAGCTGTTATGCAAGGTGTTCCATCGAACGGGGACTCCTTGCTGGGCTGGGTGTGGCCTGGGCATGTCTTGTTCTATGTGCGAAACGTGATGGGTGTTTTTGCGTTGCTCACTCACTGCCTCAAGACAGTTCAGCCAATCACAAACCGGTGCGCCTTCAGTGTTCCACCAATCATACTGCGGTGCGCCTCCGATGCGATTAAAAGTTGTTTTTCTGGTTTAATTTCTGGTAAAATAAATGTTTCGTTTGATTTTACACTTGCAGCTTTGTAGGAAATGCATGAGTATGCAAAGAAGGCGCAACTCCATAAACATAACACCTGTGAGGAATCAAAAGTTATTGGTCTAAAGTGAATTGCCATATTCATATTGCCATAAAAGTGTTTATTGTCATCATGATTTATTCTCATTAAAACATCCAGCAGCAAACATGTCTCACTTGGTTTTTGTCCATTTGTACAGTGTGATAATATTTTATATTCAAACCTTATTAATACAAAACCATCATAATTAAAAACAGGTCTGTTATGTACCACACTATACTTCATAACAACCTAGTCCATCATCATCATCGTCATCAAGAAACTGAATATTATAATAATATCATAATAATTTACACATTTAATGAGCATTACACATAACATAGTGTTAAGGTCATGACATGACCATTACCAATCCCTTTCACGGGGTTCCCGAAAAGGCACCCCCAGCTGAGTGAACACATCCAGCTCCAGGGGCGTGTGTACAGGTGTCCCCCCGTACACCTTCACACTGCCCTGCCGCTGCACGTCCCTGTTCAGAGAGTGTTCCGACAGGCTCATGCCTTTCGTCTTCGCGAACGCCCGCATGGAGCGATTGAAGTGCGCCGAGCCGGTGAAGTACATGAGAGAGCAGGCGAACTCCCCGTGGGGCACCACGATGACGTCGAGCCGGCGGTGGCGGCGGCCGGGCCCCGGCAGGCGGCACACGCCCATGTACTTCTTCTGCTCGCCGTTCTCCTCGTGGCTCACAAGGTCGTCGGTAAGGAAGCCTGTAAGGGAGATAGCAGGCACGCATATCCTCAACCTTCATTTACATTTAGTCATTTCACATTTAGGCGTTTAGCGACTTACAGTAAGTAAAGGGACATTCCCCCAAAGTAGGTTGACACAACGTAATTTGTCACGGCCGGGAATCGAACCGGCAACCTTCTGATTACTAGCCCGATTCCCTAACCGCTCAGCCACCTGACTCCCATATTTTGATACTCCCTATTGCGTATTCAAACAGGCTTCCGTGGTTTTGTCACAACGTGCTGTATGAGAGGCAGGTGCGGCACGAAAGTGCAGAAAAAAGGAAATCTAGGTAAGAGGATCCCTTTCGAATCCACTGCAAAAAAAATACTTTTTAAAACCCCCCCCATCTATTTATACGACACAGCTCATCCATCACTATGTCTGGCCTTGTCCTACCGCTCTGATGGAGGATCTGCAGGACCTTGACGAAGACGCCCTTGTGGGAGTGTCCGTCTGGGTGGGAAATGAGGACGTCCACATCTCCACATGTGGTCTTTCCCCGGCGGTAGGAGCCGCACGCGATGGCCAGCAGGCCCGGGTCCACAGTCAGGGCTGCCTCCCGCACCTGGAAACACATCACAGGAGGACGTAGGAGAACATTATCGCTGCACATTAGTGGCCAAAATCAAATGCTATTTCCCTGAAGTTTGACCGGATGTATGTAAGCCAGTACTACGATGTGAAACATTTTATTTCTTAGGGAATTTTCTTCACCATTTGATGTTAACGATAGACTATTATAGCATGAATGACAAAGTTGGTTGGTAATATTTACCAAAAAAAACGAACATTTTAGATGTAGTAGGAGTTTCGTTCCTGTTTATTAGAAGTTATCATGCATTTAGAAAAGCAAGCATGGACTTGTAAATCTTCTCGAACGCTTGAAATTCTGAACCGTTTCACCCGCTTCAAATTGTAAAAACAAACTGTTTGTGTTTTTCATATCCCCAAAAGACCAACAAGTAAGTGTCTACCTCATAGGAGACAGAGCTGGATGGAAGATAGGCAGGCAGTACATATTCTTTTGACAAGCCAAGAGAAGACACATGCTAAAGTCATCTCTCTAATCTGCACTTTCTATCTGGCAACCCCAGAGGGAAGGGGAAATCCAAGTAATACTATATGAAAACAACTGGCTCTGTACCCAGCATCCAGGTATAAGGCCTGACTTATGATACGCCAAGTTTCTGGAGCGAGATCCCCCCTTTTGGGACGAGGTACTCGGTAAGAATACTGTCTGTTTTCTCCATCACCGCGCTGCAGTCATGGAGAAGGGCTCCCTAACAGGCTTCTTTGGAGCCAATGCAAATGTTAAAATCATACTTGGCTCCAACGCCCCCTCCTTTCAAGCACTTCACCTTACAAGTCCCCTTGTTTGCGATGGATTCAAAGGAAAAGCCTTTGTGTCAAATAGTTCTAGATACTATTAAATTCCAAGGAAGATTATGGATTTGATGAACGATCCCCAAGGCAATTTCTGTTGATGTTCAAGAATGTTCAAAAAAAAGGTTAGAAGTCGTGGAGATACCGTTTTCTCAATGGCAGATGCTTCTTCTCTGGGCATCCGGTCTAGAAAGTCGTCATAATGCTTCAGTCCTATCTTCTGAGTGTAGTTCAGGTTGGCCTTTGTGCGGATGTCCTCCAAAGTACGAAAACCCTGACAGGATGAAATCAAATCGCATGAATTAAAAAAACTGATCAGGGTCAACTGTAATCAAATCAGGAACCCTGAATCACCACGTATGCCACGACGAAAGTATAATACAAAGTCAGGCCCCTGCTTTGCAAGACACAGCAGAAAAAAACGTCAGAGAAATCTGTTAAATAATGAATTAAGTTAAATGAACGTTGTTCATAAGTTGTTGTTCTTTTTTCATTCACCTGCTGGTACCAAAGCTGTGAGGTCTTGGCTCCAGCTCCCCAGATGTTGCTGAACAGCTCCAGGACGGGCACGGCCTCTCCGATGTGGTCCAGCTTGCGGAGGTGACCGCTCTCCATGATCTCGTCGATCTTGTCGGCCATGCGTTTACCAATGCCCGGGATCCTACACGCCTCCTGAAGTTGAACAGACAAACATTAGAACCTGGCTGGGCCTGGTCTTATCTACTGCTGACCACATATAAACAAAACCGACGTGACTAGCCAACAAACTGTAGTCCAAACAACTCTGCAAAAAAGAACTACAAGATGGCCACAGCCTGAAAGTCAACCCGCTCTGTCACATGACTTACACCGTACGACGTGATAGGCTTGTGGTAGCTCTTGAGGGCATTCACAGCCTTGGAGTAGCCCAATGCCCTCCACTTGTCCCCCTGGTGTGTGTAGGCCTTGGCCAGCACCTCCAGTTTGTCTGTTATGTGTTTGTTGTGATTATCAGTCTTGGACTTGGAGGACTGGGCGCAGACCCACTTCCCTGAGATGGGTTTGTGTTCGACAGTGCTGGAGGTAGGGCTCTCATCCTTGGGGTGCTGGCCACTGACCAGGGCTTCCAGGTCACCCTGTGAGACACCATCTTCGTCTCTCAGGTCATCTGTTGTTCCTGGGACCTGAGAGAGTAGGGAAGGGGGAGGGTGACTCTGCAGACAAGAAGAGGGCTGAATGGATGTTTCTGTAAGGCAAATATGGTTCATGAAGGAAATGTCAGCGTTTGCGTGCACAAATCGAGCCAACCTACAGTTGGTGCTGAGGACTCGTCTGGTTTGGGCTCCTCAGGAACAGCGTCCTTTACGTCCTGTGTGGCTGGAACATTCATGGGAAATTCTTCTTTGACATCTGCCAGTGGGGTTTCCTTTTTCGGGGGTCTAGAACGAACAGGATGTGGTTAACTTTTCTTCTTTCTATTCTAATGAGCAATGATCCAAGTCAAACATTCCCTCTGACTCAACCCCTTCGCACATATTTTGGAAAAACAACAGGGAATTTGATTTGCTGACCTCTCTGGGGTTAACAGGCTGAAGTCTGCTGTGTCCAGAAGTCGTTTCTCAGTGATACAGGAGCTCAGCCAGGTGCATTTTAGTACAAATACTCCAGGGGGCAGTACATCTGGTTTCAACAGGCGGAGGGCCCGGTCTCTGTCCATACTGTCATCCACCACAACATGGGTGACACTGGGACAGAAAGAGCTCTCACACTGTCCCCCATTTTGGACGATCTGCCTCTCAAAGATCTGACATCTGGCCTTCCCTATACTGGCTGGGAGGATGAACACTGTGATACCCTCAAATACCTTTCCTGTGGGGAGAGAGTGTGATATTGATGAGCATTGTCTTGAATTCCTTGATCGCTCTCTCTCTCACACACACACACAAACACTGACACAAACTCTCACAGATACAACACACACAGTACCTGTCACACTTGTTTCTTCAGACTTTCTCTTGAGTGGGGGTGCACCCTTTCCGTCCCTGACGCCCGCTCTTTTCACTTTAGGAAACGCTTTCATAATTCCGTGAGGCTCCATTTCGTCAGGGAAAGGGGAGACCTGCAAATAAATGATCCGTCTTGAAAATAACGTTTATTTTAAAATGTTCCGTTTAAATCCACGGTAGATAGCGTCGGGTACTACTGTAAATCTAGCTAGTCTAGCTAGCTCCACAGTAGCAAAGCTTTCTAGGTAGTTTCAGTTCGCTAACACAATATATTGAAATGGTACCAATAGATCATATTTCACTTAATACATTAAATCAAAGTAGGGTTTCACAAAATGATGCGAAATCAATTAGCATGTGCAACTAATTCGATTTAGAAGTAAAAATGTATCTCTCTTACCCCTTTCAGGGACCACAAAATCATAAAATCCAACACGGGTTTAAAAAATATATCAACTTCCGGGTCATTAATTTCTAATCATCGCCATTAACAGTTTACTTCCACTCCCAAAACGTATATGTGATGTGAATGCAAGCCATGCTTATATAGGATTAGCACTTGAACAATTTGTTTTTTATATCGTTTTATATTTCAGAAGAAATACATCTATTTGATCATGACCTCCGTTGCCGTGGCTACACGTGCTGTTTCAGGAAGTGCACGTTTTCGAAACAACCAACAGCATCATGGCTGTGCAATGCTGGGCTGATATCCTTAAATCGTCTAAGAAAACCGCTTTAATTCATGATGGTCAGTGCACTTTTAAGTTTTAAACTGTCGATTTGTATTTGCATTAATTTGTATAGTCGCATGTTGCATAATAAGTACAGTAGCACCTGTGATTAGTTGCAAGCGACTTAGCAATGCTAACAAACTCGTCAATGTGACATGGGAGCAATCCTGTACGATAACTAGCTCTGCAAATCGATCTACAAATACCCAACTGATTTAGCTACTTTGTGTGAATTGGATCTCTTTAGGGAAAAGGAAGATCCACTATCTCTTTACAGATGGGAAAGAACTGGCAGAGGAATATGACTTGAACACAGACGAATTGATTGGTAAGCATAGTAGTACATGTCACGAAGAGAGTGTAGTTGGTTATAATATGTATTTCTTAAGCACACTCTTGATAACATAAGTGCATTTTTCTTAGTAAGAAAATGGCGTTCAAAAAGCCCTCTGGGCGCAGAGGGTCCGTGGCAGATAGAAATTGGCGAGCCTTTCCCAACAACGGTCGGCACTTTGGAATCAGAGGTTATAAAGGAGAACTGCTCAAACGTGAGTTTTCACACACATTGTAGGCACACTTTAGTGTTGGAGCTGAAACTTAAAACACGCGTCATGGATTAAAAGAATATTGAAAGAAAACAACACCATTGACACATTATTTTAAATCCTGTCGTGTCAGCATGATATTTGAATTAATCGGTGGTGTCTTGGTCTTGTGTTTGCCTAGCCTTTGTTCCTGCGTAAGGACACGAAGACCAGTTTTCAGTGGAGAGTCAGGAACCTTCCGTACCCCAGTGACGTGTACAACTTGTCAGTGGAACCTGCTGAACGATGCTGCATCATACGGACGTCCAATAAAAAGTGAGCCAGTTTATACTGTATGCTGTTTTCACTTTGGTTCATTCTGCAGCATTGCACTAGCTTCTGGCACTGAAATCCGGGGAAATCACAAACTTTGTGTTGTTGTTCAGTTTCCCATAGGGGGCGCTGTTGACAAGATATTTATCCGTAGACTGACACTAATAATTTGGTCACAAAATCGTCTTTTCATCTTTCCAGGTACTTTAAGAAGTTCAACATCCCTGACCTTGATAGAAACCTCCTGCCATTGGACAGTTCTGCTCTTAGCTTTACCCACGCCAACAACACACTGATAGTCACTGTAAGTACTGTTGACCTCTATGTTAAAATTCTAAGCATTGTTCAAACCTGCTGAAACACACAGTTCACCACATACAGGATCTTAGTTTCTTTAAAAGTTAAAAGTTTCTTGATCTGTAAGTGCTCACTTTCTGGTATTTTCTTAGTTTTCACTGCTGGGTAAAACTAATTCAAGTGCACCTCAAATGTCTGCCAATGTGAGAACAGCACTGTTAAATCAAATATTTTCAGAAAAACAAAACATTGCCATTCAAGATGGGACCAACTTGCTGTGTGATTAGCTAAGGATGTATGAAGCCCATATGAATCATTCATCATGATCGGTCATATTGTGATTTTATGACTTAAGACTTGGATCTCATTTGAACTTACAGAATCAAAACAAATCCAATTGTATTTGTACAGCCCTTTTGACAAACAGTGTCACAGAGGGCTTCACAGACACCCACAGACTAGCACCTATAACCAATCTAACCCTTCAAACCCTCACCTATGACTGCACCGTAACACTCAGAGGATTGCATCACAGAATATGCCTTGACGATTGGTCACTTGGGCTTCAAAGAATAAGACGATGGACTTCTGGAACGTCCCTCTAATCGTAATTGGTCTCTCTGTGATACTTGATTTCTTATTTTGTGCGTTGTCCAACTCCTGTCTGAACATGATTGCAGAAAGGGATGTGCAGGGGGGGGGGGGGGGGGGGCGGGGGGTTGGGGGAGACAGGGACTGTTATAGTCATCACTCTGTCGTTCTCCTCTCAGTACAAGAAGCCCAAAGAGGTTTTAACCCTGGAACACGAGCTACTGAGGGAGCTGAAGAAACTGAAGGGGACCAACGAAGGCGACGTCGACTGCAAGACCCAGTGAAGACGCGTCGGAACCCATGACTGAGTCGTTGGTGTTTGATGCCGTGTGCTGTTGAGTGCCCTGCTCGCAATCCCATCCTGAATCTGGGCTGTTCTGTGGGGTTGTCCCCCATTAGAAGACTGCAGCACAGTGCCTTGTCCATGGTTTAATGGTTTTCATTGTGTTAACTAATTTGGGTCTCTTGAATGGAGCCAACAAATTACTGCGTAAGCCCCGTCTTGTTTGTTTCTTTCAACCGTTCCTGTTACTGGTTTTCAACGTGCGTTTTTTTTACCAGGAAAAAAAAAAAGAAGTGTTTTGAGAAGATGTTTGCTGATGTTCAGTAAAACGTTCCCAAAAAAATCATTGTCGAAACGCTGCGAACTTTGAAGTCTGAAGATGTATTGTTCTGTTATTACTATTTTGACCGTGAATCAATAATAAAAAAAAAAAGATAGCATGTTGTTGAATTATGGTCGCCGTTGTTTTACTGACCCACCTACATATGTAAACGGACTGTGTGGAAGGGTCAGAACCCCTCACACTACCTTCATTCTCCTGGTCCTTGTAAAACACTCAAACACACAATGACTCGTCCCTGTTGGCTTTGGGGTCACCCTTACAAGCACGTCCCATTTGTGTTAACTGAATACCCTTATGTTCTACATACAGAGTAGGCCACCCTGAAAGCCTGTACTCCAGGCCTGGCCTGGTCAGTGCTGGCTAGTTAGACTGGCCCCATGAGTTAGGCTTAATCTACAGGGGTTCACGAAACAATGCTATTCTAGCGACCCACACATGAACCATATTTGATATACTCTATTGAAATACATGTCCATGCTTGTAAATAGCTTTAGACTGGATGTGTATGTTAATGTTGGTGTGGTAGTATAACGACAGTAAGTAGCTTTTCTGGGGATTCATCGAGTTCTTTACATTCAGATAAAAGACTAAAAGTAAATGATAAATGGATCCGATCGATAACGCTGGGTTATTTGTCAGCGTCTATAGCGAGGGCAGTCTGTGATAAAAACAAAAACACTGTTCCTTCAGACTCATTTAGACAGACTGCTAGAAGAGGAACAATGCTGTTTTAAAAGGAACAATGCCATTTTAAATATAGATTCCTTCAACCTTGTGATCCCTTCCATTTCATTGCCAAACGTGCCAAACCTCAAGTGAGCAAGTGCTTGAGGCGGAGACAGAACCACAGGTCACTCTCACCATTGTGCTCTGGGTGACGAGGAGAAAGACAGTTCAAAAAGGTCTCGAAGTCAGAACCCCAAACAGCAAAACATCTCAGACACTGTCTTCTGTCTCCTGATTGATAAATAGATTTGATATTGAGTCTTCCTCTACAAAAAAAAAACAGGAAACTATTAGACAAATATGGAACAGAGTTTAATGCATTGTGCACTCAAGGATAACCTTAACCGGATGTTTGCAGTAGTACAAACTGTACTTGGAACACTTCTTCACAGGATTCGACCACAAGTGTTTGAGTACAACTCACGCTGTCCGGCTGAAGTATTGTTGTGTTCGCCTCTATTTGTGATCAATCTATTTTGAAGTGGCTGCTTTCCAGCATCTTCAGAGCTGGTGGAAGATGAAACCTTTAATACACATCATTCCGACCTTAACAAAACCCAACCCGTTCTGATTGGACGTCCAGGGTGGACAGTGTGAGAGGCGCTGGGGTTTTCCTGTACTCTGTTCAGGGTCTTCCTCTGTTCCCCCGTCGATTGGCCTCCGCCGGTCATGCTCAGCTGCTTCTGGGAAGAGACCTTCTTTTCGGCCCCCTTTCACTCTCCAATGCCTCTTCCCAGCCGTCCCCCGTCCCCGTCCCCCCCTTTCAGTCGGTGCCACATTTTGCCACATAGAACTGGTTGCTTTTTCTACTCCCCCCCCACCACCTCCACCCCCACCCCATCCATCTATCCCTCCCTCCATCCCACCCCTCCTCTGTGTGACTGGCTTCTTCTTGATAACTGACCCCGCCTCGTGTTATTCTTCGAACCCACTATTGTACAACATGCCCTTTTATATGAGGTCCCACAAAGAGCCCATTTGATCAGAGGGATACGGTGTGCGATCGTGAGAAATGCAACTACACGGTGGTAAACCTTTGTCCGAGCCAAAATGGTGGGCTGACCTCATCGCTTTTAATGCATAGCCCTTCCCCATTCAGACCAAAGTCTCACTTGCTGAGCACATTGAATTCAGTAGCCTGTCACAGATATTGCCCCTCAGTTATCTGGGTCTCCAGCTAGAAGAAAAAACAACAACAGGTTTTCTTTTTCTTTTTTTCTCTCTTTTTTCTTTTCCTTTCCCCCCTTTTATGCGATGCTATACACTTTCCATTACAAAATGACCAAGAGGAAATCAGGCCAAACGGGTTGACTCCAAATTCTTTAGTGGTTTTAATATACACTCTACAATAAATATTTCCGTTTAAAGTATTTTACAAATCTTACAAATAAAAAATATATTCATATATGTAGAAAAGAAAGATCCGGACTAACAAAAATGAATGCACGAAAAAACCTTACCTAAATGCAAAATGTTGATCGATTGTCAGCTAGCTGTTTGCAACCGCATGACAATCCCAAGATAGCTGCCTCACCACAGTCTCTCTCATATCATTCCCCTTAGCTGAGGGGGTTATCGAAAACCCCAAGGTGTCCATGTATTAAAATCTCATCGAGTGCTCTTGCACTAAAATCGTCCTCTGAACATAAAATTCTGCCTACAGACACCTCTGTCTAACGTGGAACAACTACCAGATTAGATACTCTTAGTTTAGATACAGATCCAGTACAAAACTTTACAAAACGAGTCCCTTGCAAAGAAGCCATAACGTGGTGATTGGCAAGACATATCTTTTTCGTTGTTGTTGGGAATGGTTTTCTCCCTGCAGTGGTTCTTCCTCTAAGGTTCCTTCTCTACGATTCTCCCCTTGAAAGTTCTTCCTCTATGGTTCCTTCTCTACGAATCTCCCCTCGAAAGTTCTTCCTCTATGGTTATCTCCTATAGGTTTCCGCCTCAGCGGCCTCCTGTGCGCTGGTGATGGGAATGTTTAGTCCTCCTGTTCAGGGGGTGCACAGGGATGGCCACGGGGAGGGGGAGGACATCAAACGGCCTCCTGTCTCCAAGGAGGTGTCCTCTGGGTAGTCGCTTCATGAAGTGGGCCTCTCTCTGGTGTTGCTTGGTCCTGGAGGCTTTCCTGGGCCTCCCCTTGCGTGTGAACGCCATGTACCAGCCTTCGTACTTGGCGTTCTGGAGGGCCGTGTAGTTGTTTTCCAGAACAATCTCTGTGAAGATGCAGTCTTTGCCCCGGCCCTTCCTCTGCAGAATATGATGAAGAGGGACAGAAAGAGAGGCAGAGTGAGAAAGAAAAAGACAGAGAGAGAGAGAGAGAGAGAGAGAGAGTGTGTGAGAGAGAGAGAGATACAGAGAGAGAGAGAGAGAGAGAGAGAGAGAGAGAGAGAGAGATACAGAGAGAGAGAGTGTGTGTGAGAGAGAGAGATAGAGAGAGAGAGAGAGAGGAGTAGGGGAATGTTCGGATAAGTCTCAGGAGATGTTAAAATATTGTTTTGACAAGTAAATGGCCTATCAATCATTCCAAAGGGATGTACAGGCTAATCCCACAGTCAAAGTTTTCCCCTCGAATCATGCCTCCTATAAATCCCCCCCCCCCCCAACCCCCCTCCTCCCCTACACAGGATACACCAAACTGTTTTCCATAGGTTTGCATTCACAGTCATGGTCACAGCTGCTCTCGCACAAACGTGCCCATCTTTACCTTGCCTATGAGCTTGCCCCTCTTGTTCATGCAGATGTAGTATCCCGTCTTTGAGCCTCGGATTCGAACGCGACTCCCAAACGTGTCCGTCTCCACCTCCAGTTTGGCTGCAAGACAAAAATCCAGAATCACATGATCACAATTCCTTCAACTGCTCAGTAATCTTCATGAATATGCTGCATGTTTTGGGCCTTTTGCAGCTTTTTGGATGGGCACAGACACAGTTGGTAGTACTACGGCATGAGAGCTGACCTACAGATTTTCTAAACCCCATCATGCTGGAAATACTGTAGTTTTTGGCATTGTGACTAACACCAGCTATTGGTTATGAGACTTTGCACAGGCTCCATTTTGCTGTGATGACATCAGAAGGGATGCTAAGTCTTAGTAATGATTGGCTTAAAAATGTGGATACTTTATAGCTTCACGGCCTATGACTTTGCTGGACCCTTAATGATTATCCCTGTTTACAATGTTAACCCATACGAGAGGGGCAGTTATGCAATGAATAAAGCATGATCCTTTTGGCAAGAAGTGTTTCGAAACAGCGGCGAGTGACTTGGTTTTCACCCAGTGCCATTGTCACCGAGGGCCTGTAAAAGCTGTGCTGTGATGCAGGGAGAGGAGAAAGGAGAGAGGGAGAGAGAGAGGGAGAGAGAGGGAGGGAGAGAGGGAGAACTCTGTGGGCAGGGACACCACCACAAGCACAGAGCGCTGGTCAGATTTGGGCCTGCAACAAGAGTGACACCCACTCAGGACATGCACTCTGTGGCTAGGAAAAGGCGGTGTGTGTATGTGTGTGTGTGTGTGTGTATGTGTGTGTGTGTGTGTGTATGTGTGTGTGTGTGTGTGCGTGTATGTGTGTGTGTGTGTGTGTGTATGTGTGTGTGTGTGTGTGTACACGCATGTGGGTGTGCACACGTTAGGCAGAGGAAAGAGTGAAAAGACAAAGGGAGCACACAAGAGAGGGAGAGTAGGAACAGCGAAAGAAGGGATAAAATGAAGATGCTGACTTCACCGCTCCTTATAAACTGAGTCATACATTGAGTTGTAAAGCAATGAAAATTCCTCGTAAAATGACCCTCCAAAACGCACGGAGCAGGCACTAAGAGGTGGATAGGATGGTGGTGGCAGTGGAAAGATGGCTAGACACACCAAAATACTTTGGTGACAGGAATTTGCTCCCTCGAACATTTTTTTTTGTCATTTTTTCCCCCTGGTGGGAGTACAAAAAAATGTCCTCGCTGGTTAGATTCCATCAAAACAGGTGTTTGTATTGAAGAGTTATATGCAAAAACCTTCACCACCACATTTGCTAAATACATATGCTCTGTGGATATGAAGCCATTAACTGAAGCCACGCTGAGTAAGATTTACTGTTAATTGTTCTTCTTGGCTAATTCTGTAGATTTCCCGGTGCGCTCCAAAAAACCCTGTGGTTTCTGCGGTCATTCAGTAGTCTAGCCTACTGTTATGGATAGCTGAATAAATACATTAAAATGTTTTTGAATGAGATTCGTCAAATTTGTGGAATTCCCGTCAATGGTGTATATAATTATTTTAACCCATTAAATGCAAGCTAGAATATAAACATTTAAGAATGTATTACTAGCATTTTTATATTATTTTGTATCTAGATGGCCTAATGAACTATTTATGACACGACATAAAGAGCGATGGCTTCCTTATTTTAATCACCTATATTTTGTTTCCCACCAACACTCAATGACGTGTAAATCATTAGCCAATTTGAATCTAATATAAAACAAGTGTGCCGCCAAAAATAGGTAGGCTAGTCTGTAGGTTACAGAAAATTTATATTTCTTCACGGCTGGCTCTTTGGGCATTCTGATGCATTTTGAAGATATTACGAATGGGTTTTCAACGACAATCATTTTCAGAACAGCAAAGTATATTCCAAGTAAGTTCCCATTTCCACGTCGCCATATTAAACAGAGTAGGCTAGGCCTATGTTATCATAGCCCATGCCCTCAAACCTTAGGGCCTAGGCCTATCAAAGAACTGAGAGTAGGCCTTGACATTACATTGACGTTCCCTCAATAATAAATCTCCTCTAAAACGGTTGCATTCAATTTCACCCACCACTTTGTTTACGTATTAGGCTGATAATATGTAGTCTGTGTGGCTTAAATTTGAAGGTAGTTAGTTAAACATTTTACCGTGAACTGCCCCATCGTCTCCATTGGCGTTGACTCTCTTGTTTCCCAGGACTTGAACATGTTTGCCGCTGGTTCGGCTGTAGAGCTGGTAGGTTCGGGTCAACCTTCTGCTCATCCGGTCGGAAAGTCTGCTCTGTTCGTTTACATGGTGCTTGAAATTAGGAGGTGACTGTTGCACAGTGTTCTGTTGAATAAGATAAAGGCGAATGAATGAAGGTAGAGTTGGCCTGTTCCAAAAACTACACTTAAAACGACCCTCTTTATAGTGCCTTAAGGTATGTGTAACTGACAGTTAGGCCTAGTTATGTGTAATGTAAGGCCAATTATAAACAAATCGGCCAAAATGACTAGCATTAGAATGACACTTAAAAAAAAACAACAGACTAACATTATGTCAATGAGCATGGGGCACATTATGACATTAACAAAAAAGAAAAAGAGTTCGGGAAAATGGAAGCAGCGAGCCCGCTGTCCTCGCGCGGGATGACATCCCTCAGATAGGTTGTTTTACCACGACTGATCTTTCACCCCTGTCTCCCCGGACTATTTCCCTTAACGATTCTTTTTCCAATTCAGCCATACGCCATCCACATATGTTTTAACAATTACCTTTTCGGCTCGCGTTTACGTCTTTTCAAGATGTTTGAATAGTTGCCAACTTAGCTTCGAACTGATGATAAAATGTTTTCATTGTTATTACACTTTTATTGCAGAAATGCAAACCTGGAGGGATGTCAATGAGCGTATAAATGGTGTTATTTGTTATTTAGTTGTCAATGGACTGAAACTATTTCAAATGGTTCTGAAAACATAATTGTTCTTTTATTGCCTTGAAAACATAATAAACGTGCAACTTCATACCTGTGCGTAAAGGCAAAGCGCAGTGAATTGAAGTAACCTGAAAACGAGGAGAACACCGTTAATAAGTTCCACACATCTGAAGATGTATAGTTCAGCTAAAGGAAAACGTTACTTACAAATATCCTAATCTTGATGCTCTAACCCTCATCTTGAAATAAGTCAAATATTCCTTCATGAATTCCACTGTTCTATTGCAGGACTCTCTTGAAAATACAGTCCATCCCTACGGGAATTTCAGATCATTTTATTCCCCTCCTGTCACAGATAGAAAATTGATAGCCCCAGCGATTGAGAGATCCCGAACTGACGGCTCCAGGTAGGATTTACTCATTCACAGCCTCACAATAAAATGTCGAGAGGTTTTAAAGACGTTCAGGGGTCATCCAAAATTAAACAGTCCCACAGAAAGAAGGAGCTCTATCATCAAACGACCACCGTTATTCCTTAAATCCCGTCAGTTCCCACTCGCGTCAATCATCCCTTCAGAACTGAAGGTCTTGGTTAATGCTATTCAAGCAAGGTCCGTCCCCACAGCATTTTGATTAGGGGATTCTATTAAATCCATAATGCGGCGACGAAGCTGAATGTAATTACGCACGGACCTTTACGCATCAGCGGTATAACTTAAGTCCACCCAAACGGCAGACTTAATAAAAACAAGATTCTGACAAAAAATAGAAAAGGCTGGTTTACGTTTATGTTTGCTATGCAAGCATAGCCATTGGTTATTGTCTCACACAAGTAAATACGAATAAGGTTTGAATAGCGGGACTCCCAATGTCAAACAACCTCCCTCCCACACGTGTTTTTCTTGTGGTCCAGTTTACTCCCGACTAGCGGGTCTCCCTCCATCTACATTTAAATACTTTCACTTGCGGGTAAAGCAATATCCTCGCGGAGAGCAGGCGGGGCTTGTGTGGGACACATAGTATGCTCCACGAGCCAATTTGGAACAGAACAGTCCCAGAAATTAATCTGCACCTGACCTGTTCGAGGTACTTCACTACAGAAGGAATTGGTGCAGTCATTAAGTTAATTAATTAGATTAGATTAATTATTCACATGTCTTCCAATTGAAGTCATTCACTTGTGTGTAAGACTTTGGTGTGTTTTAACCAAAGCTATATGTCTGCAAAAAATCCTGAATTGACGTAGTCAATTGTAAGTGCCAATATACTTTCCCAAATTAATCATCCTAAATAATGACACTTGCTATTAAAGAGATAGATTTCCAGTTCAGGAAATTGTTCTTAAGATCCACCAATCCCACGCTCACAAATGAATGTTTCAGTAAAGAATATCCACATGGAAAAGTGTGTTTCCCTGGCATCTACTTTAGAAAATATACAGCTACATTCACCTATTCCCTCTGCACAGGCTAGAGTCTGTTTCATAGCCCAGATGGACCGACCATGTTGTACTTTTTCATCTTACATATGTAAGTAATATGGATTCCATGTGAACGTGTGATACTGAATGGTTTTCACATATATTACATCCAGGGGCTTTAACTTTTGGATACAAACGGTTTCTTGCACCCACAGTCAATGTGCCATCACCCAGCTGCCTCGATTTGATCTGAAGTACGCGTACAGTATGTGAAAATCTCGTTTGTACTCGCACACGTTGGGCCGCGGAACGTCGTAGGATTGCAGCGTTTCACGTCTAGTTTGGGAGGTTTCATCACCGTGAGAATTATCACCACCATAGCGATACGGCATGTTTTCAATCCCGACAGATGACATGCCACGGAGAACACCCAACCATACAGCACAGTGTGAGACGTGGTGATCCTGGGAAGGTTATGGCAAGGCTGAGTGGAGGCCTACTCCCTTCTCCGCCCAGCCCGCTCACTGGAGCAGCTGCTCCAAGTGTAAAAAATGTAATTATTTGAATTCAGTTAAAGTCTTTCGCAGTAAATCAGTCATTTCAGCCAATGTTAGGATTTAGAGGGTGAAAATGTACCTACCTTATTAGTTCCAGAGGGATACTGCAACAAGTGGTTTTGCCACCTGGAACGACTCAACACTTTGTTCTGGCATACGTCGACCTCTATGAAACGGCAAGCGCAAGTTCAAGATACAAAACCCACATGTTGATAGCCGCGCTAATTGCGGCTCTTGAGTATTCTTTATCAAGGGGCGAGAGTATATCACGATTGACCTCTCCAACGTACATTACATGGGCTGAGTGTTCAATAACGCAAAGTCACAATTTTACAAATTTGGAACTCTGGAAGGGCGTTCTGGAACACCACACATCTTGACAAAGGACAGAAGGATCTAGGCTGCCATTTCAATACCCCAGGAGTCAATGCTGGGCTTATGTGGTTTCTGGGAACTGTAGTCTATTAGACCTTCTTACCTCATCTGAAACCCTTTTTTAGATCTAACTTGAACTGTCAACAACGTTTACTGTAGTTCTTATGAATATGTTGAATGTGTCCTGGGTTTGTATTTGAAGCAGTCATTCCCCGATTATGGTCAGAGCAACATTTTGAATATAGACCACAGGACACAGTTGACACGAATGGTTTTTAGGTCACTGTTCTAGTACTGTATCCAGGAATTTGGATGAGGGTGAGAAAAAGGTGAAGTCTGAATTCATGTTTGCCGGCTGGCCATTGGTTCCCATTTGAATGTTTGGATGTTTTCTTCCCTTCTGACCAAAGTAAGAGTTGGATATTCATCCCCTGGTGTCCCTCGGTTCTTCCTGCTTGGCTGTCTGCTGGGCCCGCCGTCAACAGACTGGCCTCTTCAACTCCCATACATCATCCAACAGCTACCTGCAATTGCTACAATTTCCCCCTCCAAGGACAAATTTAACCCAAATGACATTTTTTCGGGCGGCGAGGTGACCAGCCGGGACAGGTTTGGATATCGCTTCCACTCCAGCTTTAGGAGTGAGAGGCGACTGTTTAACTTGAAACACTCTCTTTAAAAAAAAAAAAAAAATGCATTTCCTGAAGCCCCATCATTTTTATGCGACGTTTCACATACCTATCGACTGCTGCTAAACGGTGTTCTCCTCTTAGTGACTTTTCTGGCTTCGGCTCTAACGAGTATGAGTAAGGTTTGCGGCGCTGAAAAGGCTACCCAAGTTCTGGACCCTCACCCGCCCTCGTGTTTCCCCCCTCACTCTCTCTCCACCCTTTCCCTCTCTCCCCCCCTCCCCCCCCCCCCCCTCTCTTTCACCCTCGTCTCCCCTCACTCTCTCTCCCCCCCTTTCCCTCTCTTCTTCTCACCCCCCCCCCCTCTTTTCACACCCTCTCCCCTCACTCTCTCATCCCCCCTCTCACTCTCGCTCCCGCCCCCCCCCTCCTCTTTCACCTTCTCCCCCTCTACTCTGCTCTCCCCCCTCTCTCCCTCTCTCCCCCCCCTGCCCCCCCCCCCCCTCTCTCGCTCTGTGTTTGGGTCCCTGTAGCCCATGCTGCTTTTTACATTTGGATCTCAGCCCGTGAAACAAAGGCCTGGTACCAGCAAGGTACGAAGACCAGAGACACCAGGCCACAACAGGGGGAGAGAGAGAGAGAGGGACAGAGAGAGAGAGACAGAGAGAGAGTGAGAGGGGACAGAGAGAGAGAGAGAGAGAGCAGAGAGAGAGAGAGAGGGGACCGAGAGAGAGGGGACCGAGAGAGAGAGGGGACCGAGAGGGAGTTTTTGGCAAGGCCGAACGTTGTTTATTCTTAGAGGAGGAGTGACTGAACGTCTGAAAGAGACCCTGAGCAGACTACCACTCACCCCGCTATTATTCCCCTCCAGCTAATGTGAGACATAAAAACACACACCGCCATAAGGCAGAGGCAGTGGAAAGGTAGACACCATAGAAGAGGAGGGAAAAAAGAAAAAAGAACGAGCGACATGGACCGAGAGTGGGGAGAGAGAGAGAGAGAGAGAGAGAGAGAGAGAGAGAGAGAGAGAGAGATGGTGGAAGAGAAAGAATGAAGGTTCACGAGAGAGTAGGATTCCAGTGTGGAAAGAAAATGTGGGAATCAGAGGATTCTCTGTGTCATCTGTGGGCCTTGTCACTCGCCACCTAAACCTCTGTGGGTTTTTCAAACCACGCCGCCGAAAAAGAAACTCTTCTCGGTCGAGAGATGAGTTCTAACTGGGTCTCCTGTCTGTTGTTTTAACAGTGTGAAGCAGAAACGCTCCAGTGACCCGCACCATAATGTTTTAACCTGCAATATATCTAGGTTGGGCTCCCAACTAATTGTTATTCGATTCCCAGAACATACGGTTTGTTTTAATGACTGCGCTTTACATCA
>CM042860.1:8854137-8929254 GCA_023658055.1 Thaleichthys pacificus
GAGAGGAGAGGGAGAGAGAGAGAGACGAGAGAGAAGAGAGAGAGCTGTAGACGCACCGACTTGTCTGGCGTCGGGCGCCCATACACACACACGCACACTTTACGATGCTTTACACAGTGTCTTTATCCATTCCTGTCTCCTGTTAACTATCTTCGCTTGTTTCCTCTCTTTCGGGCCTTTTTCATTTCAATCCATCCATTTTGTCACCCTCCTCCTCCTCCTCCACCCTCCTTCCTATCTCTTGCTCTCTCTCTTTCTCTCTCTCCTCTCTCCCTCTCTCTCTCTTCTCTCTCTCTCTTCCCTCTCTTCTCTCTCTCTCTCTCTCTTCTCTCTCTCTCTGTCCGGTCCTCAGTGTTATGAACTGGTCTACGGGTTGGGGTTGGAGCGAGCAGAGACAGGAGCAGAGTGGTCGACGGTGAGGGCCCAGACTTTAACCTTTGACGGCAGCTTTAATTTCATGCCTAATTTCTCCCGGCTCCGAGAGAGATCGATGGTCGTGCGCGTCCCCGCGCTCCCCCTGACCCCTCCCCTGCCCACCCCCCTGCCCCCCCACCCCCCTGCCTCCCCCCCCGCCCCGCCCCTGCTGCAGGAGGGGAGGACTCGAGTAACGAGGCCTCTCACAGAGTCTGTCTGGGGGTGATGCTGATTGACAGAGATCCACCGTGTGTACGGAGTGAACACCTTGGTCGTCGTAAACACGAATAACTCACGGGAGGAAGGCCTAGACGGCGGCCCCCTGCCCACACCTTGCATCTGTATCAGCCCCCGGTCGGCACCGAGGGGCTGGAGAGGGAGAATCGAAGCACACATGCACACACTCGCTCGCCACTCCAGCGCTCGGATACAGCCAATCTTATATCATTCCCTGGGAGATAAATAGATATCAGATCTTAGGCTCACGCACACACCACACAGACACAACAGACACAACACACTCACACACACCATCATCTCTCTGCCCCAGGGAATCATTGAACTCCAGCCCCGCCATATGACTTGGTCCAGATATTGATCCCACAGTGATCCATGTACTGTAATTCTTCTATCATCACCGCCAGCGTGTCCCTGACTGCTTGCTCAGAGTCATGTCCCTGCCCTTTATCCCCGGGACAGCTTAACGACGACGGGGGCCCCCACCCTGCCATTTACTCCCCTCCCCCCCCCCCCCCCAGTCCCCCTTCCCCTCCCACCCACCCCCATACTTCTGTCCCCCCTCCGGAGGTGGTTCTAATTCGGCCCTCGTTCCCTCAAACTGATACGGGGTTGGACGGGGGACAGCTTGGACCCTGGGCGGAGCTCCCGGACGACAGCCACTGGTTCTTCACCTGGGTTGTTCTGGCAAGGGGTGGGGGCTGACTGAGACGAGCGGGGTGGATGGTTGGGGGTGGTGGGTGGGTGGTGAGGGAGGTTTTGGAACACCTCTTGCCCCCCTCCTCTTTAGGCCCCCCCGTTCCATTTCTCCTCGGAGCCGGAGCCATATTTCATTGTCGTTCACCTTCCTTCCCTCCTTCCCTCGCTCCTTCTCACCCTCCTCCTCTCCCAGGCGAGGTGGCTTGATATAATAGTGGGAGATGTATGGCCTGGACCTGTGCTGTTGTTGGACTTTGAGGAGTGCCAGTTTTTTTTTTTTTATAGAATACTGTCAGAGTGATAAAAAAGAGCCCCCCCTGGGGGGTTGGTGCTCCTGTTTGCCCCCCTCTTACCCACAATGCACTCTGCATCATATCCCTTCCTGGATCTTCTTAGTACCAGACGCATCTGGGGTCCTCAGACAGGTCAGGCTGTGTGTGTGTGTGTGTGTGTGTGTGTGTGTGTGGAAACTCAGGCTCATCCATACTTGTGGTGTCCAGCCCCAGGCTGTAAGATGCCAGGAACCTGCTCTCTCCCTCTCTCTCTCTCTCTCTTCTCTCTGTCTCTCTCTCGTCTCTCCCTCTCTCTCTCCTGCTCTCTCTCTCTCTCTCTCTCTCCTCTCTCTCTCTCCCTCCCCCTCCCTCTCTCTCTCTCTCTCTCTCTCTCTCTCCCTCCCTCCCTCTCTCTCTCTCTCTCTCTCTCTCTCTCTCTCCCTCCTCCCTTCTATCTCCGTCTCAGTGACAGGTGTGTCTTAAAGACATGATTTAGGCCGGGGCCTCCGTCTTCCATCCTGGCTGCTCTGGGCTCGGGGGGGCGGGGGGGGCGGGGGGGGCGGGGGGGCGGGGCGGGGGCAGGTTGGCGTCTCGCCTCGGCGCTAACGCACCTGCTTCACCTTATTAAGACCTTGATGAGTCGGTGAGGCGTTTGTAGGCCTCCGAAACGTCAACAGTAGGTCGTGCAACGTGCTGTCACTCTCAGCGTGAGAAGCCCCTCTCCGTGTGCAGGCACTCTCGGTGTGTGTGTCGGTCGGACGTGTGTGTTTGTGTGCGTGCTGTGAGCCGGATGACTACATACGGGAGGGATATACGGAGAGAGACAGAGAGAGAGAGAGAGAGAGAGAGGAGGAGAGAGGAGAGAGCGAGAGAGAGAGAGAGAGAGAGAGAGAGAGAGAGAGAGTGAGAGCTGTGTTCATCATCGTAAAGGCAGTTCAGCTTAACTGGACTCCATCTACTAATGCTGAAAAACAGCCAACACTGTAGCCCTGAGCTGGAGAGAGAGAGAGAGAGAGACAGAAAGAGGGGGGGGAGGGAGAAGGAGGGAGAGAAAGAGAGAGGGTCTTTGGCTCCTACAATGATGGCTGCTGGAGCTGTGATCTTTCCTCTTCATCTCTCTGTCTCTTTATCATCGCTCCATCCTCCTCTCCTCCCACTGCACCATCTCCTGCTCTTCCACTTTGCCTTTTCACTCACTCCTCACCCCCCCCCTCCTCTTCCCCTCCATCTCCTCTCTTTCAGCTTCCCCTCCCTCCATTCCTCTCTCTCCTCCCACCCTCGTTCCTCATCTCCCCCACTCTCTCTCCTGCCCCTCCTCCCTCCCTCACCTCCCTCCCTCACCTCCCTCCCTCCTCCTCACCTCTCTCCCTCCCTCCCCCCCTCCCCTCACCTCCCTCCCATCCTTTCCCCCAGCCGCTCCCCTCCCTCCTCTCCCTCACCTCCCTCCCTCCGCCTGCCTTAATTGGAAGCCAGCAAAGAGCGGTTGAAATCGCATTAGCGCCGGCCTCGGCCCCAGCCCCATCGCAAGCCCGGTCATCCATCTTCTTTTTTATTACGCCGCACAGGGGCCCCGCCCCGCCTGCCTGGGCCCACGACGTTCCATTTGTCACCGGCCTCGTTCGCTGATAACAGGCATTTGTCATCGCCTTTCCTTTCCCCGTTAATGTTATCACCAACCCCCCCCCCCCCCCCCCCCCCCCCCCCCCCCCCCCCCCCCCCTCAACCACCACCAACCCTGACAAGCCCTGGCGCTCCGTACGTGTGTGTGAGTGTCTCTGTGTGTGTGTGTGTGTTGGGGGGACGCCAACGACAAAGCACATCCGTCAACTGGGATATTTCCTGGGCCAAGGGGACTTGCCGTCTCCGCAATAAGCCACATTAAAGCACTTATGAAGGGTGGCGACGAGGGTATGAGTGTGTGTGCGTGTGTACGTGTGTGTGTGTGTGTATGTGCGTTTATGTGTGTCTTAATGGAAGGTTGGTGGTCATGTGTGTGTGTTGGTGTGTATGTGTGTGTGGAGCCAAAAGGGAGGGAGAGAGAGGAGGTAATTTGTTGCAATTAATTACGCCGTGAGTGTGGCTTTGTTGTGTGGGAGAGCATTAGATCTGCAGGATTGTTGCCTTTGCAAGCCTGTGATGCTATTTGTTTGATTATGGTCTGTGCATGCCTGAGTGTGTCTGTGTGTGTGTAGTGTGCGATATTATCCACATGATATACTCTAAACTCACTGACTAGAAGCCCTATGGATGAGAATGACGTTGTAACGTTAGATTCATTTGCCTCCAGCATCGAAAAAGCGATGAATTCATCACATGCCAATCAAACTACAGTCGCGCCCGTACACAAACGCATACGTCTAACCTTGCTGATCTGTGGCTGCCATCACAAGCTGACGTCTTTAACAAAAACGCCAGTGACGGGCGCCCTCTTCATCGGACATGACACGGGATGAAATACTGTGACATTGAGATTTGCATCCAAACCAGGAACAAAAGCCAAAGTGATTTGCTCTGCCATCTCTCTTTCGCCCTCCCTCCCTCCCTCTCTCTCCCTCTGTCTCTCCTGTAATATGGTGAGAGATAGGCGCTTGACAACGTTTATCAATTCTGGCCCTGTCGGGGGTTCCAAGGCCCTTCTGCAGGGCTGGCACAGATGGAACAAGCTGCCTAAGGGATGTGTGTGTGTGCGGATGTGTGTGTGTGGTGTGTGTGTGACACCGTTTACATCCCTATCATCTGCTATAAGTTCACCAGTGATGCAATCCTGGAACACGCGCTCCCCTTCCTCACGATGATCATCTTCACGGCCAATAGGAAACATATAGGGGAATCTCAGAAGGATCCGGAATCGTCCTCACGTCTGTTTTGCTGCACCCCCTCAGCGTGCAGTGTTTGATTGGCTAACCCTCCAAAGGTCTTTGTAGGGGTATATGGATTCTCCTGTGATTGATTCTGGATGTCGGACACTAGCACACGTTCATGCGGGAGCAGAGAGGGATGGAGGATGGGATTGGACCGGACAGGCTATCATGTTAGATCAACAGTTCAGGTCTCAGTTAGCTTTGACCTTGCCCGAATGACGAGATCAAGAATTGAAATGTGTTCACGTTTATTTATTCTGGCATTTTACATACATTTTTTCCAACTTCCAACGACCTTTAAGTTGAGGTGTATCTTCTTTGTTTACATATCTTTTAAACATACTTAAGATAAAATAAATCTGAACACAACCATACAGCTACTTGGATCCATAGAGTGTGTAAATACGTCAAACGAGGGTGATATAGTGTTTGAAATCAATATGGTTTCAGACCTCAATCAATCTGGTATTTAAAAGGGTTTCAAATACTATTTGACCCAGTTCTGGCATGAAGGATATCCTTTGACACCCTTAAATGTGCATATTGTTTCGACAGGTAAATTGTCCCATCTTGAGAGATAGAATGACTACTACAGTAGCCATGGTAACAAGCTCTCGTGTCAAGAGAGAGGCGCAAACATTGTACTCAAAACCCACGTTACATCTTTTAGAGCAATTTCAAGTTGTGTTACAAAATACACAACTAAGCCCAAGTCTTTGGTTGCTCCATGAGAGGTAAACACAACAATAGCTTTACTGTTCATGTGATGACACGCCACCTTGGATGTCACTTCCTGTTTAAGACCAGTCTCCAGGAAGTAAACGTCACACGTGAGATATCGGATGGAAATACTTTGTTGTATGAATAAATAAATACATAATACTGTACAAGGTAGTGAAGGTATCAAGCATGACTGTGCTGAAAACGTCACATGGATCATGAGATGTGTTCACAAGAAGAAAAAGGTCACCAACGGTTAGCAACAGCGTGAAACAAATGCTTAGAAGCAGCGTTCAAAGGCAGCACTGACCTTCTCCTCCGCTCAGCCTGCGTCTAAACGATTATCATACCACCGATTAAGCTTGCATAAAGACACACACAGTCCCATACACACACACACAACACACACACAGGCAGTGTAAACGTCAGTGATACTCTGTACAGACCTGCACATCGGACGTAATGTGCAATATGCCCCTGCAGTGTCGTGGATTATGAACCTTGTGAACCTTTTATCCATTTTTCATCTGTAAAATGTTATTTCCAGTAACCTGTTGACGGAGAACCTTCTGGAACTGGTTTCCTGGAAACAGAAGAAAGTCTGAGCTGGGGAAAAGAAACTCAAACATATTTCAAGATCTGCTACTGCTAAGTTTTTGGCCTTTCCTTTCCCCTCCTCAAGGACATCGCTACATCTGCGTCCAAGAACCAAGCACGACGGACAGAAGCTAGGAAAGTAAAAGTGTATTTCTGGTGGTCACCAATTCCACCACGTCGCTTTCCCCCTAGTCCTATGACGTTCACATCAGCGCACTCAAAAGTAGGAGAGATGAGGGCGGGACTTCCCTACCCATATCCTACCGTTTATACATCCCATTCTTTCCTCTACCGCCAAATCTCTACCTCTCCGTCTTCTCCTCCTCCCGCCGTCCGCAACACCTCCCTCCTTCCCTCCATCCCTCTCTCCACTCCTCCGCTCAGACCGCTCAGTCCTCGTCCTCCCTCCTTCCCTCCATCCCTCTCTCCACTCCTCCGCTCAGGCCGCTCTGCCCTCGTTCTCCAGGGCCCCGTAGCCGTTCATCTTGGAGAGCTTGAGGCGGTTCCCGTGGTCCAGGTCGCCCAGCTCGTCCCTCCCCACGCCGTTCCTGGGGGCGAACATCTGACTGATCTCCACAAAGGTCTTGTTCTTGGTCTCGGGGATGATCAGGTAAACGTAGGCCGCCACTACCAGGCAGATCCCACAGAACACCAGGTAGCAGAAGGGCCCTGCGGACATCTGGGGTGCGAGGAGGGGGGGGGGGGGGGGACAAACGTGGTAAACGGATCATGTGATCATTGGGGGAAGAGACGGGCCGCGGCTCGGAAGTTTTGGGAGGGAATTTATAAAAGGGGGACGGTTTTCGTGGAGAATCAGGCCAAGATCCTGATGTTACGGTAGCAAAGTTGGGAGGGGTTATTCAGCAGAACATAAGCATCCACAGTCACAGGGCCACAGGTGTGTGTGTGTGTGTGGGGGGGGGGTAGAAGAGGCAGTCTCACCTGGAGGAAGGGGAACACGAAGCCCACGGTGAAGTTAGACAGCCAGTTGAGCAGTCCTGCCACGGTGTAGGCGGCCGGTCTGTGAGCCTGCGTGAACAGCTCTGCTGTCATCAGGAAGGGAACGCCGGCTAGACACAGGGAGGACACACACGGTCACTACACACACACACACGGTCACTACACACACACACACACACACACACGGTCACTACACACACACACACGGTCACTACACACACACACACACGGTCACTACACACACACGGTCACTACACGCACACACGCGGTCACTACACACACACACTGCTTACGACCACTGACACGTACACGGAACAATCAAGGCACACACATACAGTTTGTCGTTCATACAATGTCGGTGCAAGTTTGAGCAAGACAAGCAGACACACAACAAGCATGTAAATGCTCTCTCTCTCACACACTCACACACACACACAGGCAAACTTAAAACCTCAATCCTAAAACTTCCGAGCCTAATTGATATAGGAAACATAATGAAGTCAAGCGAGTACAGGCTTCTATTTAGTTTGATATGATTAACCTAAGAGGATAATGCAAATTGATTGCGATATGATTCCAATACTCTCAAATAAGACTATTTGTCAGGACAGTCTTCTTTGGCTGAAAGAAATGATCTATTCACGTTATCAATGTAGTGCATGAGGATTCAGAATCATAGTTGAACCAAACATATAAGATTTGAGACTAAATAGACTCACATCACATGCCACTGTTTATGCAGTCACATGAAGGTAGTATAACGTTTTAAACGCTGCAAAAGCCACAGATATAGAAACCCGCTGGACTGTTTGTTTTGTTTGGACCACTAGTTCCAATACATTCAGTACAATTTATGGGCATTTTCATTGGCTCACACATTTAAATGAGCATAATAAGCGTCTAATTATGAGCATGCCTTGCCAACTAAACACTTCATTATTTTCGCATGCATGATAACTGCGAGCGCAGGAAGTTTTTATATTGTCGGACCAATAACTTGCAATTTGTCAAGACCTATACTAGCCTGTGAATGAGGCAGAGTGTTGTTGATGCGAGGGCTTTTGTCTAAGAAAGCCGTATTCATCATCACCAGCTTATGAAGAATGAGCCATTAACGAAGCTAATTGCGGCAACCTAGATCCGCGTCTGAGTTTCGACGTATAGATTTTCGCAGGGTTTGACGAATGACATTATGTAAACCGCGCATACAGCTATTCATCATTCTTACTGCCGCTCAACACGGCGCCTGACGTTGTAAACTAACTGTTGCTTTTAATTTAGTTCACTCACTCCACAGACAACCGCAAATAACCGCGCGTGAGAATGGATGTTCTCGTATCCTGTGGTGGTAGTTATATCCTAATTTCCAGGACTAATGAAAGACAATGTTTCTTCAGTGTAGAAACGTCAACGGGAGTTAGACATGTCACTGTTATTCTCCACCACTAGAGAGCAGTGTTTCCTTGTGTGAGGATTATGACGTGAACGGGCTAAATTGGGTTAGTGTGGAATAGGTGCACATTTGTCACTGCGCTGTTTTGAAGTGCTTGTCAAAGGAAAGTTAGTCAAAACCTTGTCAACACAGAGTACTGGGGGAAAAAGAGAGTCCATTTGGAACATTTACTACCTGGCCCAATACAGAACCCAGCGATGATTCCCACCACACAGCCAACACTGACATAACGCATGAACTCCACTTGGGCCTGTGAAAAGGACAAGCACATGATTAAACAATGGACTGGTTTTGATACAACACGCACACACACAGCACACACGCACACACATGCACAGCACACACTTAACATTATCATCACAGCCTTGCGTTGTCTGTGTGATGTCACTAGCAAGAGTCCCGATGTGTACAGAACAGAACGCTCAACCCTACCTGTAACAGCAGAGAGACGGTGATCCCAGCACAGCAGATGGACATGAAGCTGAACCCACCAATCATCAGGGGTCTCCTGCCCACTCTTTCGATGGTGAAACACTAGGGGAGGGGCACGAGACGAACTTCAGCACGCGTTGCGTCGTCCATTGAATCGTAAATATACATTATGCGTACGTAAGTTAGTCAATATTCAACAATTCTCTGAACAGATGCGTCGCTGATCATTGATCAGACTGCTGGAATCAATTGCACTTCAAGTGTTGGAGAGAACATAGGGACGTATCCTGTCAACTCTGACCCCTGAATGTCTGACATGTTCTGCTGTCCTTCTCACACACACAGCTGTGTCTCTCACACTCACACACACAGCTGTGTGTGTGTGTGTGAGACACACAGCAGTGTGTGTGAGTGTGAGACACACAGCAGTGTGTGTGAGTGTGAGACACACAGCTGTGTGTGTGAGTGTGAGACACACAGCAGTGTGTGTGAGTGTGAGACACACAGCTGTGTGTGAGCAGGGACTCGGTTCTAACTCACCCCGACCAGTCCAGATAGAACCTCTATGGCTCCGGTTCCCACTGTTGTATACTGGATCTGAGGTCTCGGGATCCCTGAGTTCTCAAAGATGGCGTTGGTATAGAACCAGATCTGCAGGAGGGAAATGTAGTTCTTTAAGGACAACGGGAGGGCCACAGGGCTTGAAGTGGCCACAGTGAGCTGTGCTCAGGGTAACCAAGTGGAAATGTATAATTCAGTCCATTTCCAGACCAATTCATCACCAAAGGTCATTTCGAACATGTGCACTGATGATCAACGGTGATTCATCATAATCATGATCATTATCGCCCAAAACCTCCGTCATTTACACGTCTGACGCGTTTAATCAATGTTATGTTCCCACTTGACAACATTATCGTACTCCCTGAGAGAGATTCATTTGCATGTTCTCATCCATCTTGCTTCACTACGTTAACAATGTCTGCAGGAACAGGATTTGAATACATTTGAATCGGTAAATACGGATGTTACTTATACAGCCACTCTACTATCGTGGACACACGAGCTGAGTTCCAACCAGTAGAAGGCAGACCTGGAGAGAAAGAGCTTCTCTGGTTGAAAGGGGGCAGAACATGAGAGGGGTTCCTCTTATGTCAGACCTCCCCGGTTCCGGTTGGTTCCATGCTTTGGAACAGCTGCAACAGTGCAAAGACAGCATCGAGCGTTCATGCTGGGAAATGGTGTCAACCAGCGTGTGAGCTACATACGGTCTTAGGACCACCACTCGATGATGTATGGTGTGTGAGTGTGTGTGTGTGTGTGGGGGGGGAGACCATGTAGGCCAGTGGTTCTCAACTCTGGTCCTCAGTGACCCCCTGTCCTGCATGTTTTAGATGTTTCCCTGTTCCAACACACCTGATTCAAATGAATAGTCGTTACTAGGCTTCTGCCTAGCTAGATAACGACCCATTCATTTGAATCAGGTGTGTAGGTACCTGAGGACCAGGCTTGAGAACCACTGATGTAGGGTGTCAATATACACCGCCATAGACTCAAATTAAGTAAAATTGGGAGAGAACATGCTAGAGCATGACGGGCGTGGTGTGTGTCTGTGTTTGTGTGTGTGTGTGTCCTGCTCAGTCACTCAGCTCTTTCAGCAGTTTTAAAGTGAGATTGTGATATATGGTGTGTGAGAGAGTGTGTGTGTGTGTGTGTGAAGGAGGGAGTGTGTGTGGAGGGGGCGGGTTTAGAGCACAGCTGTTAACATGTGGAGATGGATGCATACCAGGCCGTACACACTCCCTTACACAACACACACACACACACACACACATAAAGACCCACCGCGTCGATGCCAGACAGCTGCATGCCGATGTTGATGACCACGATGGTGATGACCTGCCAGCGAACGCTGCGGTCCTTCAACAGACCAATCACAGACACCGTCTGGACGGAGGACAGCGAGCGCTGCTCCTCCTGCATCTCCTCGATCTCTGCCTGGATGTTACACCTGGCACGGTACCACTTCAGAGCTGGGGGAGGGGGAGAGGGAGGGGGAGGGGGGGAGAGGGAGGGGGAGAGAGGGGGAGAGGGGGGGGGGGGAGGGGAGAGAGGGGGCAAGGGAGAGGGAGGGGGGAGAGGGAGGGGGAGAGAGAGAGAGAGGGGGAAAGCAAGAGAGAGGGAGTCGGAGAGGGGAGAGAGAAGGAGGGAGGGGAGAGCGAGAAAGCGAGAGAAAAAGAGAGACAGAAAAGTGAGTCAGACCCTTTTACGGATTACTACTTTAAGATGCATTCATCTTTATCACCACCATCATTGCCATCGTCATCACTATCCCACAATACCATCATTTCCAAAAGCTGCTATGATAATACAGATGCCAGCCCTCTCACTGGTTGTCTCAGATTATCTCTTATGAATGACTTTGAATCTGGCCCAGAGACCTCTCGTACAACCCTAACCCTTTAGTTCAGAGTTATCTAAGGCAATACGAGTCACCTGATCTAACAACCAATCAGTGACAAGTCAGGAGGGAAAGCTGCTATTATAGGCGTCTCACCTGTGACAGTGGCTTGGACGTTGTGTTTCTCCATGAGCAGATAGCGAGGGCTCTCAGGGAACCATGGCAACAGCATCAGCTGGACGGTAATAGGTACCACCAGTAAGGACAGGAGGAGAGGCCAGTGTTCTTCCTGCAGGAAAGGTCAAAGGTCAAAACAGCACAGGGTCAAAGTAAGGTCGGGGGGTTTCACAAAGGCCGGCCCGTGTTTCACTCTTTTTTTCTCTCCTATTTGGTAGATCCTCACAGAACTGGACGAGCCTAAGGAGCAGATTGACTGAAGTAGTTCTAAAAAAACAGCCTGTCGTATAGACTGTCGGCCAGCCAGCCAACCACAAGGACCAAAAAGCATCCATCCATCCATCCATTAGTCTGTCCATCGATCAATCCATCCATCCACCCCACCCAGGCACCCCACCCGTCCTCCAGCCACACCTACCCTTCCCAGCACTTCATGCAGGCCCAGGACCTGAGCGATGAACACCCCGATGCAGATGAAGATGCTGGGCACCAGGCCCAGGAAGCCCCTCAGGCTCTTGGGAGCGATCTCCCCCAGGTACATGGGCACCACACTCAGAGAGATGCCTGCAGCGGGGTTCAGGACGCCGCAGAGGAGGAGCACAGGACACACAGAGGAACATGTGGGAGTCAGGTGGCTGAGCGGTTAGGGAGTCGGGCTAGTAATCTGAAGGTTGCCGGTTCGATTCCCGGCTCTGCCAAATGACGTTGTGTCCTTGGGCAAGGCACTTCACCCTACTTGCCTCGGGGAGAATGTCCCTGTACTTACTGTAAGTCGCTCTGGATAAGAGCGTCTGCTAAATGACTAAATGTAAATGTAACATGTCAGACATGGGCTGGAGGGAGGAGAGAACCGTTCGGTTGATCTATGTTCTCTTTTGCCTGGTTTCTAGGGCATTGCAAACACGTTATCGTATCAAATGAGCCTGGCGGATTAAGGATAGAACTAGGGAAAGGGTTAGGACTAAGAGCTAGGGTTAGGGTTAGGATGGTCTGTGGCGTACCTGAGTGTATCCCTGTGATTAGGCGTCCGATGATGATCATCTCTGGAGACCCGCAGATCTTACTGAAGCCCATCAGAGCTGAAGCTAGGAACACCAGCATCGTGGACCGCACCAGAGTCCCTTTCCTGTGGACACACACGCACACACACACACACCACTGTGTCAAAGTTCACATACTATACTCACTGTAGACTTAATGTACACACACACACATAAACACACACACACACCACTGTGTCAAAGTTCACATACTATACTCACTGTAGACTTAATGTACACACACACACATAAACACACACACACCACTGTGTCAGAGCTCACATATTATACTCACTGTACACTTAATGTCCACACACACACATAAACACACACACACCACTGTGTCAAAGTTCACATACTATACTCACTGTAGACTTAATGTACACACACACACATAAACACACACACACCACTGTGTCAAAGTTCACATACTATACTCACTGTAGACTTAATGTACACACACACACATAAACACACACACACCACTGTGTCAAAGTTCACATACTATACTCACTGTAGACTTAATGTACACACACACACATAAACACACACACACCACTGTGTCAAAGTTCACATACTATACTCACTGTAGACTTAATGTACACACACACACACACACCACTGTGTCAGAGCTCACATACTATACTCACTGTACACTTAATGTCCACACACACACACACACACACACACACACACACACACACACACACTCTCTCGGTCTCCCGCACGGCGTACCTCCCGTATTTGGTGACGAGCATGCCCACCATCACGGAGCCCAGCATCCCCCCGATGGCAAACACAGACACGGTGAGAGAGTACATGAGGGTGAGGGTCTCCTCGTCCAGGGCCGTCCCGTTGCGAGAGATCCTGGTCTCGTTGTAGAAGGCCTTGATGTACTGAGACACAGGGAGAGGCAGACAGGGTCCGCTACCGTCAGTGACCGCTCCAGGGCGGAGGGTTTTGACCAGAACGTCGGCCTAATGTCGGCGTGGGTTAAGAAATCGCGCGAGAAGGTTTCTTATCTTTTGAATGCTTGATTATGATGAGTATGAGCATGGGGTCATGTTAGGACAACCTATGAACCCCCAAAGACCCCATTGTGTACAAACAGAAATAGTGCCACTTAACTAACTTAACCAATTACAGCTGAAATTTGTGACGGGGCAGCTGATTCACAGCTACAGTGTACACGACAGTCCTGGCAACTAGGTTGTGAGGGATTTCTCATAGTGCCGTGCTAAGGTGAAAAAGTAAGGGAAAGACATTTGTCGTGAGGTGGTTATATTTCACATGGGGTTCTTACCCTGAGGAGGTCAATTTAAGGCACGACTTCAGAGGACCCTCTATTGTAGTCTATAGGTGGACGAAAAAGGATGCTTTTGCAATAGCGTTCAACCCTAACCCCCTGTACTGAGTCATAAACGTACCAAGTAACCTATGAGTTGAGAAAACATAAATGGTGTGTATGAGAATTTGCACACAAAAAAAAAAAAAACGAACAAAAAAAAAACTGCGTTCGAGAAATTGCATGTGACTCTCTTGCCCTCTCTCTCACCCGCTTTTCTCCCTCTCTCCCGCCGTTCCTCGCCCACTCCTCCTCCCTCTGGTATGTTCAAGTCACGGGCCAACAATTGGATTCTAAGGCCTGCTGCTCTGGCAACACACGCCACTTCCCTGGTAATGCATTTACTGGCAGGACAACACTAATGTGTTGCTAACATGTCATCAATTATCTTTCACTGTTCTCACACGGCTGTAGACTGTGCTTCCTGGGGCTGCGCTCTCGTGACTCCCTTGGGCAGGTTGAAAGGTCACCGGTAATGACTGGTCGATCCGGCCGTGCGTCTAAAGTAGGGGAAACACAGCTCAACCGATACGTGGTTGCCATAGCCACTAATCCTCACTTCTTCTGGGACTAAACTTAACTTTTCCCTTCATTATGAGTCTAACCTTATTAAGATCAAATAGCTGATGTCTGACTCTGAATTTAATTACATTTTTAAATCCTGTCTGACTAGCTGTGACTACTGATCAGACAGAGATGGCCGACTTGCTTGTGTGTTTCTGATTGTTTTTCGACATCCTGAATGACTGGCTATGTCCAAAACCTCAAACAAGCTACTGTAGCATGCGCCATGGCAACTGTAACCATTTGACATGCTTTTCAGAAGAGATTCAGTACAAAACAAGACAAGGATCAAACTTTATTGCGTGGGGCAGTTCTTCACCTGGTCACTGTAAATGAGTCCTTGAGCACACGCTATTAACCAAATCTCTAGCGGTCCCAGAAGAGTACTACTGTATGATAGCAGACATCTAAGCATTGGCACCAGTCCTGCTCAAGAGCATTGCTACGGTCTCACGTGAGACTAACCATGTCCAAAGTCACCTGGTTCACGCACCACGTCATGGCAAATCCACCACATAGCTGACAAGATCCATGATGTGTTCTCCAAGACAGCTAGACCTACCGTGTGTCACGGCAATGTAGGTGAGGGGGGAGGTGTGTGTGTGTGTGTGTGTGTGTGGGGGGGGGGGGTCATATAACGCAGTCTATGAAGGAACAACGTAGTCTAGAAATCATGTTTGTGACTCCACAGTAAGACTCATCCTCCCGACAGAAATGTTTGGACATTCTTCGGACATATTCCTGCATGGCTTCTCACGTGGAAGGTTGGCTGTGTTCCCAACCCTAACTAGTTAAGTGTGAGATGTGTGCGTGTGAGCATCGAATCGGCTGGTGGCTCCTACCTCCGCTGGGGAGTTGACTACTGCCAGGTTGTAGCCGTAGAGCATGGAGCCGCCGAACGAGGACAGGAAGGCCACCGCCAGCAGCGACTTGGTGAGATGCTGGGGAGGGTAGAAGAGGAGCAGGTTAGAGGAGGTTCAAATGGAGGACAGTTTGGCCGTGAACGAGAGGCTGGGGGAAGATTTGGGAGAATCGTTTTCAGTCGGTGGATACCTTTTTGGCCTCGTTTTTTACCCTGACAGATACTGATTTGGCATGTCAAGCAAGTCTAGTAAAAGATAACTCCTTCACATAATAGAACATATGAATTATGAATAAATGTTTACTTTTACTGGCTGTAACACAAAAACAACAATAGTTAGGCGTCACCCGTAAGGATCAGTTATGACCTTGGCATTGTAAGCGGATTTCTGCTTTATGTAGGAACTTGACCTAAATCGCTGTTACTGTGGCTGGTAAACTGTGCATGGCTAAAACACTATAAAGTAGTCATTGTAAAATACAGACAAAAAACAAAAAGTTGGAAAAATACCTTCTAAATAAATAAAAAACGGCTTCCCACCAACTGTATATTGTAATGTACGAACATTGTATGTACATTTGTGACTTGAAAGAGTCAACCCTTGACCTGCCATACCTCTGCACCACTCCCCTGCCATATTACCACGTTTTGGGGGATTAGTGATTCATTTCCCATGTAGGGTGTTCAAGACGACAGAAGCAGGTATCAGATAGTTGGAGAGAGCCATGTTCTTCACTTGACTGGCCCCAGTCCACAGCAGCACATGACTGGAGCAGAACATGATTGAATAGTTTCTGGAAGTGGTCCAGATCTGCTGGTTACCATCGGTTACCATTCCTGGGGGAAATCGGTCAAACCCAGAGGGTGCTCAGCTACTGCCTGGGTCTGCCAAACACACATTTCCTTCACTGAACTATTTCCTCAAATTCAAGTGTGTGCAACAGGTGCACAGGGCTCTCAAGTGTCACGCATTGAGCGTGACAGTCACTCATTTCGGTCTTTTGTCACGCACTCCCGCCACACGTTGTATTTCTCACGCGGAAAAACTACTTATGTTTAATATGCCGCACCGCGGCACCGCCCAACCAAAATGTCTCTGGCCGCGCCGCTCTCACTATGGAACCGGCAGGAATCAAGCGCGTCTCCCCTGGAGACTCCCCTGCCACTTATCAGCCAATCAAAAAGAAAAGAAAGGAGCTACACAATAGCCAATCAGAAAATAGCACTATTGTATCTGGGTAAGATTTAATGCAATAACCAATGAAAAAAAAGCATATCCTGGAATTGTTCACGTGATTCTGCTACAACGTCTTCAGAAAGTGTCGTTCATCCACAGAGCAAACCACTGGAGCTCAAGCATCACTTTGAGCACAGAGTAAGTCATGATCTCCTGTTTTAATGTTACAACTAATTCACAACTTTTTTGACACAAACAACAAACTGTAACTGATATCCAGGATCCAGTTTCTACTGTGTGTGTTTACCTTCTGGGGATGGCTGTTAACATATAGCATATATCTACAAAATGACATTTTTGTAGATATATGCTAAGCATATATCTACAAAATGAGTACATTTTACAAGCTCAAACACAGACTCTCTCTCTCTCTCTTACACCCCGCCCCCCCCCCCCCCCCCCACACACACACACAGAGAAATTGAATAGATACTTTGTATTTGGTTGAATTGTCAGTGCCATGTGTCAAATATTTTCTTCTGCAAGTCAGAGCAATTATTAATAACAACAACAAAAACACTAATAATAATATTATTAATGAAACACCCCCATTCCCTCGACCCAGACAACCCGCACCCCTCCCCCCCCCCCTTGACCCCCTGACCGGAGAGATGTCACTCTTGCCTGTCTTCAAAACTCGAGAGCCCTGCGGTGCATCTGGAAAGACCAGTAACAACTCGCTCATTTGACTTGATGACCAGCGTCCGTTTTATGGTAGCGATGAAAAAAAAGAAAGAGGTATCACCTACAGGACCAGGTCGGCAAGGTTACAACCCTAACAATGTGAGGAATAAACACACAGGAATTCCGAATTCTGGGAATTCCACAGTGTTTTAAACTATGGCAACGTACAGGCTGAATTTCAGCACTTAGCTTAACTAAAGTGCAGCTAAACTGGCACTCTGTTGTGGCACTGGGCTTACAGTAGCTAGGCTTCTACAGCCACAAGTAAGATTCCTACACAGTCAACAAGCAGACCACAGAGGACAAAAATCCTGGAAGAAGAAAAATATATATATTTAAAAAAACTAACCCTACAGTGCTTTGTCCCTGCGGATAGTTTTGGACCATCTTTGTAGGACATTGAGTAATGAAACTGGCTAAATAAATCATTCGAAAGTTTCAAGCTTAAACATGTTTGACACGCAACAACAAATCGATCCATGGCCAAACAACCCTTTTCTTATTCTAAAGAAGCATAGACTACCCCGAAGGCATACTACATTTAAGGCCTGCCATGTCCACACTTGGGGGCATTGTAAATTGGACTCGTTTTGAACGAGGTCCGCAGACAATGAGAGTACAGTCCCAGCCATGGAGGAAAACTAACTTAGTTTAGAAATGCTCGGCAAGAGACAGCAACATGGAAGAATAGCTTTCTAGAGGACAATGCAGCCCCTGTAACATCAGAAAAGAGGTCCGTTTAGTTCACCAACCACCCTTACTTCTGTTGACGTTTGGCCAGCTATTGATCTTAGTCATGAAACATGAAGAGACATTTTAATGAGCCATTTCACTTTTCCGTTCTGATATATGGAGAGTTACCCTTTAGCCGTGTTAAGCTGCAGTGTTAGCTAGGGTGTGTGATGCATTCCTTTCAGAATTGAAGGCACTGGCTGAGCTATTAATGCAGGACACTTGGTTGTATTGGAGCACATCCACACTGCCCTCACCAGAATAGAACCAACATATGTTGGCTCCTGTAGGCCTGTCCTACAACTGGATTGTTAGGCAACTAGAACCATCTGGAATGTGTGGACTTCTGCATCTGCAGAAACCAACCATTGAGACAATTGTTTTTATTTATGTTCTCAACTATAACATGACGGCTAACATGACGATTCAAAGCTCATGCTTCACCGTATCATAGTAGGTAACAGTTACTCTATGAGCATACCTCTAGTATACCACTTTTTAGGTATCATATAAAGTGGTCTTGTTACTTAACACTCTTACATGATATTTATATGGTACATCATTTAGCTTGTGTACCAGAAAAAAACAAAGTAATCCACTGCATAGAATCAGGTGATGCTGCTGACCGCCACGGTCAAGATGTGATCTGACAAGGGTAAAGATCTGAATGATAAGTAGGCCAACTTTCATGCCACTGAAGATTCCGTTATCATTCCCAAGGTTTAGTAACTAAATAAATCATGATTGAATTAAAAAATGTAAACTTACCCCACTAAATTTCCCATCGGATGCTAACAATACTTCCTCCGCCATCTAATTCCTGAACATATGCTCCCCGTTAATGCCGTGCGGTTTCGAGAGAGAGAGAGGAATTACAATCTACAATCGTCCTAATACCACCGGCATCTCTCACTACATTCACTTTGAGGAGAAAGTAGGCGTGTCAGGATGATGGGCGTAATTGATAAATCTGAAACTTTCAGCTACCAATCCCCTGGGCCCAAAGTGTGACGGACCCTCCCAGTTGCAAGGTAGTCTCACTCCTCCCTCCCCTTCGGAGTTGAGGGCCCGCAGCAATCACATGACAGCGGTCAGCGTGATTCGGTGAGCCCCGCTCAGCCAGCCAGCCTTGTGTATTAAATCAACCTTGCTTCTGAAACGGTGTCGGGGCCTATTTAGCGGACACATTATCTAGTAGAATAGCTGTTTTGGCGTAAACTTCAAAGAGCAACCCAATTAAACTAGAAATGAAAAAATGTGAGCTGAAAAGTCGGACGCAATATATGATTCCAAATAAGATATTAGACTATGCCATTGCTGTGAGACATAGCAATATTGTTACATTCCCTTTCAAAAATGCATTCTCTATGAAACAGACAGTCATAGTGACACAGCATATCCTCACATAGCGCACCTGATATAATACATTCCTGTAATTAAGGGATACGTTCTAAAATACCTCACACCTCTACCCCAGTACCATCACGACCATGTCGCACTTAACAGTGAAAGCGACTGCAAGGATGCCAATAGGCTATAGGTCCATTTCAGCAGGCTTGTATGTGAGTGTATATAATAACTTATTTTGCTTTAATTACCAATCTGCTCAACATTGCTGTGAATTGCACACCCCTTTGATTTGTTTCCATCTAAGTCGTTATCAAAACATTAATTCATTCATATGTTTATTCATCCATTCAGTCAGTCAGTCAGTCACTTGATAACCTGCTTATAAAGGTCAATTTCAATTCTCATATCCACACACTAGACACTTTATTGTGAAAAACCTACGTAAAAAAAGACAACATTTATATGACAAATCTTGGCTGTCTAAGCCTCAGCTCCTCACCAAGCCTGACAGTCTGTCAGTCAGACCCAAATCGTTGACCATGACGTGGATGTCCCTTCCTCCAGCGAGCGTCGTCACGCTTGACCCGGACACACATCGCACGGTCCACATGACTCCAAACACGCAGGCTACGGAAGACACGGCTATTACACGCAATCGTCTCGTGGGTCTTCCCTGTTCTCTGAGAGCCGCCTGTCCGTTTCATGTGACAGGGCCGAGCGTGGGAGGACGTGGTCTCACCCAGTCACAGAGATTTGACAGGGTGTGCACTTGACAGGCTCTTACAGAAGCAGGTTCTTCAAAGTTGTGTATCGTGTTTGGGTTTCATTGAGTTCATGGTATACGGCACATACATGCACACACGAAAGCATACAGTCTTTTAGTTAACCACACACAGACACACTGACTTTCAGCTACTGTCAGGAAACCAAATGACACTGATAACACTGTGATGTTGGAGGTCCTGTGACTGGCTTCATAAAGTTTCTCACAGCTTTGGTATTTTACCTGGGAGCAGTTGGACCAACCACAGAAGGAGGGATAGAGAGAGGGGTGAGAGAGAATGAGAGGCAGAGATAGAGAGATGGGTACTGCAGAGGCCCTGGTCATGGGGTAGACCCCGCTGCCCCACCAGGCTTGGTCCATGGCCAACTGACGTTCACGAGGAGGATGCTGGAGGTTGAGGAGATGCTCAACCTCCAACATCTGAGAGAGAGAGAGAGAGAGAGAGAGAAAGAGAGAGACAGAGACAGAGACAGAGACAGAGAGAGAGAAAGAGAGAGAGACAGAGAGAGAGACAGAGAAAGAGAGAGAGAAAGAGAGAGATTCAAAGGGGAGCCAACATCAGCGTACTCTCAATCATGTCCCCCCCTGCTGTCCTCCCCTTTACTGTACTCTCCCGTACAGTATCCCTGCCCGGCCTGGCCAATGAGGCTCGACCGCCCCTCCCCACGTGCACGTTTCCCAGCGTAGCGCTGCCAGCCAGGGGCCTCCTCGACGAGGCAGGGCCCCGGGTCAAATGGGTTGTGTCATATGACTCCCATCATCGCACACACTGTCTGTGGCGGCATGCTGCTTTTTGGTGAAAAATCAATTACCTCCCCCTCAACACAGGCCGCTATTCATGAGAGGGGTGCAGGCAGGGGGTGGGGGGGGGGGGTGAGGGAGTGGGGGGTGGGGGGGAGAGATGGGGAGGGTGTGTGTGTGTGGGGGGGGGAGGAGTTGTAGATGGGGAGGGGTGGGTGAAGGGGTGGGTGAATGAGGGAGTCTTTTTTCTCAATGCACAAACACAAACACTATCAAAGCCCCACACCGGCACAATGACACAAGTGACGCCGTGACACAATGGATGTCTGGGGGAGAAGTTGGCTGCTTGCGGAGCCAGATACACATGGTGACCTATCACAGAGCCAGATACACATGGTGACCTATCACAGAGCCAGATACACATGGTGACCTATCACAGAGCCAGATACACATGGTGACCTATCACAGAGCCAGATACACATGGTGACCTATCACAGAGCCAGATACACATGGTGACCTATCACAGAGCCAGATACACATGGTGACCTATCACAGAGCCAGATACACATGGTGACCTATCACAGAGCCAGATACACATGGTGACCTATCATAGAGCCAGATACACATGGTGTGACCTATCACAGAGCCAGATACACATGGTGACCTATCACAGAGCCAGATACACATGGTGACCTATCATAGAGCCAGATACACATGGTGTGACCTATCACAGAGCCAGATACACATGGTGTGACCTATCACAGAGCCAGATACACATGGTTAACCTATCACAGAGCCAGATACACATGGTGTGACCTATCACAGAGCCAGATACAGATATTTTATAGATGACAGATCAGAACAGTCCGGAAACTATGAGTGAGTCAGGTGTTTTTCTGTCATTGACAACCCCAGTCACCCCACTCTCTGAACTGCTCATTTTTATTTGGAGGCGTTTGTTTAATACTTACACACCTAGAACCTAAACGTCTAGTCCACCATTCCTGTGGAGACGGACAGAACTTTCGTCCACAATAGTCACATGTTGCAGGGGCTACAATGAGCATGCAGAGGAATGCACCCTTTAGGAAGGAACACACGCTGTCAGCTACCGCAGATTAACCTCTTCACGGAACGTTTCCAAGAATGTCTGAGCCCTTTTTTCTCGAAAAAACATTCCGAGAAGTCATAGGTGGGTACCCTGTACCCCGGTCTCCTGGTGTAGCACATCAGAGATGTGACTTAATTGGATTAGCGTTCGTAATCGTGGTGGTTGATAATTATCGGTGGTCAGAAGTCCAAAGTACTTTTGTTCTCCCGTGTCCCTGTGTGAAGCTTTTGCCATCATCACAGATTCAACAGAGTGTATTAGACACCCAGCTGGCAAAGAGCTCACGATAATAAATCACTTGATCAACCGTGACAGTTTTGGTTCATATTTAGGATTGGACGAGCATTTCCAAAAGAAAACTTCCGAAGAATGACATCACTTAATTAAAAATGTGATGATGCCACGTTAAATGACTGTTGAAAATGTTCAAACTTCAACTTCACGGTTTTGAGTTAAAACCGAGATGACATGTGACATTCTACTCCAGTCTGGACCAGTAAGTAGCCTAGGTCCGTGACAGGACTTGTATGTGTAGCAGTTTGCTACATGCTGTATTCTGATAAAATCACACTAACAGCGTAGCGAGACATAGAGAATGGACCAGTGAGCCACAGGGCTCACCTCATGTCCAGTAATGAACATCAGGTCACCACTTAGCTCACTTGCAGCTCACTGGAGTCCAGTAGATAAACTGTGCCCACAGGCCAGCTGCTAAGAGACAGGCAAAGAACCCAGTGTATTTATAGACATGCTAATGTCACACTTCAAGATGGAGTCCGGTCTTTTTTTCCCCCCCTCCCTAACACAACTGGGACCTGCTTGTATCTGTTTCTCGTTGACGGAGTTCCATCAACGCTTCTTATCCTTAGCTTAGCCTCGCTTCACCTTTGAAAGGGATCCCCGGTGAGAGACCCCTTGAGGGACAGACAGCAGGTGTGTGTGTGGGATCGGTTGGTGGGGATTTCAACGCACAAATGCCTTGATGCCTTAGAAGAATTGATTGAGTGTGCGTCTGTGTTTGTGTGTGTGTGTTTGTCTGTGTTTGTGTGTCTGTGTTTGTCTGTGTTTGTGTGTGTGTGTTTGTCTGTGTTTGTGTGTGTGTGTTTGTCTGTGTTTGTGTGTGTGTGTCTTGCCCACACCCCTCAGTGTATGTCTTACAGGTTTTTTTTTAACAGATTTTTGAGCTGCTGTTGTTGCCGAAGTAGATGCTTTATACTACTGTTAAGGTTTTGAACATGCTGTGTACATGTATGTAAAGCACAAATGTAAGCATTTTAGAAACATGTTAATTGACTATATTCTGTGGAAAAATATAATTGTGTGAATGGTATGGTCCACGAGAGACTGATGTTGTGCTAATTGTGTTTAGAGAAATGTGAGTACAGATTGGACAAAAGGATGTCAGCGAAAAAAAGTCTCCCTTTTTTTTTGTCAGAATCCCCAGCACATCCCAATGATGAATCATCTGCTTCTAAAAAGACTATATTGGTCCCTTTAATCAGACCCTCCCTATTCTACTCACCCTCTCCCCTCCCTCCCTCCTTCCTCACCCTCTACCATCCCTACTTCCTCTTCTCACCCTCGCCCATCCCTCCCTCCCTCCTCTCCTCACTCTCTACCCTCCTCTACTTCCTCTCCTTATTCTCTTCCTTTCTTCCTCTCCTCTCCTCACCCTCCTCTTCTCACCCTCTCCCCTCCCTCCTTTCCTCACTCCCTACCTCTCCCCCCTCATCTCTCTCCCTCCTCTCCTCCTCCTCTCCCCCCTCATCTCCCTCCTCTCCTCATCCTCTCCCCCCTCATCTCCCTCCTCTCCTCATCCTCTCCCCCCTCATCTCCCTCCCTCCTCTCCTCCTCCTCTCCCCCCTCATCTCCCTCCCTCCTCTCCTCCTCCTCTCCCCCCTCATCTCCCTCCTCTCCTTCTCCTCTCCCCCCTCATCTCCCTCCTCTCCTCATCTCCCTCCCTCCTCTCCTCCTCCTCTCCCCCCTCCTCTCCTCATCCTCTCCCCCCTCATCTCCCTCCCTCCTCTCCTCACCCTCTCCCCCCTCATCTCCCTCCCTCCCTCCTCTCCTCACCCTCTCCCCCCTCATCTCCCTCCCTCCTCTCCTCATCCTCTCCCCTCTCTCCTGTGCAGTATTTAAATTCCTCATTTGCTCTTTCCTAGGCAGGAGCCCACTGTCCCCCATTGTTTGAGCTGAACAAACTGGGGGCACTGATCGTGTTAAGTGCGGCTGTGATGGATGGGCGCTGATGAAATCTAATATCTGCACCCCATGCAATCGTTTAAGAGAAACATGATTAGAGACAAAAGCTCCAAAACTGACTGATAAGAACAGGAAATTCTGTGAGGATTACGTCTGTGTGCGTGCGCGCGTGCGCGTGTGTGTGTGTGTAATTACATGTGTGTGTTTGTGTGTGAAGTTTTTTCTCACTTTTCTTTCGAGGCTGGTAATTTAGCTTGGAGTTTGTGGCTTTGGAAGAGACTTCCCAACAGGGAATGCTGATATTGAGTGCTGAGTGATGGCAGTGCAGTGAGAAATGATCTGTCTGGTGGATAGGGTTGACAGGGGAATTGAGAGGAACGTGTGCGTCTGAATTGATGTGTGTGTGCCTGTCTTCATCTACGTGTGTGTGCGTGTGATGGGTGTGTATGTTTGTGTGCGCGTGACGTGCGCACGGGGTGTGTGTGTGTGTATGTAGTTCACATTGTGTGCGTGTGCATGTGTGTGATCATCGCATGTGTGTGCATGTGTTCAAGGTCCTCTCTAAGGGACAATTCACTCTTTTATTAACCCAGTCGGAGTGACACCAAATACCCAATCAAATTTGGCCACACCAGATGACACTCTCTGAGCCAATTAAGTGTGTCTATGCCCTCACAGTGAGGTCAGCAGTGATGCACATCAAGGTAATTGAGAGGGGATGCAAGTTTGTCTCTGTGTCTGTTGTAAGTGTTCAGTCAGCTGTCAGCTGGCTGAGCGGTTAGGGAATCGGGCTAGTAATCAGAAGGTTGCCGGTTCGATTCCTGGCCGTATGAAATGACGTTGTGTCCTTGGGCAAGGCACTTCACCCCACTTGCCTCGGGGGAGAACGTCCCTGTACTTACTGTAAGTCACTCTGGATAAGAGCGTCTGCTAAATGACTAAATGTAAAGTCATGTCAATGTTTGGCATGTGACACTTTCATAAAGAACCGTCTGGTCACGATGACCACTTGAGTTGTTTTGTAAGAGATTGACTGTGGGAGTGAGTGAGAAGGCAGTAAGGGCTAGCTTTTGAGAGGGCTTTGAAAAGGAGGAGATTTTACTGACCCCTTGTGGGACGCGGGAGGTACTTTGCAGTGACGGCAACCGTGTGGACGCATCCGAAGACACAGAGACACGCACGAGCACGCCCACACACCCACAAACACTCTATCTGTCTCCGTCTTGCTTGATTCTCCCTCACTCTTTCCCAAATATACTCCACACACACACACACACACACACACATGCCCTAACACCAAAAAGTTAAAACATCCGACAGCTCCACTGTCTTGTGCATTTTCGTGTCTTGTCCTTCTTCTAACTTCCCTCTCTGAGTCCACACACACACACACACTCCAACGCTAAATTAACACTTGATTATAGAACACTGCGTATAACCTCCCCCCCTCTCCCTCCACCCCCCCACACCCCCCCCCCCTCCTCAGATCCCATTGGCTGCGGTTGGCCGCCGGCCCGGCCCACCTGCTCCACAGCGCTCCCCTTAATGTGACTGGCCGAGGATGATGGATCACCCGCTGTCACTTCCCCCTTCTCCTCCAATCAACAACCGGCCCGGCGGAAATTGATTGTTCTAATTTGCTCTCATTATTATTATGATATTAAGCACAATATACAGACACGGCTCACTGTCAGATCTGGACGCCGTCGCCATTACTTACGGAGGCTGGAGAGTACGGCTCGACGGGGGGGGGGGGCTTTTTTCGCTCGCTCGGAGACGAGGAAGGAGAGGGGCACGTGCGGAATGGAAGCAAACGGCTTTTCCCCCCCCCCCCCCCCCCGTAATAAGATTTGTGATGAGCCTCCTCGCTGTGGTGATGTAGCATCTCATTATCTTCAAGACGGCGCCTCTCGGAAGGGAGGAAGGAGGATGTGATGAAGTTCCCCTGGTGTCAGATACAAGGTGCTCACACTCACTCCGGCTCTCTGTCTCGGAGGATGCGGGTTGCAGACACCCCCATGGCAGTGATTGGGAATTTAAAACGAGAGGCTTGTATTTATTTCCGCAAAGAACAGACAAGAAATTTGTTTTTTTTTGCAGAAGAGACGGCTCCTAATCTAGATTTACAGTCTTTCGAGATTTCAAAGATGGAATGATTTCTACCTTGTTTTCCCAGTGGAGTTCAGTTCAACTGTGAGAGTGCTATCAATCGCAGGTTAAATGCAAACATAAATAAGGGACTTTTGGATTTTTTGAAGACATCTCAGTTCATTCCGAATTCATTCACCTTGTTACCCTCCCCCCAGCCAAATCCAGCACACACACACACACACACACACACACACACACACACACACACACACACACACACACACACACACACACACACACACACCCCTCCCAGTGCTGTAATCACCAGCCTGGTTGGTGTTGCTATAAATGGGACCACGGCTCCAAAAGGCCGAGGCGCAAAAAACAGGAAATTCTGCTGATACAGAGCTAACCAGCCCCTCCAGCTGTATAGGCCTATTGCTATGGTCTGTGTATCCCCACTCAAGCTATTACCAGTCAGAGTATATTGGCTAGCGGTTACATTAACAGGGGGTGTCTAACAAACCGCTTATGCTCCTATAATTGGATTACAAGAGCGCCGCTTTCCCATTGGTGAGATTAGGAGGCGCTGGGCATCGAGCCGACTCCCCCGGCCCGAGTCGGACGTTTTGATTCGTCGCCCTCCCTAACGACCCGCGGATGCCAGATGTTTGATTGGTGGAGTGCAGGATTGGTGTGGCTGACCATTGGTCCGTGATAATGTCATATCCGACCCTGCCAAATACACTGTCTGGGTTTTAAAGCCTCTTATCTGGTATGGAAGTGATTAATGATGGTGTATGTTCATCTAATGGCCCTAAAGAAGAAACTAAATTAAGAAGGGGACACGTTCAAGCTTGTCATCGTGTGGAGGTGTTTGTGTTAATAAAGTTTGATTAACATCTCCTTGCTTAAAATGACCAGCTCAATAACTTTGCAGTTTTGTATGTTTTTATTGGCTTGGTTTCCTTTGTTGTCCATCGCCATAGTATCTACTTCCTGTTTGCTGCCGTGGGCTCTTGGTACCGGACTGTACGCTCCCCCGACGATCCCCACGGAGCCGCAACCAATCGAGCCAGCTGCCTCACAGCGGCATGCAGCTTTCGCACGTCAGAAGTGTGTGAAGAAAGTGTGCGAGCTACCTACCGACCCTCCCCGCAGTGACCCCCGACCCCTGACCCCCACAGAGCGTCCCGGCCGAGCGTTTGTTTGCCTTCAGCGGGCCTCGCCCGGAGCCCCGGTGTGTGCGGACCCCAGGACCAGGCTGGAGAAAAGCTGCCAGATGCTGGACCCCCAGACAGGAGCACCCTCTCCATCATGGAGGCGACACCTTCCCTGTGCTTTGCATAAGGAAAGCACCCCCCCCCCCCCCCCCCCCACTACCACACACACACACAGACACAGGCAAGCACAGACACACATGCACCATCACACACACAGACCCACACACACACACACAGTCACACACACACAACAAGCACAGACACACATGCACCATCACACACACAGACAGACACACACACACAGACACACACACGCAGACACACACACACAACAAGCACACACACAACAAGCACCAACACACACACACACACTCTTCCCGTCCATCTTAATGTACTTTGGCCTGTCCCTGCAGGTGACCTGACCCTCACTGTCCCCAGCTACTCGGAGGAGAAGGACACAATCCAGCCAGATGGCAGTGGAAACACAGTGAATAGCACCAGGAACAACAGGATGTGTTAATGTGTAACACCGGTGCAGCCTTTAACCATTGTCCTCCAGCCACACAATGGAGGATCAGTGGGAGTTAGCTAGCCAGGCTAGCTGTTAGCGGTGTGGGTGTGTTAGCTAGCTGTTAGCGGGTGTGGGTGTGGAGAAATGGAGTCGGTGTGTATTCTTGGAGGAGTTCATAAAAACGGCTCTAAAACCCACTTGATTCATCACTGTCTCATTTGGGGCGGGGGGAACGCGTGGACGGAGCGTTGTCGGGTGAGGGGCCGCGGGCCGCGGTGGTGCGTGGTACCGCTGGGTTTGGGACTGAGCTGGGAGGAGGAGGGGTGGGGTGTCGGAACCCAGGCTTGTTGACCACTGCTTTTGTAATGAGTATTTTTTTAGTATATATTGAAATTATACAGAGTATTTTATTTTAATTTTTTACCAAAACAAAACTGCCTCAATAAACTGAACAGGGGTCTAAAGTGAATGGACACATTTCCAGTCGGTGACACCGAGCTAAAAGCAGAAGCGAGCCACATCCAAGCCGAATGCTGATTTAACGCCAAGCGTTTCGCTCCGCGGCCTGGCTTTCCTCTCTGGATGTATAGAAAACAAAGACATCAAAGGCATTAAAGTCTGTTAATGCCACCTCAACACACACACACACACCGCCGCAACAGCCAACCACAATGCCGCAAAGTGAGCATCCCTAGCCCCACCTTCGTTGCTAGTCAGGCTAGCTATCACTTTCCTAAAGATGAGGGCAATTTTCTATGCAAATGAGGCCGCCGTCATTGTCCCCGCCTCGTTAATCGGAGCCTGGCTCCTTTGACAAACCCCTCAGTGATGGATCGCCGTCTGACAGCTCCAATGTGTGCACGTCCTCTCACAGATTGACATCATCATTAAGGAGCCAAACCAAAGCCTGGATGGCTGCAGATTTATTCCCCTCCCTGTAAAACACACGCGCGCGCGCGCCCCTGCACGCACACACACGTCAAAATAGCACCAAAGGGTGCTGCTTATACACGCTCACACACACACACACCCTTTTTTTATTTTTTACCTCAGACACTCATACATTCTCTCCCTGATGTACACACACACACACACACGGAGACACACTTTCCTCCTTTTAACAGCTGAGCTTTCTATTCTGCAGCCACAGAGGCAGGCATGGCAGGCGGGCTCTCACTCATTGGCTGCCCGCATCCGTCACGCTGAAGTTAATTGGTGTAGGCTTTAAGCAAATTTCCAGCAGCAGCGTCAGTCGCCACGCGGGCGCTGACGGGTGAGGCGCTGTCAGATGGTGCTCATCGATCCACCCAGAGGAAGCAGACGATTCCCAGAATGCTCAGCGTTTCAGAGTCACCCTCACGGGGACTCTGGGGTGCTGGCCGTCCATCCTGCTGGCCGTCTGTACCCCCCCCCCCCCCCCCCCACCACCACCACCACCACCACCCGCCGCGCCTCACCCCCGCTCCCAAACACAGCCACCACCTCTCTCATGCCGACGCCCTCTGACAGGATTGGTCGGTTAGGGCTTTCGGACCCGACGGAGAAAATGTCGTTTTTTTTTTCTTTTTTCCTCAGTGGAGTTTTATTCATATTCCTTTATGTGTGTATCAGACCAGAGGCTGGCGTTTTAGTGTCTTCAATCGGCTAAGTCCATTCCAAAGTTCATTTGAAAATGGAAAAATCGTTAGCTAACGCTATTGCTTTAGCCCCGAGCCGGAGGAGAGGAGGAGGCAGTCGAGACGTCGGAGTGCTGGCAGGGCAGAAAGAGAGAGAACGAGGAGGAGACAGGAACACGGAGAGCGAAGGCAGCTGCGGATGAGCAAAATAAAGCATTCAATATTTATGACGGAAATTAAAACTAGATAAAGATGTCACATATTAAACCTCTCCTTCCCTCCTTCTTGCGGCCCCCCCCCCCACCGCCCGCCTACCCCACCCGCCCCCCCCCCCCCCTCCACCCCTCGCAGCTCCTATAGTCACAACTCTTCCCTCTCTCAATGCAAGCTAAAGCAAGAGCATTATTCCTTCCCAGCCCAATGTCTTCATAGACAGTAATGAATGCAATGCAGTGACCCAGAAAATGGAGTTTAGAGAAGGAGAGAGGGGGGAAAAGCAATCTTGCGTTTGTGGCGCAGCATTATCACTTTAGCCCCCCGCACCCACCCCCGACAACCCTCTCTTGTGTGTGTGTGTGTTTAAGTGTCTGTGTGTGTGTGTGTATGAGAGACATGGAGTGTGTGTTTGAGTGTGTATGTGTAAGAGAGAGAGAGAGAGAGAGAGAGAGAGAGAGAGAGAGAGAGAGAGCGAGAGAGAGAGAGAGAGAGAGAGAGAAAGAGAGTGTGTGTTAGCGTGTGGAAGAGAGAGAGAGAGAGTATGTGTGTGTGTGTGTGTGTGTGTGTGTGTGCAGATCAGCAGGCAGACAGAGGTCTCCATCAAGAGAGAATGGGCGCTGGTGACAGGCAGGCCCATTGTGAGGTTAATTAAACACTTCAGCTTTAACACCCCGTCCCTGTCGTTAACCTAAACACTGGCTCATCACTCATCCACACACAGTCCCCACACACACACACACTCACACACACACTCACACACACACCAAATCACTACACATCACACGCTGCCGACACACTTCAGCTGGGCTTGAGAGAAACAGAGAAAGAAAGAGAGAAAGGGAGAGCAGGGGATAGAGAGGGAGGGGGAGGAGGGGTGTGTGTGTGTGTGTGTGGGGGGGGGTATTAGTGGTCCTGCCCCCTACCCTGGCAAAGGTTTGCCAGATTCTTAGCAGGTTCAAAGTAGTTGTCAAACCTCTGTGAAGACTAAGCGTGGCAATAAAACTGCATTCTTCATCTTGTCTGGGTTCCGTGTTATTTTTTTCTCCATTGAGAATACATAAAAGCAACACCGCCCAACATTCTCAGAAAAACATTTTCAATTCTGGCAAGTGTTGACTGCAGACGTGTTGAACTGTCCTACTACCTCCCTCGTCCGCCATGTGGATCATGGGAAACATAGTTGACGAGTTGCACATAATTAGGCGATAGGTACTTGATGAGTTGCTAATCATTCTGGAACACGGCGTGGAAGACTTGCTCCTGTTTATGGGCTCATGATGATGATGGGATGTGCAGATGAAGAGCCGCTAAGAGAGGTCAGCTCTGGTGGAATGTCCCAGGGTGTGCAGTGGAAACCCACACCACTAGATAGCAGTAGGCTACACCATAGAGAGCCCAGGACACCGCCTGAGACACTTAAACCACAAGGACAGGGCACCATGGGACCTCAGGCAGAGGTTAAGGAACCAATGGCTGTGTGTGTGTGTGTGTGTGTGTTAACCGAGTTTTATTGCGGCAGACGGTAGAAGTCCGACAACAGTCTGTTTTCCGAGTTTTGCGTACCTTGTGTGAGCGTGCGTGCGAGTGTGTTTGCGTGCGTGTGTGTGTTTGCGTGCGTGTGTGTTGCGTGCGTGTGTGTGTGTGTGGCGCAGGTTCCCTCAGACACAGAGCCTGTCTGTCTGTAATGCGGTCTCTCCATTACCCATCAGCCCATTTGGCCCTCAGCGCTCAGGCTGTTGCAACAGCTTGAACGTTGCTACGCCGATGCTTCGGGGGAAGCTACAACACCGGAGCCCTGGCAAGGCGCCAAACCTGGAGTGGCGTTCAAACAACTTCTCCTGCTCCCTCCCTCTCTCTCTCCCTCGCTCTCTCGCTCTCTCTCTCTCTCTCTCTCTCTTGTTATCCCTTCTTCTCTTCCTCGTTTGTCTCGTTGACCCCGCGCTACCTCTCCTCTCCTCTTCGGAGAGGCAGGAGGATCGGCCGAGGCCTCCTTCGCGCGGAGCTTTCCCGACGAGCGCCGAGGTTCCTTCCTGGCACCATATGTTTGCCGGCAAGACTAATGAACGTGTCTCTCTGAGCGCGTGGTTCCCATTTTTCCTCCCTTCATTCAACACTCGTTTTTCCCCCGCTCTTTTTCTTCTTCTTTTTTTTTTCTTCCCCGTACCCCGTCTCAGTTTATGCTCGTGTTTTTTTTTCTTCTCCTCTTCTTCCAAGAGCATTTCTCATAAAAGTGATTTATCAGAAACACTTAATACCCCGACCACTGATGTTTCATAGCGAAGGATACAGAAAGAGGGATGATGGGGATGGCGGCTTTTTACGGTTTGAAAACAAAAAAAACGAAGAGTGACGGCCCTCGCATCACTCCGGGGCACGATGTGTTGTTAACTCAAGGAAAAGGGACGCGACAGGGACACGCTCTCTCCCCCCCCCCTCCCCCCCCCCCTCCCTTCCGTCTCTCTGGAACAGAGAAATGGCTTCGGAGGGGAAATGTCAGGAGGGATAGAGGTCATTGCCTTCCAAAGGGATAAACACACATTTCCCAACCGCCTCCCCTACCGTGTTATCATTTACTGGCCTATCGGACACGTCGTTTCCCCCTGCCTCCAAAAACGTATTTGTATTTATAAATATATTTACTTCTTTATTTATTTTCTCGGAGGCCACTGACGCGGGGGGAGAATGATACCACCGGAGAGGAGAAAGAGAGCCTCCGGGAATGCAATTTGTGTTCCTTCTCCGTGGAGGAAGGGGGTTGAGATGCCCCGGGGCGGCCATTTCGTTCCCCGCAGTGACATTTTTAACAGGGCGTCTGCAGGACACTGGGATGCAGCCTGAGCCGGTGCGCCCCGTCATGGCCGACAGGCTGTGTGCACTGCACCATGGACGGGCTAGCTATCTCTTCCAGTCTTTCAGCCGGGCTCAGTATGCAGGACCAGGGTTGGACCCTGAAAGGCTCCGTACACCGTCTGAATCGCCAAGGGTTTAGAGGTTGACGACGACTTTAAGTTGTGTGTGTGTGTGTGTGTGTGTACCTACGTATGGGAGTACACGGATGTGCTTCCAGTTGTGTGTGTGCGTGCATGTGTGTGTGTGTGTGTGTGTGTGTGAGTGTGTAAGACACCACACTGAGTAACGGAGGACCATACCCTTGACTCTCCTACCAGGTCAAGAGTCCTTGTCTCTTTAATAAGGAACACATGATCTGAACCACATGGAGACATGATCAAATCCTTGCCTGAGTTCCCCTTCATTTCATCAAGTACAAAACCACACCAGTTTGGTGTGTGTTCTCTAGTCCTGTCCATATCTATCACGGCAACATTAGGGGCGTATCACCATCAATTTGCCATCATGAAGCACCGCGCTGCATTCCACTCATGTGTGACCATTATACTAATGAGGTTAATGGTTCAGCTGTGCTTACCATAAGATGGATGCCACCCAGAGGAACCAACCTGCCCTGGTGTGTGTGTGTGTGTGTGCGTGTGTGTGTGCGTGTGGTGTGTGTGTGTGCGTGTGTGCGTGGTGTGCACGTATACGTTTCTTGGTTCGTACGATAGGTAGGTGTGTGTGTGCTCGCGTGTATGTTTACTGGTTAGTAGGATAGGCAGGTGTGTGGCTATGTGTGCGTGTGCATGTGTGTTTCTTGTGTGTGTCTATGTGTGTGTGTGCATGTGTGTTTCTTGTTTAGTAGGATAGGTAGGTGTGTGTGTGTGTGTGTGCTCGCGTGTATGTTTACTGGTTAGTAGGATAGGCAGGTGTGTGGCTATGTGTGCGTGTGCATGTGTGTTTCTTGTGTGTGTCTATGTGTGTGTGTGCATGTGTGTTTCTTGTTTAGTAGGATAGGCAGGTGTGTGTCTATAGGTGCATGGGTATGTGTGCATGTATCTTTATTGGTTGCTAGGAGAAGTAGGTGTGTGTGTGTGTATCTTTATTGGTTGCTAGGAGAGGTAGGTGTGTGTGTGTGTACGGGTGTTTGTTTGTCTGTGGATATCAGTGGAGTTTAACACTGTGATGTATATAGATGTGCATGAAAATGAATTCCAGTTTTAGTTATCTGCTGAAAGTAATGGCAATTGTAATTAATGCGGAGTGACATTATAATCTTGATAAAACAATCGGTTATTGGCAATGCCACGCAGTTACAATAGTTATCCCGCTTCCTCCTTGAACTTTACAAACTAATGCAATGAACTAACGACTTTGCGAGCACCCTATTACGAGGGGGCAGATTACTTGGGCCTATTTTTTGCTAATTACAAATGATAAAACCAGCGAAGCTTTTTATTAGCTAGGCTGGTCTTTGTGCTTGCCACATGCTAGTCACTAACACTAGAGGAAAACTACCAGCACATCAAGATTGCATCATTTCTTTAACAGATGGGCTGCCAAGCCATTTTTATGCAGGGTTCTATATGTGGGTTTTTGCATTTTAAGGGATTTGGGTTGAAAAAACCCCCCCACTTAGGTTTATTGTACGACTTTAACTACCATGTAACAACAATACGTATAGTAAAAACCTTGTTGGTATGTGGGATTTGCTATATAATTAAACTGTATCAGTTAAGTAGCAGTTCATATGTATCTATGCTGTTGTTACTAAAGATAGGTATTGCTATGTAGTTAGATGATAGTTAATGTAACCTTAAAATAAAGGGTGGCTAAAAATATATATTTCTTTATCACATGCTTACCTCTACATAGTACACAGGCGAAAAGGTATACTGCAGGTAAACTATAGAATTACAGTTTTTCGGCCAGTTTAACTCTCCACATATAGAGACTCAGAAACCAAAACAAATTGAAATGTTTGAAAAAAGTTGTCCCAAAGTCCTGTTTAGCCTTTGCTTCAGGAACTGTATAGTATACTTATCTCCTTCAATGCCCCCAAACCTCCAATGTCAACCCTCAATTAAATTACGAGGCGATTAAAATCACAGTGTGTGTTCTTTTAAACGATGATTGTCTGAGACGATGCAAAAATAACTATCTTTAAGATCATTTTGGTCATTTTGATACCGCTAGTTTAACAGCAAGAATAAAGTGATAGGAACCATACATCATTTCGCTAAATATTTAATCATCCCGCCACCAAACATTTTAAAATGTTAAATTAAGAATGGCAACGTGGAGAGTGTTTTTGATTTTCAAACGGCACTTTAATGAACAAAAAGAAGTTAGGGCAATTTAACGTTAATGCAGGCAGATGTTTTTTCACAGTGGGTGTCGCCCAGTCAGCTTGGAGTGAGAACGGGGAGTTTGCACTGAGGTCTCTGGAGGGTTACTCTTTAATTGGACAATCTCAAAGTCCCCCTTTTCGCAATTCCAAATGTAAACAAGATGTGTCATGGCACATCGAACGCCAAATGAACAGCAACATCTCTTCAGAACGTTTTGGATGTTTTGCAGTTGGTATCAAGATGATGATGTTTTTCCGGTGCCACAGAAAAAAAAGTTAGCCAAGAATAACACATTACATTACATTAGTCATTTAGCAGACGCTCTTATCCAGAGCGACTTACAGTAAGAACAGGGACATTCCCCCCGAGGCAAGTAGGGTGAAGTGCCTTGCCCAAGGACACAACGTCATTTGGCGCAGCCGGGAATCGAACCAGTAACCTTCAGATTACTAGCCCGACTCCCTCACCGCTCAGCCACCTGACTTCCCAGACTTGACCCATGAAAGTGTCAAGTCCTCTTATCTTATACCTTTTATCAACCTGAAAGAATTGACTTGAAGGTAGGTAGATATGCTGGGTTGTATAGGAGGTGCTCTCCAATTGTTTTCAGTTGGAAGTTGGAAATGAGAATCTGGCAGAGTGCACCTTTAAGGCCTCCCCACGCACGTGAATGTTTTGATGAGAGGTTCAGAGTGCTGAGGCGGTGAGTTAGCCTCGCTCTACCCAGAGGCCTCCAGGAGCGGAACATGCTGAGTGCAGCACCCTACCCAGGCCACCGGTAACACATCAAAAGTTTTCATTTCCCCTGAAAATGCACCGACTAACACTCTGCCCCTGATCTCAGTTGTGTAATTAACAAAACGTTAAAGTCTCCGCGGCCTAATATTGAACATTCATTTCGCTCGTATTTCACCACCCAATAGTCATATCTCTCAAGGATGTAGGCTGTTGCAAAAAAGGAAAACCACTTTAACTCTATAAAAATCTCTAACTGCCTTTAATACAATGGGGCAAGTTGTGGCCAATGGGGTGTGAGGAAACACAGAAGGCATATTAATTCATAGCTATTCGCTAGGTCCTCGGCATGCGCTAAAGACGATCATCTTAAGTAATTTGTTAGTGCCGCATCGGCAGGTTTGACTTTTTAGAGAGCTACTTGACAGAGCTAGCCCTTGGGCCCCTATTTAAAAAATCCTCCAATTTGCAATTCATACACATCGGGGGAAAATGTTTAATTCCGCGGCCGTTATTCAACTCAGTTCATTAATTAAAGAAAAAAAAAAACGCTATACCGTTCTCCTCTCTTCCTTCGCTTTCCCGCCATCTTTTTTTTGATGAGCTTTCTTCGGGAGTAATTGAGCCTGTTAATTAGAAAGAATTAGGCGCTAATTATACAGAGAGACCAGAGCCGGGAGTAAAAACGAAACGGCATATTTCACCAGAGCACGGCACGGCACTCCAACCTTAACCAAATTGCCTCCAACTCTGTTTGATGTCTTCAGTACTATCGGCTTCACCAGATTGAATATCAGGGTCTTTCATTTGAATGGTTTGCTCAACAGGAGAGCTCTTTTGACATTTTTTGTTCACTCCCACCTGGTTTCAAGCCTGGATTACTGTTAAATTCATGCATTTCATTACAATGGTGGTCTGACTCCTTTTTTTCAACTTCTCACTCTTAATGTTATATTGAAGGGGATTGGCATCCATCTTGTTTATGCTCTTTTTCAGTCAGTGGCAGTTGCTATATCACATTTTTATGGCCTTGCCTGTAAGCGATTATCAAAGCCTTGGTTTGAAGGATATGGAATGAACCCTTTTTTCTGCAGAGATATGCAGATACTGCATTCACGAATGCACGTGCACCCACGCACGCACACACACACACACACACACACAGACACACAAACGTACACAGACACAGAGACACACAAACGTACACACACACACAGACACACAACGTACACAGACACACAAACGTATACACACACACACTTCAGGCTTTTCTAGAGCGCTCTTGTTTTTCATCTGCATTGTTCTGAATGTTAGCACCTGTCACCCCAAGATATGTGCACTTTGCTGAGCCCGAGACTGAGAGGTATTAAGCTGCAAATCCACTCCCACCAGTCCTGCTCCCTGACAGGGAGTACGGCTGGAGCTGCTGTACCTATTGATTTTAGACACCTTAGATTAGTAGACGCCAGGGGCATAAAGGCATTCTTCTTTTCTCTCTCTCTCTCTCTTTTCTCTCTTTTCTCTCTTTCTCTCTTTCTCTCTTTCTCTCTCTCTCTCTCTCTCTCTCTCTCTCTCTCTCTCTTTTCTTTTGATCTCTTTCTCCGTCTCTCTCTTTCCCTTCTCTCATTCACTCTTTCCCTCTCTAGATTTTTCTTTTGCCCCCCCCCCCCCCCTTTTAAAACACTCACCCACCCTCACTATCTCTGCAATATGTGATCTTAGTAACAGTGTTTGAATAATTTACCGATCTCCTCCTTCTCTCCCTACATCTCCTCACCAACCTTCCAGACAGCACTGACACAGGTTTAACAACCATATGTGTGGGGGGGGGGGTTAGAGATCCTCCATGTAAATGTCGGCCATTTTGTCATTACTAATGCAGATATAGAGTCGTAGGCTAGTCACCCTGGAGCTCCCTGGCTCTCCCCGACTGCCGCTAAACCTGCCGTGATGGATCGTCGACATCCGCTCATCCCCGACCACGGGGGACGAGCGAACACCGCGTCCCGATTGGTCCAAGTTCAGCCGTTAACGCTCGTTGCCAGATTGAAACCCCGAAAACCCCCTTTAGCTGCTCTCATAAATATGGTAAAGAGATGAAATAAGCCTGATCCATCATGGGGAGTTATGAATATTAGCACTGTGGCAAACGGTTTCGCTAGCGCATTAGCTAGCGAACCGTTCACCCCTCTTGTCATTCTTCAACACAGAATAACATGTAAAGGAGCGCGAATACTTCTGTATGCTGTGTGGATGACAGTATCCCAATGACTCAAGTAGGGGGCATCACTCTCCTAGGTGCTATGTGTAGTGATGGAGGCTAATGTGCAGCCCGTGTCTGCTACAGTAAGAGCCGGAGCAGCTGCAGCATGTAGTTGACTTTAGTCCCTCGGAAGAGCCCTGAGATTTACTGGAACCTCAGAACCCAACCGGGATTGGGATCAGGATTTGCTACTGCTTTGATTCCGTGTGGCTCATGTATCATCAATCATATATAGAGAGAGAGAGACAGAGAGAGACAGAGAGAGACAGAGAGAGACAGAGAGAGAGAGAGAGAGAGAGACAGAGAGAGACAGAGAGAGAGAGAGAGAAAGAGAGCGAGAGGACACATTGACTAGTGATGCAGTTGAACTAGATTTAAGGACCGAGGCAGCGTGTTTATATTCCACGTCTCAGGCCATTCGTCCGTTCGTTCCCCAGAGTTCAAAGGTAAACCTGTCATGAAGGATGAGGAGGTTCATAAACCCTAACCAACGATTCCTCAGACCCATGCTCGTGTTTTGGGCTGTCTAAGTATTATACAAATTCATATCTTTTTCTCCTATAATTCATGATATTTCGCATTGGCGTGCCACCAGTATGGCGTGCTGCCAGTGTATAGCTCCACTCTATGTCTGATATATCCGACGGTATATTAGTCTTTGAATGTCTCTAACTTGAAGTGATGGGGCAGCGTATCAGTCAAACTAATGCACAACATTTCCTTGTCTGTGGAGCAAGGGTAATTTAATATTCTTGTGTGATTCAAAGCGAAAAAAGGAGGGAAGGAGATTCATTTCTCGACCCGTGGAGAGAGACATTAATAAGCTTTGCTCCTAAACTTCCTGTGAGAGAAAAAAATCTGTCGGGTACATCAGTCTTCCCTCTTGTAATTTATTCTGATATTAAATTGTGTTTACCAGTCGTAAAGATGAATGGAAAACTCAAGATCATGCCAAACTGGGGGGGGGACGGACAGTGAGGGGACATGGAGGACGTAAACAACATTCATAACCGCCATTTTTTTTTCCTTCTTCTTCTGTGGCCTTCTGGATCCTCCACTTTTGACTTGATGAGACTTGCAAATGAGCTACAGTGGTTTATTCAACTTAAAGGAGTCCTGTTGCTTAATTTCAGATGGATGTATGGCGACAGTAGTAATGGGATTATGATCTGGACGGGCAGAGTTGTGTTGTTTGTCCTGCGTGTCCCTTTGGCCTCCTCTTTGTTTTTGCGCCACTTGAAGGCCGTGATCTCTCACATGTGGCCCGGTCTCTGTGTTAGTCCTGGAATCCCTCAGGCATGACCTCTGACCCTAAAGGCTAATCCTCACCCCCAACGCGGTCCACGATCGTAAACATGAGTGGCAGCTTGGTCCTTGGTGTGTGAGTGTGTGTGTGTGTGTGTTTGTGAGGGCCGGGGAGGGGGGCTTTGTGTTTAAGTGTCTGTGCAATCTGTGTGTTAGCGTCTGCGTATATCCCATGTAATAAACAGCTTTGCATCAGCATCAATCATATTTAGTATATCGTATCGCCATTATAGTTTGCGAGTATCTGGTTTCCCGCATATCTTGGTAGAACGCATGGTGAGCATTCTAGAACACCGAAGGGCATCCTATCACACATACCAACACACAGGGCATTTGGCCTCTACATTGCCTCCGAACGTGAATTTCAGACACTTTTCCCTTTGTGGTATCCCAGGGGTTTATGGGTAGGGTCAGAGGCATGTTGCTCCCCGCCGCTGACCTCGTCCCCTCTCACGCTCACCCATCCCCTCCGAGCCACGTTAGCGGAATTAGCCGCTATCGCTAAAACTCTGCACCTGTTCCACGCACAGCACACATGACACACGCACATGCAAGGTAAACAACTGTCACATATGCAGTGCGAGGTGTGTGTTGACGTGGAGGAGCTGAGGGTAGGGTTTGTGAGGGATGGGAACGCGTTGGGACCCCCCCCCACACACACACACACACACACACAGGATATGCAGGTGTGGTTCTGCCCCCAGCACCTTTAACCTGCGTGTCTGCAGAACTGTGATCTCTGACAGCTGATTCAACACAGCCAGGCCCAGCCATTTAGAGTCAGAGACGAGCCACGGCTAGCCTAATTAGCTAGCGCTCTCCTATCCAAACATGTAGCCGTGTTACCGACCCAGCTCAGTGTTATCTTGTCGGGAAGGAAATGTGTCCTGTATCAGTCCTGGATCTCATGTTCCCCACCACATCTGAGCGGCCTCTCTCTAATCCATTCAAAACAATCAAGATTAACAACGGTTCCCTTCCCCAATCCCGGGCTCAAAACGAAGGAATCCGGTCACCGAGGCAACACCATTCATTCTCCTAATGGAGACGTAACAACCCCAGCATGGAAACGTCTACGGACGAATCATCTCCAGTCCAAACAGCTCGGCTTCACCTAATAAATCGTGCCGTGTCTCTCTCTCTCCTCAGAAGTCTCAGATGGAACTGAAAGTGGCGGGTCTTTGTGTTCCGGGGGGGGGGGGGGGGGGGGGGAGGGATATGAGGGCGGCGTGGTCACGCCTGTTAGAGGGGCATTAGCGATGCGGCGCTAGCAGTCCGCTTCCTGCCACGCGGGGTTAAGGTGGCACTTCTGGAGCTCTGATTGAGTTACAGCCCTGGGAGAGAGAAGGTCAAAGTGGCGCACCACTGCTACTCTGGGTCCAAGATGTCACACACACACACACTCACACACACACACACACACACAATCACACACTCACACACACACACACACAATCACACACTCACACATGATCTCACATAACCTTGCAACCGCACACACAATCACACACATTCAGATAAGCACGCAAACCACACAACGGATCACGCACTTACACACACGCGCACCACGCGATCCCCCGTTCGTTACATTTAGTCATTTACACAACCACACAGTCACCTAAATGTTCACACACACACATATAAAGTGGTACATGTACACACAGCGTTGTACACTGACCGACACAGACATTCATACACACACTTGGGTTTTAACGTACACACACCACACTCCCTCGCACAAACACACACCCTTCTTCAAAGAGACCTGAGGTCATTTGAAAGTGGTGTGTGTTCCTTTTGTGCTCGACTATTTTATTGCTGTGGCAGCTTTCACAACGAACGGACGATCTAAATGGAAAATAACATGAAGATTTGGAAAACACCAATGAAGCGGACAGATAGTTTGGAAAAGGAACGCTTCTCTAAGGTTACGACGAGTGTGTGTAATGTGGGTGTGTGTGTTAACTGAATGTTTCAGAAATGTATTACCGTGAAATGTTACACAAAATAACACCAAAATAGGCCTGTTTGTAGTAATAGACACGCAGGTCCAAAAACACATACGCACGCACACACACACACACACACACACACTCGCAGACAAGGGTGAGTGAGTTTTCTTTTATTAATAAACCGTTGATTCAGCATAAGTACAACCATTGATTGGTGACTTAATTCCCCTCTCAAATTATCATCGCGGGCCTCGTGTCCCAAGGTTGACATGAGCCTTGAGCTTCCAAGGGACTAAATTATGCTCTACCCCCCCCCCATCCCTCCCCCACCTCCCCATTCCCCCCCCCCTCACGTCTCCCCCAACCTCCCTCTCTCCCCGTACCCCTCCCTCCGTACAGCACAGGTGCTGATACAAGCAGAAATCCTGCACGCCCCATCGCCCCCCCCCCACCACCACCACCACCACTCTATTCACTACACCTCCTTGGAGAGCGCCAAGGGGAGCCGGCATTCCTCCATCCATCCCTCTCTCCCTCCTTCTCTCTCTCTCTCCCTCTCTCCCTCCCTCTCTCCCTCTCTCCCTCTCTCCCTCCTTCTCTCTCTCTCTCTCCCTCCCTCTCTCTCTCTCTCTCTCTCTCTCTCTCTCTCTCTCTCTCTCCCTCCCTCCCTCCCTCTCTCTCTCTCTCTCTCCCTCCCTCCCTCCCTCCCTCCCTCCCTCCCTCCCTCCCTCTCTCGGAGAAAGCAGTAATGGAGGGATGAGGGGCTCGGATGGAGGGATGCAGCAGTTTTCTCGCCCCCGAAAACGTGCTTTGCCCGAGCCGGACGGCTGCGGTTAGCGGGGGGGGGGGGGGGGGGGGGGGAGCGGAGCAGGGAGAGGGAAAGACGACGAGGGGCGAGACAGCAAAGGAGACTGATTCATCGACGGCCGTGGTCGCGTGTCATCCGAGGTTGCGCCCCTCTTCTCTCCCCGAGGAGGACGGACTGGCCGGTGGCATCTCTGACGACAGAGGGATCGGGACGAAGAAGGGGAGGAAAAGCCCAACGTTGAGGGAAACAGAAAGAGAAGACGAAAAAAGAAGAGATTTAGAGAGGGGGGGAAACGGAGAGAGAGGGAGGGGAAAGAGGGGAGAGAGAGACCGAGGGAGAGAACGAGAGAGAGAGGAAGAGAGAGAGAGAAGGAGAGAGGAGGGAAGAGGAGATGGAGGGAAAGAAAGAGAGGGGGGAGGGGAGAAACAGGGGGAGGAGAGAGAGGAGGAGAGGGGGTTTGATGGAGAGAGGAGCGAAAGGAGGAGAGGAGGAAGAGGGGGGCACAGAGGAGAGGGGCGAGCGAGGCTGTCTAGTTTCCTCAGCCCATCAATATCCTCTTATATAAACGTCAGCCCCGCTGCTTCCCTCATCACTGCTACTCACGCTGATGCCTTTATCCTCCAGAACACGGCAAGGGACATCACTCTCTCTTCCTTCCTTCCTTCCTGCCCTCTCTCTCTCTCTCTGTCTCTGTCTCTCGCTCTCACACGCGCGCGCTCTCTCCAAATCGTTTCTCTCCCCTCCCTGTTCGCGTCTTCCATCCCACCCTCACACTTTCCCCTGTTCCACATCCCTCTTCCCCCGCTCTCTCTTTATCACGCGTCCTCGGCTTCTCGGTCCCTCCCTCCGTGTCACTCTTTTTTCATCCTCTCCTCTCCTCTCTCGCTCGCTCCCTCCGCCGCCCTCTCTCTTTATCATTCTTTATCCCCGTCTCTCTCTCTCTCTCCTTTACCACCCCCACCCCTCCTTAGCTATCCCTCCATTACCTCTTCTCTTTATCATTCTTTATCCCTTCCTCCCTCCCTCCCTCCCTCCATCTCTCTATCTCTGCTGGTGGCAATGCGTCACTGGCCTGCCCCCATGAAACAAGTCAATTTTCTGCTGGCTGGAAGAGGGTATAAATCTGGCAGACTCTGCTCAGAGCACTGAGGATATTTATCTAAGTGGAGTGTGTCCTCCGCGGCTCGACGCCACTGATTTCTCATCTAAGGCTAAGATAGAGAGAGAGAGAGCTGAGGGAGAGAGAGAGAGAGATGGAAGAAAGGTAGAGAGATGAGAGAGAGAGGGAGAGAGACATCAGGAGTTGGCGCTGAGGCCATAAAGCAGCTCTCCCTGGCTCGGGGTGACGGAGGTGCTCTGCGCTGGGAGGAGAGAGAGCGGGCCGGACCTGTTTGAGCTTAAACGGCAGCAGATGACATGCATCTGGATGGATGGCCTCCCCTCCTCTGGGCCACACGCATCTGCTGGAGCCATGGAGAGAGGGAGGCGGGAGGAGGGAAGGAGAGAGGGACTGTTGTGCCAGCTTCTGAAGGATTGCCTGGAAGGCAGGAGACGTCGGGGAGGAGGAGCAAGGAGAGGAGGAGAGGAGAGGAGGAGAGGAGGAGAGGAGGAGAGGAGGAGGAGAAGGAGGAGAGGAGAGGAGGAGAGGAGGAGGAGAGGGGAAGGAGAAGTGTAAAGAGAAAGGAGGAAGTGAAACCTGTCAGGTGATTTATACAGAGCCACACTATCTTTATTTAGAAGGATGAGGCAGGCAGCTGTAGTCAATACCAGATGCTGTATATCTCTGATTAGCAGGCTAAATAGCAAAAGGTGAATTTATCTGGGCTTGACATTAACTTCCTGAATCTTTTATGCCGGGGTGAGTCTTTGAATTCAACAAGCACACAGACAGAAACAGCTTCAGGCAGAAGGGGATTTGGGGGTCAGGCCTTATAAAGTTGTAATATTTGATTCTGTATTAAATCTGTCAAATAAAACTATTGTTATGCATAAACTAATGTTCCTGCAAGTGTCTGGTACACTGTATAGAGACTGCAGTGTTTTTCAACAGTATTAGATGGCCCTAAAAAGATAATGTTATTTTCACCGCAATTTGAACAGTCAGTTTTGCTTACTCACAACATGAGCTGTGTAACTCCCAAGCCAGGAAGTTAATTACCAGTAATACCAATGTGATATATTGACTATATGGTTCTACACTGTTCGAACACGGTATGAAACAAGAAGCTTTTAATAAAGTCATAAAGAGGACTCAGGCTCCGCAGAGCATGTAATGTGGGTGTGGGGGTGGCCAATCTTCATTTGTTTACACACAAACAAAAAATGCAGGCACAGCACACACACATACGCACACACTCAAGCTTGCACAAACCCACGCATTTGCACAATCGGAAGGTACTCATCCACAGACAAAGTACAGGTGCAGGACATTTACTCACACGTTGATTTGATGAGTTCAGTTCTGGGTTCACCGTGAAACCCAGACAGAGTTTTGACAGGGGTCGAGCATCACAAAACAACATTGTTACCGTTGTGGGAAACTGGTGACGAAATGGATCTCTGGTACTGGAGAATGTCTTTTTTCAGACCGTGGTTAGAGGTGGAGAGTTTTTTCACTTCTTCTCTGCTCAGGTTTGACTTTATTTTCTCCCCGATCGATCAGGTTTTATGAAGACTGCAGTCCGATTTAAACAAAAGAACAATTATTTCAGGTGATTCAACATGAATACAAAAACTGAACAGTTCTTTTCTTCAGACTCATTAAGGTTAAAGAGCGTAAGAGTTTTGTTTGCGTACAAGCTCTTCCAAAGTACATTTCATATGCAAAATTATAGCCACCGCATGTAGATTGTCAGTTTAATATTTATGCTATCATCGTGTTAGCATTAGCATGATGAATGGAGGCACTTTTCATTAGAGACAAATGACGGCCATTTTGACACAATTATGGCAATAACAATAACATTCACTATGAGCCGCCCCATGATTGATAACATAGAGGGGGGGTTTCAATGGCAGCGGGCCAAACCAAGGCTTTCCCTCGGGGGGTTTTCTCTGGCATTAGTCAGACAAATCCCTTTGTCAACCTCTCCCCTCTCCATTTTTATTCATAAGCATTTGGCCTTAAGAAAGACATCAAACCAAGAATACAACGAGAGGTCAATATCGTCTTTGCGCAATGTTAACCCCCGCATTGATGAAGCTAATTCACATATCCTCAGTTCAGCCCACAGGGGTTAAAGGAAGGCGGAGGGGGGGGGGTGTGGGAGGTATGTGTGTGTGTGTGTGTCTTGGGGGCCAGTTTGTGTGTGTGTGTGTGTGTGTGTGGAAGGGGGGGGTCTGCTACCAGAATGTGTGTTGTCCACAACCAGTGTGTTTGTGTGTTTGTGTTGGTGTATCTATAACCCATGTGTGTGTCTCTACATCCAATGTGAGAATATATGTGTGTGTGTGTGTGTGTGTAAAAGTCGGGGGGGGGGGGGCCACTCGGCAGTGTCTCCCACTTGACCCGGGCCCCTCCGCATGGGGTCAGCATTGACGGCCCCTCGAGAGAAAGGACCAGAGTGAATGTTGTCCTCGGAGCTCATTGGAATGACAAAAGAGGCATATGGTAGCGTGAGTGTTGGTGTATGGTCGTGGCAGAGACCATATTCCTGCGCGTAGGGACACCAGGTGCTGGATGAACAGACCCACTGAGAGACGACAAATCATCCGCTGATGCCGCAGAATGGCCCCCGTCTCCTCTGTCCACGGGGGTCTCTCTTTCTGTCTCTCTCTCTCTCTCTCTCTCTCTCTCTCTCTCTGTCTCTCTCTCTCTCTCTCTCTCTCTCTCTGTCTCTCTCTCTCTCTCTCTCTCTCTCCCTCTGTCTTTGTATCTCTGTCTCTTTCCCTGTGTCTTTGTATCTTTGCCTCTCTCTCTCTCTCTATATATATATTTCTCACTTTGTCTCTCTCTCTTTCACTGTCTGTCTGTCTGTCTGTTTGTCTCTCTTTATCAGAACAGAGTGGGCTATCAGGCACTAACTACACATCCACTGGAAGAGTAAATTGTCCGTTCTTTATGTCTTCTCGATTAATCCAATCCAAAACGAATGAATCGATCTTTAGCAAACGATAATAAAACATACAGGGGACGAATCCTACAGTTGCACACTCTCACCAAGCCACCGAGATGTTTCCATCTCCCAACACAAGTCACGAGATCACCCTGGGACAATGAGCCACAGCCCTTCTCAGTTCCAGAGGCACGACCTCTCGACAAAATCAAACACGACTAGTAGGAGGGTCCACCGTTAGCATGAGCCACTACTAGAGGGCTTTCCAATAGAATGAACTACTAACCTGCTGCCCACAGCGCCCACCCCCACCCCTCCCACACAAAGAAATCCCCTCCAGTCATGAATACCCAGCTCCACCCTAATGGCTATTCAATACAGTCTCCCCTCGTCTAGATGAGCGGGTCCGTGCTCGGCAGCATCTGCTGTGGGCCTGCCTCGCCAGACGCCAGGCCTTGTAACAACGCCATCGCCGCCTAATTGAAAGACAGTGGCAGTCCCTCAAACGAGGAAGAGAGAGAGAGAGAGAGAGAGAGAGAGAGAGAGAGAGAGAGAGAGAGAGAGAGAGAGAGAGAGAGAGAGAGAGAGAGAGGGAGAGAGAGAGAAAGCGTGTGTGTGTTTGTTTAAGTGTGTGTCTTAAGCGTGCGAGCGTGCACACAGCTGTGTGTGCACGCTCGCCTGCACGCCTGTGCATAGGTGCGTGTGAGTGCGTGGGTGTGTGTGTGTGTGCCCGTGTGTGTGTGTGTGAGTCCTCCCAGCCGTCCTCTCAGGAGGAACAGCTGACCTGCCAGTGCTGTGCTCCCATGTGACCATGTTTAAGGAGACCCTCTAGGCAAACACAGCTCTGCACCTCCTCTGTATAATTAGGGAGGGCCTTTGTGGGTTTGGCACACAATTAAATACATGTACGTAGTACGTCATGTATGAGTTGGTCAGGAATCCTATAAACAGGCCACAATACCAATCGTTTTTTCCTGATATGCGTGTGATGTAACACAATTGTTATTACGCTCATGTTTGCGTCCTGTTTTTTTCTGTATAATAATTGGATTCGATAAATAGACACTGCAAATGTTTCGGTGGTGCACGGGTGTTGTGTAGAACTCTCTAGATAGCTCAGTACTAGTGCACACTCATTAGTTCCATTAGGAAATACAAGCAGGACTTTTAAGAGGATCCTGCTTTACTTTCTTCCCCCCAACTCAACATAGCATTATCGTCTTTCGTGCTTCCGTACGTCAAACTAAGCCCTCTGCCGATTGCAAACGAAGGATCGTGGCCGTAACTCTCCCCTGGCCTCCTCCGAGCACTCTCCGATGTCAGAGTCAATGGATTAGACGAGAACAAAAGCTGGTCTCTGGGCCAGGGAACTCTCAGGGCATCTATTTAACTGCAGTCTAGCTTTGAGATATGGAGAGCAGAGCGAGAACTTGTTGGTGGCACTGGGGCAGGGCCTGTGAGTGATGCAGGCAGGGTTCTGCAGGCGTGGTGGGGTTAGGGGTTGTGAAGAGAACGTGGGGCTTTTTACATTGACGGCGAGGGAAACGATGATGCCGGCCAGTCATTCAGACAGGTGGGTGTTTTGTTGGTTTCTGTTTTGCGGTGGAAAACTTCAGGAGGAGTTTACATTTACATTTAGTCATTTAGCAGACGCTCTTATCCAGAGCGACTTACAGTAAGTACAGGGACATTCCCCCTGAGGCAAGTAGGGTGAAGTGCCTTGCCCAAGGACACAACGTCATTTGGCACGGCCGGGAATCGAACTGGCAACCTTCTGATTACTAGCCCGATTCCCTAACCGCTCAGCCATCTGAGTTCTCCTTGTTGTGTGTTTCAACCCGTCGGTTTTTGGTTTCTAAGTGCCAGAAGCATATTCCATTCTTCCACCAGTCCTGCCCCGCCCTCCACCTCCACCCCCTTGCCCCCCCCCCCCCCCCCCCCCCCCCCCCTCACACAAATGTGAAAACTTCACGTTTGGCGCCGGCAGGTCGGGAGGCATCCCTTTGCAGCAGGCAGTCGTTGGATAAACCCGAAACCGACCACGACCGCACTTCCTGGATACCACAGCTAACGATCGTTTTGTTGTTCCCCCGTGAGCATTCCACATTCCCTGATTAGGAACGCTAGTCTGGTGGCACGGCCATGCCAACCCCCGTGATGTGCTCCTGCGCAGGCTGGCACAGTACAGAACAGGAACCACTGCTCTACGATGGGGAGGCTATTGGCCAGTCTGTTGGCCCGGGAAACGGACAACCTGGGTTCCAACTGTTGCTCTGGCTTGTGCCCATCCACATTGGTTTCGATGGGACTCCTCAAAGTGGTTGGGATGGGTGGAGGGGGTGGTGGGTTGGGGAGGGGCTGCTAAGGTTTCTTGGTAGGGCTTGGATGTTGCACCTGTTTCTCTCTCTGCTAAACGAGATATCAAAATGAGCTGTTTTAGTCCTGCTTCACTTGCAAATAGGTGGATTGTAGTCGGACTGAATATGTTCATCATCTAAGATGCACTCTTAGCATTGCTCAGTTATGTTAACTCTGGAATCAAGTTTGTTTTGTGTGGTAATGTTCAAACTCCGTGCACTCTAAAGTTGTATTCCGTTGAGTTCCAGGACGTCTCTATACTAAGGATTTGCCAGAGGCCTATTATTACAACTCTGGTCACATGACATACGACTGAGTCCCCAGAGAACGAGGCTGACCCACTAAAACAACCCAACCAACAGCATAGGCCCAGGATGAGAATCGACCAATAGGCTGCGTGCATTTGCAGCTTGAGTGAGTGACCTCTCGATAATGACAGTTGATTTATGGTTACAGTATATCTCCCAAACCGTGTGACATATCTGAACCCCGATATCTCTCTCGATGTTATCTGAGATAGCATGCCTTTTAGAGGGCACACACACACCATCCTTGGGGTATCACAAAATGGCTACAATGTGTATGGTTGCCCACCAGCTGTCTAATCAGTGACTAATCCTTCGTTGAGTGCTGCCCACTCTGTGTCTCTTATGGTTGTCCAACTATATCTGAAAGGTGCCGAGAAGCTTAGGCCAGCAAGTGTAGCCTCGTACATCAAGTCCTAAGCATGTAAATGTTTCAGAAAAATCTCACTAAGTTAGTCCCATATTTTGATCGATCAGATGTTGTGCCGTTAAGACAGTGCGCCACAGGTAAGATACCATTCGGTTGTCCTAGCAATGAACTGAAGAACATTCTAATAATAATCAGTTTGGTAATGGGTGCTGCAAGCTAGTCAGCTAAGTAGCTCAGACAATAAGCTATTGTATATCAACGACGTGTCTTCTACACTGCCAGGGAATGTCCCTAATAGCACTGAATAACAGCTAACATTACTATTGGACAGCTGAAAAATTAACATGACGTCGACCTTGGCAAGCTGGTCATTTTGACTACATAGTTCCACAAATATCCATATGCATATTTTCTGTACTGAATATTTCTATTTTTAATCCGTCATAATCAACTTGCATAAAAAGATCTCCACGTGTCGCTGTTCAGTCTGGTACAGTTTTGGGTTAGCCATTACTTTTCAATGTTATGTTATTAAGGCATATTGTACAATTAACAGTTTTCACAATTTGCTATTGTATTGTGCAATACATGGTAGTTGTATTGCAATGTAGTACTTAAAAAAAAAAGGGTCATAGGTAAGCTACTACTAGTTTATTTGAGTGGGTGTAGTTTTGTTAATTACTGTATATACTGGAATACAGGCGAATTTATTTCGTTTTACTTCACCCAAAACTAACTTATGCATGTGCTTTTGTTATGGACGATGGACAGTTGATATTATTATAGGCATCATTACTGTGATACAAAGGTAATTCATTTAGAAGACCAATTGTATTTATAACATTTAGCCTACATTTTTATTTAACTAAATACCACAGCTTTTCTGTGATTACATTGCCTGCCATACAGCATTGATGCTGACATTCTTTTAACAAATGTAGTATGACGTTTTCACAGGTAATACGTTGCAATTATACATTGTTTATGCTTTCATTGCTGAAACTATAATTGGCGAATTATTTCTTGTCAGGTTTAATTTTTCATTTCGTTTTCAATGTGTGCAGAGCGTAAAGAAATTGCACCTTACCCAAAGATTAAGTGGAAAAGATCTAACGTTGAAATTAGATATCACCCCCCACTGGCAAATATAAATTGTGAAATAAAACTGTCTTGATTTTTGAGGGTAGTCTAGCCACGAGTTTTCTTTTCCCTCAACGTCTGATTAGGTTACCCTGAACACAATTCAGCAAGTCCTTTTGAAGTAGACAGAATGGAACAATAACAATAATGTCAGGTGGATTTTTATGTGCGGTCAGACAATGACCAACAATCAAATTAATTCATAATTCACAGTCCAACAATATTCTTTTTTACAATATCGATTTCTTGTACATATATTGGACATGCAAAAAACGACATGTAATTTGTATTATGTTAGCCTAAAATTGGGTGATATGTCTTTCTGTATTTCGTTGAAAACGTTATAACTTAATACCTTAAATATCTCATCGTCATGTGCACATCATTATGAGATTCAAAAGGAACATATTAAATCTGAATGTAGGGGGCTGTATCTTTGTGTGTGTGTGTGTGAGTCTCTCTCTCTTTCTCTCTCTCTTTCTCTCTCTCTCTTTCTCTACCTGACATATTATCATTATGTTGATATTTTATTTCCCCTGGCATTACATCAGAGCATACAGTATGAGTCACCAAAGTGTTCAGTGACGCCTCCTCTTTGCTGATGTATCAGTGTTCAGACACAATGCAGACGCACGAGACACACGAGAACATTCAATGTTGGATTCCTAAAGAGCCTGTGGACCTTTAATCATGTTACAAGCTTGGAATTCTTAGATAAATAGGCAACAAAAGGCAAACATATTAAATAATGATCTAACAGCATAATGGTGATAACATTACAATAATATTTTTGGTAATCAGGCCTAATTGTTATTATTATTATTATCATTAATAATACAAATAATAACAACATTATTAATAATAATACTAATACTCATAATAATAATGGTAATAACAATATACATACGATACATAGGAAAACAACAGGAATAATGATAATAATAATATATTAATAATTAGCTACTAATGTGTACCTGTTTTGTTTTTTTTGTGGCCCGAGTTAGTGAAGAATATCTTTAAAAACAAAAATTCTTGACAATATAAGAAAACCATAGATTTGTGCAGACCTGCATCAGTCTATCGAAATGTCAAAGGAAAACACAAATCTTCCTCACAAATCCTTACAGTGCGAATGTGTGCTCATTCGTTTCCGTATGCAGATGACCCGTCGGCAATTTTTCAAACCCGCCCAAAAATAAACCATCATGCCACGAAGCGCTTGAGGACGGGGGAGCGATTCGATGTGAGATGAAATATTTCGTGGATGATGTAGAAGGACCCTTTCGCTTGAGTTATGGCCCGGATTTGGCTAGGCTGAGAGGGATGCATGCTGCTGTTCCCTCCCCAGTCTCTCCAGCCCCCGAGGAGGTATCATCATAGCTGATATATCGCACAGCTCTACATTACCTTTAGAAAACAAAGGATCATCCGTACCATTGCTTTTGGAAAATGTCGATTGAATAGGACAATACAATACAAACTAAACACCTTGACGACAGTCTAGGTAATTATTAGTTACTTTCAATATTCCAAAATGTTCCGTTGACTATTCGTTCTGCCGATATAAAAAAATCTTACATAAAATGAGACTGAGTTTTAAACAGTATTACTTGACGCAATGCGATTTAATCCCTATACCCTCTCGTCCTCATTTACCGAAAGGCCTATTCCGGTATCTCACCACGCGACTAATTTAGACCATAGATGATGAGAGCACAACGCGTTATAATTCCAGCGGGCTCCGCCTCCTTCCAGCCCTGCGTTCTAATTAATGGGACACCCCACTTGCAAAAGCCCAGCACTGGACTGCAACATAGTCAAAGAGTGAAAGGGAGAGGGCGAAAGTGCCACTGAGGATAATTGATTACCTCCCAATCAATAATAACTTGTTAGTAATAGTCAGTTCCTGCGAATCTTTGGACCTCGCCATTTTCAGGGAGGCACCACACTCCTCCGGACTGTCTCCTCTCCTGGAACGATACTTTGAAGACGTTATCGGTTTGGAATAACGGAATTCGTCTCCTATTTTGAGCAGAAAGTGTGCAGTGATGAGTTTTACTCTATGTCTGTAATGCTACGTTTTTTCGATAGGCTTGTTGTTGTTTTATACCCGTGTTTCGTTGTTTTGGGTCGTTGATTCAACACATCTCAAAGTTAGCTTGCGTAACGGATTGCGAATTATGACATCCAAAGAAGTCGCCAAATGTGATGCGGTGGAGAGTAGGCGGCGGAGTCCTTTAGACCACCTTCCTCCACCTGCAAACTCCAACAAACCCTTAACTCCCTTCAGCATCGAGGACATTCTCAACAAACCCTCAGTGAAACGGAGTTACACCATCTGTGGAACGGCGCACCTGATTTCGTCGACTGAAAAGCATCGCTCCTCCGGCATCTCCCTGTCCAACCGAGCACTTCTGACCCAGACCTCTCCACTCTGCGCCCTGGAGGAACTAGCCAGCAAAACGTTCAAAGGCCTGGAAGTCAGTGTTCTACAAGCGGCCGAAGGTAAATGGCCTTGTATTTACTTGGCCTATACAAGTCAGAATAACCAAGTCCTAAATTTAGGCTTAAACTGTTAAAAATGCATTCGATTATTTAAATAAAATGTATTGAAAAAGATTTGATTACCTTGCATTATTGCTGCATGTGCATATTTGAAATAGGCCTATGTCTTAGCCTTCATCTGTGATTAATTCTACTATAGCTCACGTCCTGGAATTTACAATAAATGCCTTTGATCGTGAAACTGCGCGAATAAAGAATGACATGCATGTAATTCATACTTTTTAGCCTGTTCTATCTTTACGCACACGGTGCAACGCCCTTGGTGCAGAGTAGAGCCCGCAGTGGCATCATCACAACGGTTATCAACTGTCACCGACTAACCCTCTATCTTCTGTTGAACAGGGAGAGATGGAATGACATTATTTGGGCAAAGAAACACCCCGAAGAAGCGGCGGAAGTCCAGGACGGCGTTCACCAATCACCAAATTTACGAATTAGAGAAAAGATTCCTGTATCAGAAATATTTGTCTCCCGCCGACCGAGATCAAATAGCCCAACAACTAGGGTTAACAAATGCCCAAGTCATCACATGGTTTCAGAACCGGAGAGCCAAGTTAAAGAGGGATTTGGAGGAGATGAAGGCGGACGTGGAATCGGCCAAGGCCGTCGGTAATGTACCTTTGGAGAAACTCGCCAAACTCGCGGACCTGGAGAAATGCGCAAATGGAACGCTTGGTCACTCGCGAATGCAGTCCCCCGCGCAGAGCGGCCAACAAGAACACGAGCTAGCTCACAAACTGCGGATGTCCCCCATGTCGCCATTTTCAGACCACACAACAAGTAAAGAATGCTCGGAGGACGAAGACGTGGAAATTGATGTGGATGACTGATTGCTCAGTACCGAAAGACTTATAGGACAAATAGACAGTAGCGGTTGAATGCCACGATTGTAACTTTTACTGCTATATATTGATACCCTCTCAGAACATTTATAAATCTGTAATGACTTTTATATTGGCACAGATATTCACAGTAAAGCATGAACAGTACACGAAATATGCAGTGATATATCCCAGTGTATTCAACTGCATATAATTTCATTTGTCTTCAAGTTGCAATGAAAGCAATATTGTTTAATATCACATTTAAAACACAATACGTTATTATTTGCTATATCCTGTTTGTGCTTTCCGAAATACGTATTTATTTTTCACCCCCGATTCTTGGAGACATACACGCACTCACACCGAGTTTTTCTCCTCCTCTCTGAAACAATGTAGCTTACCGTACACATACCACACACACACACAGCATTAATTATTGTACACCTATAAAATCATGCCAATTATTTTCTGTAACCTTTGCATGTTAAGATGCATGTTTTGATTTCAATCATATCTATTTTATTTTTTATTTTAAATTATATCGTTTGTTTATTTTGCAAAACGTCATGGCTTACACCTCGGAGTCCACGCAAGTAGGCATTTGTGTCTGTTTGTAAACAATGTTTACGTCACAAACTCAAACACACACGAATTTGTTGCATGCATTATAGAAAGGTTAAACACAAAAGGATTAACACAAAGTTATGTTTTTTTTGAGGAATGTCCAAACGGTTGTATAACAAAACAAGCAGATTGCAAACATTTATTATTTGCTGTAGAAATAGATTGGTTGTTTGGATACAATAGAACAATTTACGACGTTTAATAGATTTGTTATGTTTTGTACACCTGTAAGTGCCTTTCCAAAATCAGGACAGTATTTGAAAACCAATGCACATTCTGTAATGTATATATACTATGGGAATAAAATGGCTTTTCTCAATCTTTTTATCATCGTATTATTCTAGTGGATGCATACAATAATGTTTCTCAAATGATGTCAATAATAGCCCGTAAATATGGAATATTTTAAAACATTTTGTTTTTTACTGGCAGGGCTGAAAACATTTTTCTTTTCATTAACAACCGCGATTTAGTTCAGACTTATACTGCACATTTAGAAGTATTTTCGCAAATAAATCCCATTATAATATTCTAAGCTTTAATATTGTTTGTTCCTTTGTAGTCTTTTTCTGGGGATTCTCAAAACAGTTTGTGACTCGGCATCTCACACTCTTTCAAATTCGAAAGGCGTATCTTGCCTTCTTGACCCTGCATCGTGTTTCCCCATTCGAGGCGAAATTTATGTGAGAATCACAAATCTGGTCCTGGGAGAGGAAAGGGTGAGGATGCCACAAAAACACAAAGTTTTCGGCCAGTTTCTCTGAGGCTTTATGGGCCTTTTTTGTTCTGCGGGACGAGGCCATAATTTTTAGCGTAAAGCATGAAAACTGGGGACAAATGACCAGCGTTCCCTGATGTGACAACTCACAATGGTGCATGCCCAGTACCCCGCAGGCTCCAATACTGAGACAAGTGTGTCCCACCGCACAGAAAGGACACAAACGTTTGGAGGCCATATGGTTTTTGAATTTTCCTCACAATTTCAGACAATTTGATGGATTGAGTTAACCCTCCTTTTAAACTGTTTAACTCCGCGCGAACAAAGGCCATAATGAATACATAGACCCTCGCTTCACGAGGGCATCTGCGGCTATTAATGTCTACCCCCTTTCTTTGCCTTTTTAGCCTGGCATTTTGAACAAGTCAATGAATTACAATGAAACTGGGTCTTTTTTGTGAGCTACTTGTCTTTCTTCCCCTTTTAGGCTTGAAATAATATGTTTGACTTTTGTCCAGGAACGTTTTCTAAACAAGAAATGCCGCACATTTAGTTGAGAGTGTTTTTCATGTTAAGTAGGGGGGACATATAAAGAGTTTAGACTCTGTGACATTTATGCCAAAGTCTGGTTAGGCGGGCTCCTTTGTTTGTTTTCTTCACATCTCTTTTTTCTTCGTCTCCCTTTATTTCTTTTGTCTTTACTAAGTTAAATGAAGCTGAAAACATGTGATGTGAGAAAGAGTACCCAAAAGCGAGAAAAGAGGCTTCTGTATACCCTCGTTACCCTCCGTCTTGGGAATTGATGCCAAGCAGGAGTTTTCTTCTCAGACGTTATGGATCCCAGCCAACTTCTTACTTTTATACATAGATAGTTGTTAGCAATACTCCAAACCTTTGACTAATACATGCTGTGATGGGCCTAATCAAAAGTCTATCCTGGAAATAATTTTAAAAAGAGAAGAGAACGAACAATAGTAAGCTATTATATTATTAGCTTAATTATTTAAAGCAAAAAGCAGTTAGGCTGTATAGAGTTCATACATTATTAGGCCTAGGTTTTTTTTAAATATTCTGGCTGCATGATACGAAGAGCATGTAATGACCAACAACATGTCAAAAACATACATTTACGAGTATTATTTTAAAACAATCATTATTAATTAACAAAATGGGAAAAGGGTGAATATGGGGCCAATCATTTTTGGTCTGTCTCTTTCTATATGGGAACTTACTTCTGCACCAAATTATATAATTTATTTTTTTGGCTACATTCATTTATTCAAATGTGTAGAAAAGCTGTATGGTAGCCTAGTAGGCTGCAATTACAGTACAACTACAACAAGTCAACAAGCAACTGTCAACAAGATGTTGAATTGAACTGGCTTCAGCCGATCATCAGATGGGCCAGCCTACACATTTGTGTGGGTTATCATGCTGAATTATATTTCCCTGCGACGATGACCAAGAAGGTAGATAGTCTACTTTATTAATCCCAAGGAGAAATTGCGAAACTTTTGTAACGTTTGCATAGAACATGATATGATGTGAACTATGAACAAAAACCCTTACGAACAAGCGCGCGAGCGTTTGTGTTTGTTTGTATTGCACTTGAGTACGCGCGCGGCACGCATGCACGTAGCCCATACACGCAGAACCACACAGTCCTTTGAAAGCTGCACTCTATATCACTCACTCCTCTGGCGATTGCGCTGAAGCCTATTCTGAATAAACTATATTTATGACTGGGGAGAGTGTTAAGGCAGACTAAGTTTATGGATTTCACTTGCTTATTTTATGAGGGGTTGTCAGTTGGGCCCAACGATAAGTAATTCTACAGTCTGGGGGACTACTTCGTGGTAATTAATCCGGAGGTCTTAAGTGTATTTCAGTTCAAGATGGAAAAAATCACTAATTCAATCGTCCGGAAAATTGAAGTTTGATGCATGAGTCCCTGCTGAAACAATGGGCCACCCCACACTCTCTTTCCATCTCTCTTTCCATCTCCTTTTCCTCTCTTTCTCTGTCTACCTTCACCTATATCTCCATTTCTTTCTCTCTCATTTGTAAAGAGGCCATGTGAAAAGATTTATCTTCAAAAGTAATCTTGGAGAAACCTGTAAGCTTGTGGCCATCAGAAATTAAGTTGTGAAAAGTTTTAAAGGCATGATGAACACTTTTCTTCTCTTTAATTCAGCTATTCAAAGGCCTCATCATTACCATCCTGCTTTATTTAGTCTATTCTGAAATAGCCAGGTTGCTATTGTGGATTAGGTTAATTAATTCATAACAGAGGTTAACACGTTTGATAATAGACTATGCAACAAGATATAAAAAATATACAATGGCTTTTGAAAATCTATAGGCCAATATTTAGGCCTAGATCATTTAAACGCCTGGAGTTAAGTCACTGCATGTCTCTAAACAGGGGGGAATTGCAAAGTTTTAATCATAGCGTTCCTGTAGAGCCAGTTAATACTTCAAACTTCAATTTTACGGGCGATTGAACTAAGCATGTTCCTGACAGAATTGATGTATGTATTAATTTCCTTTAACTGTTGATTAATTAGGCCGCGCTGAAGGCTCGAATGGAACAGTTTGCATCGAATTTGCATATTAATCAAATTCTAGTTGATCATTCACGTGAGCTAGGCTATGTGATTTAGGAACCACATTGCTTGGAAAAAAATAAACCTAACCCAGGAAATATTTTCTCCCTCTGCCGCTTAGTTGCCCTGTCTACTGTATTAAAATCAAAGACGCAGAACGGGGTAGCTGTTTGGAGCAAACAGAAATTGCCTGTCCGGTTTTATGACGGCACCATGCTGAGCAGGCAGATCTTAATGATGTGTCCTGTCAAAATGTCACAGATGTAAACGGAGAGCTTTACCACTACACAAAACCTAAATCATTTCCCCTCGCACACGTGCACCCTCCCCTCTCTCTCGGTCTCTTTTCTCTCTCTCTCTCTCTTTATTTATCTCTCTCTCTCTCTCTCTCTCTCTCTCTCTCTCTCTCTCTCACACACACACATGCATTCACACACGGCCACACAAGCACAAAGCTATGTCTTGGGGCTGTTGTTTATATGGCACACAATATCAATGATCCCATGAGTGAATGTCCACACTGTCTAGACCTGAGCGCTATCACATCAAGGATTACTGAAATCATTATCATAATCTCATTTCTGTCCTCAAATCGCTCGTCTCCCAAGGCTGCCCATCGCCGGTGACAAACCACTAGTTCTGGGTTCAACGTAAACGTAGTATCCAACTGCCCCCTTGCGGTGAATCGCACAGTTTTAGCTGATTCAATCATTCACTCACAATGAGCAGCAAACTTGTTTTAAACGGTATTTAGGGCCTACAATGTACAATATAAAATAGAAAACATCACAGTTGTAAAGAAGCAACATATGATGGACTGGGTACATTTCCGAGGGTACGATTGTTTTCAATCTTAATGTCTAGTTTAAAGTTTACAATCGTCTACACATTGCTAAAAATGTACTTGTGTGTGCTATTGAACGCAGCCCTGTTACGGAATCAAAAGTGGACCGCTGGCGGTATTTTGAAACTGGATTGTTGACAAGGCAGCTGAAAAAGTTGATGAGCTAGCTATAGCTATACTATCTATTTGGGATTTCTAAAACCACCTGCCATTTCAGACATGGTATGACAACATGCCGTGAAGCAGTTTCAATGTAGCTAGCACTACTTTTTAAGCAAAATATTTTAATCCCGTAATTTTAGCTAGCTAGCCAACATAGCATAGGTTACTGTACCCTTTTTGCTGTCTACCATTAGTGCTAGCTAAATGATCCATCACGCGTTAGACTACGTTATCTTCGTATAAGACGATTATGTACTTTTGGGTTTGGTCTGTTTGCTAGCCTGCCTGTAACTTAATCGTTCCTAAATTGTTCGTACTTTCTCAGGCGCAAGTACAGCCAAATGACAATGAAGCTAACGTGCCAGACTTAACGGAGTTTTCCGAGGCTGTTCAGACAGAGGAGCTGTTGAACGAGTGTGAAGAGAAGTTTGCACAGCTTCAGATGGTAACTACCTTCGAAACCCTTCTACCTTTGTTTCTAACATCTCTAGCTACCTGTATGTTGCCTATGCAGTCAACCAACAATTACTGTGAAATTTGACTTGAAACTGCACTCTTTCTGTGTTTCAGCTTCAAAATAAGATCATTCTTTCAGAGACAGATTCATGTGACAGTCCACAAGAGCAGGTGAGAAGTCACACGTTAGATTCTGCAACGTTTTTAAACAAGCTAGCATATTGTAAACTTGTCCTACAAAAAATGCAATTGACTAACCTTCTGTTTATCCTCAGTCAGTAAACAGGTTGACAACTATAGCAGCAGAGATGATACAATGGCAAAAAGTAGAGCCCAAACGTAAGTGTATATATATTATTTACGTCATAAACATTTCTTAATATGTTCTAAATAGTTGAAACATGGAGATACACCATCAGTGGTCGGGTTTCCCAGATTCGTTAAGAAGCTCTTAACGCCAAGAGCTTCTTAGGAGCATTCTAAGAACGCTCTAGAACGCTCTTAGAACGCTCCTAAGAAGCTCTTGGCGTTAAGAGCTTCTTAACAAATCTGGGAAACCCGGCCAGTATTGGTGTATGGGTACTGCATTGAAGCCTATTGTTTCCATGTCTTAAACAAGTCTCATCCTCATGAAAGCCATGTTTTTGTTTTTCTTAGTGTTGTCTAAGAACCCAGAGGTTTTACATGCTCTTGGAAAACAGGAGGTAAGGTGAAAAGTGGTAATGACCACTCTTTGCTTATATATTTTCGATTCGATTCCCGGCCGTGCAAAATGACGTTGTGTCCTTGGGCAAGGCACTTCACCCTACTTGCCTCAGGGAGAATGTCCCTGTACTTACTGTAAGTCGCTCTGGATAAGAGCGTCTGCTAAATGACTAAATGTAAATATATATATGCTAGCAGTCCACAAGATTAACTAACATGTTTGGAATTTAGTACGGTTTCATTTTTGGGGGACTTATGTTGATGCACTCAACAAGTAACGCCACTAATTCACCTCTCCCAATCTGTGTTCCATAGCTGCAGAAACTGAATGCTCAGCTAGAGATGGTCCTATCCTGTGCTAAAGAGAAGAGGAACAAACTGAGAGATACTCTGAAAAGGTTTTTCTTTTTGTTGTTGTTGTTGGTGACAATGATCTAAACCTTACAGCTGTGTCACATGGTTCAAGCTTTGTGTGTGTTTCAGTGAACAGAAGTGGCTGGAGGAGAAGAAGGAAGTGCTGACCGCTGCTACAGATCATGTGACCAGACTCAAACTGGAGAACGAGCAGCAGTCAGAAAAAAAGTAAAAAAAACAACAACAAAAACGCCTGTCTTAAGAAACATTTGTCTTTTAGTTTATAAAGGCGACGTGTCATCATGCTATGTACGTTGTGCAGTGTAATGATACACTGTTGACCAGTACTTGATCAGGAATATGCTTCAGTATTTTGCAAGACACCAAGAAGAAGATTCAGAAGGTGAAAGATTACCAGGACAGACTGTTGGAAACTCTTGGAGACGTACTGGAGGAGCACTTCCCTCTCCCTCAGAACGAGACTGCCGCCAACAAGAAGAAGAAGGTACTTCCTCTGTGCTCCGATTGGAGCGTTTGTTTCAAAGGGTGTACGTGTTACGTGCTTCTACCAAATTCGATCTTGTACGGCTGATGATTGGCAAGACAAAGTCTAGATGGTTGCATTTCAAGATTGTCTCGTGATTATTGTCTGTTTTTTTTTTCTCTCTGGCAGAACATTCCTCAAGAGCTGAACAATAATCTGATTTCTCTGAATGAAATTCTCGAGGCGAGTCCCTGCACAGTAATCATGCCATACATACACACACACACACATACACACACACACACACGTCGATTGACCATAAACATACAATACCCACCCAGTCCTATCAGTCCTGTCACACTTGCAGGGGGGACAGGGGGGCTTCTGGAAAATAACACTGCACTCATTCCCCTGTGTTCATATCCTCAGCTGCTGATGAACAAGACCCTGGAGACCCCTCATGACCCCTACGTAACTGTCGACGACACCTTCTGGCCGCCATACATGGAGATACTGCTACGCTACGACATCGCCACCAGGCACCCAGAGGACTGCTTCAAGATCCGCCTGGAAACCTTCTATTAGCTAGATGTTGGGATTCTACTAAACTCTTGTTTCCACCTTGTCGTAGCACTATTGATGTATCACGAGTTTTGGTATGTAAAGAGTATGTGTTTATGAAGTAGTGTAAATTGACTGTTTTACGTTCCAGTGGTTGATGTTTTTGTATTTTGAATGCATGAATCCTTGCTGAGGATCAGGTATCACATCTTTATGTAACATAACAAAGTATACCATTCCAATGATTGTATATATATATGTTTTCCCCTTTTTAACCTAATAAAGGTATATCATAATTCATAAATGTACTACTTTGAGCATATTTTGAATCACTATTGACATGAATTCAAAACACGGCACATGAAAACAAAGTAGCACAATCGTTTTTTCACACGTTATTTTTGTTGGGGAACCACTTGAAAAGAGGTTACACAGCGTTTAAATATTATTCATTAATTTTTTTGCTTAATTATATAATATGCAAGAGGGGGCGTGATGCTGTAACGTCGAAAACGCCAGTGAACGAGATTAACAGGCATTACTAATATTAACAGGTATTAGCCATAACCGTATTAGCTGGACTGGATGAAAGGCCGACTGTGACCTCTCTTGTTCCAGTAATTGGTAGTCTTTATGGACAACATGTATTCTGTTTTGATACAATACGTGCCTAACCCATACATTGTTGCCTGATGGAAAGGTAACACACTTAATCATAATGCAAAAAAATCATTCATGTGTTGGCCTCCGTGCGTCACATAAACAACGTCAACCCCAGTCCACCAATCCAACAAGGTTTTTAAACCAAAGTCTCCGCCTTCTTTGAGTTCCGATTTCCTTGTGGGTGGAGAAGAAATTCCGGTTCCGGGTGTTTTTTATACTTCTCTCGGAGGTGTCCATTTGTCTGATTATGGTCTTAAATTACAGTTCTTACAATTCACAGATATTATCGATATATTGAGTTTTATTGGAAAACAGACGGCATATCCGCGAAGATGACGACCCGTTCAGAGAGAGAGAAGGCCCAGAAACTCAACGAGCAACATCAGGCCATCCTGTCAAAAATGCTGAGGGAAGACGACAACAAATATTGCGCCGATTGTGAGGCGAAAGGTATTTACATTTATTTAAAGTTGATTAAATAATGGTATTTAACCCTATTGTTTAGTTTGTACAATAGGTTTTCTCGTTTGATTAAGTAGCAGATCCTTCTATAGTTGGTTAGCTTCTGGCTAAGTAACTAGCCATCAAGCTAACGTTTTCCAGTCACCTGACGACATATCCTTCTTCCTCTTAGCATTGAACTAGCTAGCTAGGCTAACGAATGCCGCTTCCTCTTCTTACAATAATGGCTCCCAGGTATAGACAAGTGAGTGCAAGCTAGGACGTCAATCAACAAAGTCGTTGCTAGCTTGCTTGTCTGTCACCCTGAAAGAATGTGGCTTGCCAACCCTAAAAAAAGTGCCATATGATGAAATTACATGAACACATACAGCACAGGTTCAAGCATGTTTAGCTGGAAGGCTATACTCTTTATAACTGCCATGTCGCTATCAACTTTTCTCTTTCCCTTGACTCTCTCTCTCTCTCTCTTGTATGTCTCTCTCTCTTTCCCTGTGTCCCTCTGTTTCTTTCTGTCTCCATCTCTTTCTTTCTATTTTTCTATCTCGCTCTCTCTGTCTCTCTCTCTCCTTCGTTCCCTCTCTCTCTCAGGTCCAAGATGGGCGTCCTGGAACCTGGGGGTCTTCATCTGTATTCGGTGTGCTGGTATCCACAGGAACCTCGGGGTGCACATATCACGGGTCAAATCTGTCAACCTGGACCAATGGACCGCAGAACAAATCCAGGTACTGAAATAACCTTCTTCGGCTGTGTTGACGACGATATGAAAGCTGGCTGGTTATGGGGAGCAATGCTATGTATTTCACCCTGAGTCGTTTCACTTGCGACGAGGAATCGTGCTACTTTTTGGACCATTCCACGCCCCTTGGCTCTTTCTGTTTCTCTCTCACCATCTCTTCTCACCCTATTTTCTTTGTTTCTCTCCGTGGCTCCTCCTTAATCGGTCTCTTCATCAGAGCGTACAGGACATGGGGAACACCAGGGCCAGGAAGCTGTATGAGGCCAACCTTCCAGACAACTTCAGACGGCCACAAACAGACCAGTATCCTGAAATAAGACGCACTCGTCCGTTCACACACAAATGTGTTTTCAAAGCACACACGCACACAGTATATATACAGATTTTTGTTGTAATGCACACAGACAGACAGACATACACACTTGTTACCCTGGTTACCGGTTACCCTCCTTCACCCCTCTATCCCAGAGCAGTGGAGTTCTTGATCAGGGACAAGTATGAGAAGAAGAAATACTACAGCAAGAATGTGACCAATGGGGGGAGTGTAAGTATCATCTATATAAAGAGAGAGAGAGATGGAGAGAGAGATGGAGAGAGAGGGAGATGAGAGGAGATGGAGAGGGAGATGGAGAGGAGATGGAGATGGAGAGAGAGATGGGGAGAGAGGGAGAGGGAGATGGAGAGGAGAGATGGAGAGGGAGATGGAGAGGGAGATGGAGATGGAGAGAGAGGAGATATGGAGAGGGAGAGGAGAGAGAGAGATGGAGAGAGAGAGAGAAGATGGAAAGAGAGAGAGATGGAAAGAGAGAGACAGACAGAGAGAGAGAGAGATACAGACACACACATGGCCATGCACAGTGCTTCTTTAGAGTTACACCTCAATACACCCTCTGTGTTGTGTTCCGCAGCCCAAAGAGAAGGAGACCAAGAGAGAGAAAGAATCCGACCGAGGAGCAAAGCTGTCATCGTACGGCAAGGTGGGATAGCAGTTCACTCAAAACCCCAGCTGATGGTATACAACACACATGCCATCTCAATGTCATCCATACCAGAGAGAAGCCCTGTCATTACTGTTATCTCCGCTACGCTTCGGGTCTGAACTCCCGAGGGTAGAGACGGGTCTCGGATCGGACCCATTGTGTCTGACTTCTCTCCTTCCCCCGTTTCACCAATCAGAGCGAAGAGCCCCGGTCACTCCCCAAAGTTAGCCCAGCGAAGCCCACAGAACCATCCGTCAACCTCTTAGGCCTTGGTGAGCACGACTTCCTGGTCTTCTGGCATTTATGTGGCCCCATTGGTAATTGTAGGGAAATGTACTTGACTCTCTCTCTTGTCCCTCTCTCCATCTCTTTCTTTCTTTTTCTCTATGTCTCTCGCTCGCTCTCGCTTGCTCACGCTCTCCATGTCTATCTCTCTCTCTCTCTCTGTCTCTCTCTCTCCCCATGTCTCTATCTCTCTCTCTCTGTGTCTCTCTGTCTCTCTCTGTCTCTCTCTCTCCTCATGTCTCTCTCTCTCCCCATGTCTCTCTCTCTCTCTCTGTGTCTCTCTCTCCCCATGTCTCTCCATGTCTCTCCCTCTATGTCTCTCTCTCTCTCTCTCTCTCTCTCTCTCTCTCTCTCTGTCTCTCTCTCTCCCCATGTATCTCTCTCTCTCTCTCTCTCTCTCTCTCTCTCTCCATGTCTCTCCCTCTATGTCTCTCTCTCCCTCTGTCTGTGTCCCAGACGCTCCCGCAGTAGCCTCAGCCCCCACCTCCAGCACAGCCCAGAACAACGACGACCTGGACATCTTCGGCCCCATGGTCTCCAACCCCCTCCCCGTCTCCACGGCAGCAGCACAGTTCTCTCAGGTGAACCTCGCGCCCGTGCGCCGCATGCTGGCGCCCCCGAAACTATGACTGGAAGTGTCTCGTGAAACGAACACGCGCAAATATAAAGAAACAAAAGCCGAAGAAACCAAATGGGCCAATCAGAGGCCTTCCTCCAATGTCTTCCCTATCATCATCACCAAATGGGCCAACCAGAGGCCTTCCTCATAATGTCTTCCCTATCATCATCATCATCAAGGCCTACCATATTAACCAGGTTCTTCTCGGTCTCCCTCGTCTCTCCAGGTGAGCTCCAGTAACCCCGCCAGCACCCCGACACAGGCCCCGGCAGGCGGAGGGGGCGGCGGGGCCTCGGGCCAGGGGGACCTGGACCTGTTCAGTGAGACGGGCGGCGGCGGCAAGGCGGAGGACGCGGCCAAGAAGCCGCTGTCCAAAGACTCCATCCTGTCCCTGTACGGCAGCAGCAGTATGCCCCAGCAGGCCCCTGCTGGGACGGAGCCATACGCATACGGTAGGTGTCACGCACGCACTCGCACGCACTCACACACAGCAGTTCCTCATAGTTCATTTTCAGTTCTCATCCTAAAAGACAAAAACAAAAACCGAACGGGAAGTGGTAGGAGGGTGAAGTGTAAAGTGACCCTTTTGAAAGCAACTCTGTTGTTTCACTCTATCCTCCCCCACTCTCTCTGCCTCTCTCTCTCTCTCTCTGCCTCTCTCTCTCTGCCTCTCTCTCTCAGCTGGTATGTTCATGGGCCAGCCCCAGATGCAGTTCCCGGTCCAGGCCCCCGCTGGCTACCAGGCTTTCCCTGGCATGGGCGCCGCCATGCCCCCCACCACCGTCATGGGCGCCATGATGGCACAGAGCGGGGCAGCCATGATGGGTCCCAACACGGGCATGATGGTCGGCATGACCATGCCCAACGGCTTCATGGGCAACGCGCCTGCCGCGGGGGTGATGGGCATGGCTCCCCGGATGATGGGGCCCCAGGGAGGGGCGATGCCTGCGGGGATGGTGCCCGCTCAGGGCATGTATGCCATCCAGCCCGGGCAGCAGGCCCAGTGGAACATGGGACAGGTATGGGAGTTCATTTTGTGCTGTTTCCAGTGCTGGCTGCTGTTTGTTTACACGAGGCAGAGGCGTAGTGTCGATATGTAGAGGAGCTGGAAACGGGGAGTGTAATCAGTTGGTTGTCATAGCGATGTGGGTTTCCTCCCCCGTTCTCTTTGTCATTGGCGTTCGACGTAATTAATAGAGTGCTTTAAACCCACAACCACAACCCTCCCCTCCATTCTCTGCCCTCCTCAGATGAACCAGCAGATGTCAGGGATGACGCTGAACGGAGCCGCTGGTCAGATGGCCTTTGGTCAGCCCGCTGCGGCCATGGGGGGGTGGGCGGCCCCCCCCTCTGGCCAGACCCTCAGCACACAGCTCTGGAAGTGACCCCCCCCCCCCACCCTCCCTCCCTCCCTCCTTAAAAAATACATGGGGTGAAAGGGCGTGCAGAGGAAGATGAGAGGATTGCTGGATGGGGGTTCGAAAATCTCGTCGAGCCCCTGGGAAACCTCCCTGAAAACTGCCGCCGGTTTTGTGACCACTGTTCAGAACATCTAACTTGTATCTTTCCCGCCTTTTCTCTCTCTCTCTTTCTCTCTCTCTTTCTGTCTCGTATCTCTTTCTCGATTGTGTGAGTGAATGGGGAAGTCGTACAGCATCGCAGGCTGGCAGTTTGTGCCTGTCGTGTTTTTGATCGTCACTCTTTTTTTTTCTTTTCCTTTTTTTTTGAAAAAAGAAAGAATAAAAATAAGTTCCGACAACATCCATCGATCAACAACATATCAAAAAGCTGCAGGACCAGTTACACAAGCTTTTATTGTATCATTGTATCATTATAAGATTATAGAGAATAAAATGAATAGTATTTAAAGGGAGAAGACATAGCTATCATGTCTGTGAATACTGCTCCCGAATGTACAGCGCTGTATAACCTCTTTTAAAGTACCCGTGGTTCCCCAACAAAAATAAAGAATGGTAAACTTAAGTTGTCTTCACTGGATTTCCTGTTAAAGGTGCTCATGTCAGCTGTCATTATTCAGAAGGACACCAAAGTAAACGGTCGTTCCAAAGCTTTTTGGATGCAGGCACCCTGCAGTTCCTCTCTCCCCCCCACTGAGGCACCCTGCAGTCCCTCTCTCCCCCACCGAGGCACCCTCCACCCTGGCTTCTTCTGACCACGGTGAGTCCTGGGAACCATCGGTGGATACAGACTCCTCTGCCGTGCAGCGGCTGCCACAGGACCTCTCGAAGGAAGTGGACCAGCAGTGGGCTAGAAACAAAGCCGCTCTGGATCAAGTCAGTGCAGCCTTGACTGGTCACATGACAGGCTTGACTGGTCACATGACAGGCTCCCAGGATGCCCCTCAGGATCTGCCCACGGGTCACATTGCTGAGGTCCAGGAGGTCAAGACTGCTGGGAGAAGATGAGGATCTCCGAGCAGTGATGTTCCCCCAAGAACATCAAACGCAGCCTGCTCCGGCCTAGCTGGGCCCTTCAGCTAGACATGGTCACTGACATCTCCCTGCCTCTGGTGACCAAATCAAGGCTGTGATGGACGCTTTCGGAACGCACAAGCCTCTCATGGACGTCCCGCTACTGCGGGACATGACAATCCGATCATGCAAGTCCTGCGGCAGCCAGTGACCTGAGCCTGCTTCACCTGAGCCTGCTTCACCTGAGCACAGAGCTTCAGCCCGAGAAGGCTGTTTCCTCAGAGAGCTGCGATGGCCACCATAGCCGCTTCTGGCAGAGGAAACAAAGACAAACCTGTAAGGTGAGCTTCTCAGTCGTTTTTTTTTCAACATAGTTAGACTCATAACGAACCTGCAGTGTGCATACCGTGTTGGTTACCAATGGTTTCCTGGAGCTCTGAGCACATGGAGGAGAGGTCCATGGGTGGAATCTCTCATGCAGAGAGCATCACCTCCATGAATACTGCTGTGTCTGATGTGAAGAACAGAGATTGCTGATAAGTCTCCCATGACACATGTATTGCATTTCATTTGGCTTTTTGATTGTTACTACTTCCATCTATTAACATCAACCGAAGAGATCTTTATTAACCTCCCTGTTTAAGAATATTTAAACTAGTCCCTTAGACTTAGAGCAGTGCGCTGCCGTTCCCAGTAAAGCCTCTAGATGGCGTAGTTAGCACAGTTATCAAGAGGGTTCTTCTTGCATGGGTCGTGATGCTCTTAAGAAGAAGAAGGGGAAAAAAAGTGGTGGATTTGTGGAAAAGCCCCACAACACGTTTGGGGATTCCTGCTGCATTATGAGACTGCTATGTCTATGCTTGGTTTCACGTATGTTGTATGTGAGGCCATGGGCAGGGGTTAAAATGAATATGGGAATTAATGACACCATTCAGCTTGAATGGTATCCTTTCAAATGTGTCTGACTCATGTTACATTGGGGTGTGATTTGGCTGTCAATGGTTGTCTATTAGTTACCTCCCTTGATTCATGTTTATCCTGTGTACAATATTTGGCATACACACAAACGCACCTAGTCACACAGGAAGGAGACATGAGTGGAAAATTACAACTGTGTGGGTTACAGGTTGCCATTGCAACCCTGCAGCAACTCAGATGTCCTGGGCTTGTGTTTGCCCTTTGCAAGCTAACAGTCACGACTTCAATGATGACAAAATTCTGCACCAGGAGAAGTTGACGTCCATTCTTCTTTTTTTTTCTTTTTTTTTTTGAAGTTGACGTCAATTCATGAGTACAGTCACCTCCTTGGTGACGTCACCCAACGAACTTGGTAGTATTGCCATCTGCTGGATGGTCTCAGCCACGTTACATTACGTCATTGAGAGTGAACGGGTGCCAAGACCGGACCCGGTGTTGTGCCCTCAGATACACCCCCGCCTGGAAAAGCACCCCATCGCGGGAGCGCGCGCTCAAACCTCTCGAATCAAAAAGTAAAAGATTTCGCTTTGATATCGCAACCAAACGGATGGGAGACAGCTGTCTCACATTGTATTTTTTTAATAAGAGATTAGAAGACTTTAGAAAACGTTATTTGTGTAAATAACTGATGCGGAGCACGAGGGGTTGTTTTTCCAGGTGTGGGTGTATCTGGGGGCACACCACCGGTAAAGCCTGGGAGAGTGGCCATCATGCATACAAACGAGACAGCCAATCATTGATACCAGACAGACAGGCTACTTAAGATAGACACAGTGCTACTAAAGAAACTAAGTGGCTAGCCTATGCCTATATAATACACCATTACATTATTCCAAACTGATTTGTTAGCAACGTTGTTGTTTTTTCAGTTCTTATGGCCTCAATTGTAGCTTACCTTGGTAAAAACAAAGTTGTGATGCAGAAGTATAGGGCCTATTTAGATGTATTAGGCCTACTAAGAATACGAAACAACGATACATTTTGGGCAATTTAATGCCCCAACTGTCTCGAGCCTTTTTACTGTGCTGCATCGAGCGCCCACTTCGCTGTCCATGGTGCTGAAAACAATGTTTTTACACAGATCGGGAGAAAGGCTTTAAATTAGGCTATTGCTCCAATGACACACTGGAAGCTGATTATCAAAAGTATTCAGAAAATACTTGAAATGCTTACACTATTTGTCTAAGATCTGAGACGATTTATCTTAACTGACCGGTTTAATTGTATTGGGACATTTCAACTCTTCAAATGACAAAGACAGATTATTAATTAGCCCACTGGATTAGGTAATCGTTTGCCTGACCGGATCACGCTCTAATTTCATTGAACACCCCCCTTCCAAATGTGTCTGTGTGGGTTGGTTCTGGGAGAGGCGCGCCCCCTGAATAATGGGAGGGCGAAAAAGGGTTCTGCACTCGTGAGGTGAGAGATCCATTCTCAAATGAGTAAGCGCGCCTCCGTTATAGGAAGGAAGAGACGTGCGCGCGGGGGCTGCATTCCCATTGACTGTTCTATCTCCCTGTCAGCGGCATCAACATTAGCGGTGCCGAGGCGGTGGCACCGAGAGTGAGAGAGAGAGAGCGAGAGAGAGCGAAAGCGAGAGAGGGGGCGCAACACACGAACTCCGCTTCTACTACCGCTGCCTAACACAATCCAGAGTCCGGTGGCGGGGGCATCAGAGATCAGCCAAGTGATCCAGGAGTCCCTCGGCTTGTGTCAACTCCTGGCGCGGATATGGGCTTCCCGTAAACTGGCGGTGGAGGGGAGAGGAGGGCAGGCGGCGGGGGGTGGGGGGGGGAACGAGAGAGGAGAAAAAGCCGAGGAGCAACAAAAGCACAACCGTGGGTGCCTGGAACCATGAGCAGCTTGCACTATTCACAAGAGCTGCCACTGTTGCTTTCGCTGTGGACTATGTCGTGAGGTGTGGCTCGGAACGCTCGGGAATTCTGTCAGTCGAAACGACACGCCAAGGAGGGGTGGTGGTAAAGATGTCCGCCTCAGTGGGGCCCCAAGGCGGCCCTCGCCCACCCACCGCGCCGCCAACCATGCCCGACCTGCCGGATCTCAGCCACCTCACCGAGGAGGAGAGGAAAATAATCATGGCAGTGATGGATCGGCAAAAGGAGGAAGAGGAGAAAGAAGAAGCCATGTTAAAGTAAGGGGCTACATTTGCTTTCTGTGGAACCTGAAACACACGCAACACACACCCCCATTCACGAGACCTGACTGTGGCCAGAAGCAAGACACATGCATGGCCATCCGGCGCTCATTAAAACGAACATGTTACAATGCCAATGTGCGTATCCTTTGGCATTGTAGCTACATCGCACATACACACCCATTCAATACAACCCGTTGCATCGCCTATTGTTCCCCTCATTTCCGTATACAGCTGTTACGCTAGCGGCGTGCCCTTGCTGGCCGAATTGTCATTGTTGCAAACAATTGGCACCTCAGAAAAGAGGATTCGGCCATTCCATTCCAAATCACCTAATGAAGACTACGCTTTGTTGAAATGTGTAGTCGACAGCTGTGCCTCTACTCAAAAGCCTTTAGCTGACAAGTAGCCTGCAGATTACAGGTGTCAGAGATCCAGCTATGGATGTACCCTGTACAATAGACGTGATAGTGTAGGCTATTTCGTGTCAGCCCTCGGTGATGAAGGGTGGTCATCGATAAGGATGGAAAAACGGGGTCAAATGAGTTACAGGTGTAGCGCGGGCGACCGGGGAGACGGGGTGTGACACGGAGGGTGCGCGAGGGATGAATCATAGCCTACCACGCGACTGCGTGTCCCCCACCTTCCTCCTCCTCCTCCTCCTCTCTCCTTCATCCTCATCTCCACTCATCAGCAGGACTAGTATGTGCTTTACCGTCCGTTCGACACGGCGGCTTCCACCGGCTATAGCCCCACAGTCGTTTACTTAGCCTGCTTGGTGTCATTAAACTATATACGGGCTGTGAAAGACACCGAAGATACGTTATTCGTGCCCTCCTCCTGCGAGCAACGAGGGGGACACCGACATTAAAGCTCTAATGATGCTTCAAAGCCATTTGTCTTCATACTTGACAGTCAGTCGTGAGACCGTTGTAAGATATTCGACCATGGGTGTGGTTGAGAATCGAGCTTCATATGATCCCATTAAGACCTATAGGCCGGGTATTTGAACAAGTTATTGAATGAATGATTGAATAGAGGCTGATTGGTTTCGAAAGAGCGTCAAATACTCCCAAGATTCAACAAATCAGTTTGCCATTTCTCTCGACAAGCGTGCCACATTCACAGAGCGTGAAGGAGCGGATTGGTATTCTCCCCACGTCAAGTGTCTATTCTTGGCTTCCTCCCTCGTGAGCGCTCGGATTTACTGGGGGGTTCCCACCGGTCGGTTTCCAACACAATGCAGTGACGTCCACCAGACCTGGAAAGAACGTATATACATTTTCGGAAGCCTCTATATGATTAGATAATGGCAGTTACACACACACACACACACACACACACACACACACACACACACAGAGTGTGCCTCCTATGCAGTTAACCATCTAATGAACACATTTTTTGTAAATGTCGATTATTTATTCGGGACTTCTTGAAATAGACACACTGAATGGGATGTGTTTTCTTTGCTTGATGACGTCCTTGTTCTTGTTTGCTGCAATTACATTGGCGTGAGTTCCTTTCCTGGTTTGAGTCCACAGGGAAAAACAGGAGAGACTCCGGAGAGGAAAGCCTGCATTTAATATGCCACGAGCTCTCCACAGGTTCAGTACATAACGGAATCATAAGGCCAATCAGCGTTGACATGTGACTGTTATCACAACATGTGAAATAGCTGATAATCCATAGAATGTTTGTGTACATTATCGCACTGTAGTTTCCCAGAAAGAACAGATATGGGTTTTTCCAGGCTGTGGCCTGATGCATTGTGGGTAGCACAGGAGTAGACCCTTCAGAACCCTTAACCCTTCACAAGCACTATCAGACCTGAAGCTCATCAAGCCCCGCTTGGACCACCAAGCAAGTCACTGTACACAGACTCACAGTTGTCACGTGATCTAACAAGCATCGATCAGGCAACCATTGATGAGGATGTGATCACACTGACTAAAATACATCTTTCAGGAACCTGAGCTGAACATGGAAATGTGCTTTCCCCACATACCTCTCTACCTCTCTTACTGTATCACGACCAAGCTGGGGTTTGATAACAGCAAGCAACTCTTCCACTGGGCCCCTTATCCAGTCCTTGGATCCCTGTGAACCCAAACAGCTTGTGGAGGGATAAGACCATAGATAGGCCTTCTTCCGTCAGCCCACCACCTCCAGCTGGGAGAGGCCAACATCATCAGGCCTCTTTCCCAGCCCAGAGTGCAGTCCCTGGGCTAATGATTACCCGCGGCCCAGGCTCTGGGAACCCAGCACCTGGCTGATTCAGTACTGGTTGTACCAGGATGTACAACCGGATGATTCATCTATGCAGGTGTTGTTGCTAGGAGGAGAGTATAGGAATATTATTGTCTGTCAAACATTGTGGTCTGTCTCATTCAAAGGATGTTGGCTGGAATGGGACCAGTGTCCTATGTGTGGCACTCTGATATTTTAAGATGGTTATGAAAGCAAAGGAAGGTTTGGAAATGTGTGGTGTGTTTGAGGGGGATAGCTCAGTTTTGAATGAAGGCTAAGTGTATGCAATTGTTAATGATACGAACATGGCTGTGAATGAGGTCATACAGTATTTACAGACTTTACTAACGTCAGCAGTGCTGAGTTAACTAAACACTGATGCGGTTGAAACCTTTCACACAACCTGTGTAGCAAAACCCCCCCTCTCTCTTTTCATCTCTCTCCACTCTCTGTCATTCTCTCTCACTATTCCCCCCCCCCCTCAGTCATTCTCTCTCTCTCGCTCTCTCTCTCTCTCCTTTCCTCTCTCTCTGTCATCCTCCCTCCCCCGCCCTCAAGAGCTTTTGAGGTTTCCGAAAAGTAAATATAGACCCCTCTGTCAAATATTGATGCACTAGGAGAGGTTGTGGACTTGTTAGATAAGGGTGCAGAGGCAGAGAGGAGAGAGAGAGAGAGACAGAGGAGAGAGAGAGACAGAGAGAGAGAGAGAGAGAGAGAGGGAGGGAGAGAGGGAGAGAGAGAGAGAGAGAGAGGAGGGGAGTCTACCAGAAAACAACCCAGAGAGGAGCCCCCTCTGACACAGACCAGTCTGGGAGGAAAGGATCAGGATACCACCTGTGTGTGAACTCCCCCTCTCTGTCTCTTTCTTTGCCTCTCTCTTTGTCTCTCTTTGTCTCTCTCTCTCTCTCTCTCTCTCTCTCTCTCTCTCTCTCTCTCTCTCTCTCTCTCTCTCTCTCTCTCTCTCTCTCTCTTTCGCTCGCTCTCTCTCTCTCTCTCTCTCTCTCTCTCTCTCTCTCTCTCTCTCTCTCTCTCTCTCTCTCTCTCTCTCTCTCTCTCTCTCTCTCTCTCTCATACACTAAAACAGTTCTATACCGTTATGTGTCAGCTGTGTGGCTAAGGGGCATTGATGGTGTGTGTGTGTGATTGACAGACAGAGTCTGTGGCTAGTGTTGACATGGAGCAGGTTCCTGAGGGGCCAGGGGCCAGATGAAGGGATGGAGGGATGGAGGGATGAAGGGATGGAGGGATGGAGGGATGGAGGGATGAAGGGATGGAGGGATGGAGGGATGGAGGGATGCCCAACGTCATTGGTGACTGTTCACACAGTCTTGAGGCATACTTGAGCTTTTGCCAGTTTCTGTAACACAGCTGCTCCCCTTAAGACACCTGGGGGGTGTGTGTGTTAAAGTGTGTGTGGTATAGTATGTGTGTGTGTGTGTGTTAAAGTGTGTGTGGTATAGTGCGTGTGTGTGTTTATCTCTTTCAACACTTGGATGGTCTTAAGTATCATCTCTCCCAGCGCTCACTTTGTTCAGAATCTCAACAGTGATCTGTTTCCTGGTAGTTAAATGTAAACAAAGGCCATCATGTAGCTTCGCAAAGTCCATTCTACCACCTCTGGTACCCCCATCAGCCTGTCTGTCAACCTAACCATCAGACTAGAGGCTGGGTCAAGTCAACCTCACCATTAGTCAATTGGCCGGGTCAACCATCAGTCTGTCTGATTGGCCCATAGGTTTGCAGGCCTGAACTTTATGAAAACATCCCTGAATATCAGTCTATCTGTGACGTCAGGATAGAACACATGATGTAACCCTTTATTGCAAGTCATCGCACAGTATCGGATCATTCCGGACTGCAAACTTTACGCTGACCTATCAACATGTTTCTCAACCGGGGCAAGTATCCACTCCTCACAACAAGCAGCACTTACATGAAGGAGTTATCACTATTGTAGATAAACACAAACCGTTTCTTATGCTGTTCTCAGTCAGAGACGAGGGTTTCAAGGTTTCTGGGAGGAAAAATGTTAATGTTGAATAATGGATCAGATCTGAAAATAGTTCTCACTTGGAAGCAGTTCCTGAAATATTTAAATATTCAGTTTGCGGGCCGCTGTTGGTGGCCCATATATTGTTGATGTCCTAACCAATTTCAGCCCCCCCCCCCCCCCCATTATTATATTGGTCTAATTAGATGTATATTTTAATGAGTTGGCTTTGTTTGGGTGTCTGCATCATGTGTGTGTGTGTGCACCACTTTTTAAACCACTGCTCACCGAGGAAAGTGTGAAACAACCTGAACATCTATGTTCTGTGTGTTTGCATGCTTTGTGAGTGTGTGTGCATGCTGTGTGTGTGTGTGTCCACACTGTGTGTGTGTGTGTTCACGCTCACTCTTTGTTCTTAATTAGAACAACTCAGAGGCAGTGAGGTGTGTCTGGAACACCTGGAGAAATGGTGGAGCCGGGTGTGTGTATGTGTGTGTGGAGATGTGTGTGTGTGTGTGTGTGGAGATGTGTGTGTGTGTGAATACTTCTACACGTCTATCTTCTCAGTGGGGTGTCGTCTTTCCTCGCCTCGTTTGTGCAGGAACTGGGCGGCACGTCAAGTACAGCCGAACATTCTGTTCTCTCTGGCCCTCAC